>JAJEJO010048552.1:97708-130933 GCA_020662805.1 Glaucomys volans | reverse complement strand
GAGTTCTCTCAGCAGCCTTATGAGGCAGATAATATAAATTCTAGGAAACCAAGGCACAGAGGAATTAAGTAAGCTGCCCATCATCACAAAACTTAGTTGCAAAACTAGATCCAAAACCAGACAGGCTGCTCCTGAGCTCAGCCCTCTCTGTTGAGGCTTATGCCTCCTTTGACAGCAGACCATAGTGTTCGCCTGGGAGATGACAGCACTGAGGAGGCCCACCAGCTCTCTGGGAATGTCCACTTGTGCATGAATTCACAGCACCTTTTACTTTGTGCCAGGTATCTTTCTAGTCACTGAAGCCATGGAAAAAAGATAAAACTACTCTTTCATGGGAAGTATGCTTTGCTAGTGGCAATGGTAGACAATAAAACTCAACAGGGAAATGAGTTAGATAAAACTCTGAAAAGTACCCAGGTGAAGACACTACTTAAGTTTGAGCAGTTGCAGATGGACCCTCTGGGGAGGACCTGTATGAGATGACCTTTACAAGCAAGGTGACCCACCTGCTGAGGTCTAGCCTTAGCAGGGGTTGTGGCACAGCGTGGTGAGGGGAAGGCGTCGGCGATGAGAATAAAGCGACACAGACTCGAAGACCTGAGGCTTAGTTTTAACTTTACTGTCACATGGCTAAGTTCGAAGTTCAGCTGTTTCACACACGATCTATATATATATCTATATATTCAGCTTGAGTACATTCTTTTGAGGTTACATAGAAGGGGAGGTGGTAAAGCTCTAAGGGAATGTGATGGACATAAGTATAATCAAAACAGATCAAGTTCTACTTTTCCAAACAAAACATCACTAAACCATTAACTGGTTCTGGTTTTCATCTTACTAGGAACGATAAGAGCCGAGGCTATCCTAATAGGTTTAACATGTCATGATTTAAAGTTATGTCAAGGATAACAGTTGTACTTTAGACATCTCTGGGTGGCTGAGATGCAGCATAAATACCTTTTGACCTGTCTATAGAATATGAAGGGGAACTTCCTTTTGTTAATAGTTAAATGACACCCAAGATACAGCTTCCCATCAATCTTACATGCAATCCACTGTGGTCCCTGAACTGTGAAAACAGTTTCACTAAGAGGGAGGCACATTCTGGTTTGGGCTAAAGCAGACAGGCAGTCTGGCTGCGTTAAGCTATCTGAGAGCAGTGGACAATAACTCTTGTTGATCTGACCCACAACATTTTTTCTGTTTGCTTACGGTAATATTAATATGAAATCAATTAAGGCTTGAGCAGTGTTATTTTTATGTTCCAAATCACTTAATGTCTTATTTTTACCGAAATCTTTAAATGTAAACATCCAATAACAATAAGAAATAACACAAAAACAAGAAGGAGCATGCCACGTCCACATATCCCAGAAGATGAGACCGTGCAAGAATCTTCATTATTCCCAGTGGAACCATGTCAAGCACTGAGGTGAATAGTGGTGGGCGTGGCACTCACCATTTTGAAATCTGGGAAAAGTGCATTTTAGGCAGAGGAATAGCAAGTGTAAAGTCCTTGGGGGTGGAAACAAACATGGCATTTCAGATAGAAGACTGTGTTGCCACGAGATAGTGTGCACAGGGAAGACATGTGCAGGGATCAAATCATGCAAGGTCTCGGAACCCGGCTAGGAGTTAGGTTTTATTGAAAGTGAGCTGGGAAGTCACTGGAACGTGATAGTAGGGATGGTGGACGTGATCTTCATTCATCATTGATGAGCTGCGGCTGGAATAGGGATTAAGAATGTGGAAAATAGGGTGTGCTGTGCTTTGCCACAGTTTGTGGCAGTTTATTGGGCTCTTCACAGTGACGGGGTATCATAATTTTTAACTCTTGAAGGAGATGCAGTCTAGTGCAGCCATCAGGACCTGCCATAAAGTCTGCAGGTGTCTGTTGTCTGGGTTTGGGGTTCGAATAGAAGGGGGTCAGGCCCAGCGGTTGACGGAAAAGAGTGGCTCCCTCCGAGGGCACCTGAACTCCCAGGTGGAGCTCCCCCGGGGCTGTGAGCAGACAGAAGCCCCAGAGTCTGCAGAGAGCGAGGCTCGGTTGGAGGCTTGTCAGAGGCATTTTCTCAGCAGAACTAAGCAGCAGCTTAGCTGAGATTCTCTTATGAGCAGGTGCCACCCCCGTATTGGATCTTTGGGCATAGAGCTGTGGAGAACCTGGCCGCAGAATGGTGGTCCTCAGTGGTGGTGTTCAGGGAGCAGGTCTTCCCGGTGGACGCCCTCCACCATGAACCAGGCCCTTCACTCCCAGGAGACGGCGCCTTCAGCTTAGTTTCTGCAGAAACCCAATGAGAACTCTTGCAAGACAAAGAACTGAGTAAGGAACAGCTAGTAGCATATCTTGAGAACTTATTAAAAACTCTGGGAAACTACGGGAGGATCTTCTTCACTGTAAGGTTCTTCACGATTTCATGCTTCAAAAACAAGTTTGGGGTAGAAAGGCAATCTCCCTCGAGTTTGGGGATTGCATCTGGTCCTTTTTTTCCATGCAAAGGAAGTTATTTGGGTCCCGTTTCACTAAAGTGTTCCGTGGAGTAAAGTGGTCCATGGAGTTATCACTGTTTCCTAAAGAATTTGTACGAAGGGAGCTAGGAAAGCTCTCAGTTTCACCAAGCAACCCCATTGACTTTTACAGTTCAATTGAGCAGCCCTAGAATTAAGACCTCGATTCAATCAAGTGTTTGAACCATTTGCTCATTGTCAACAAAATGTTTACAAATATTTCCACAGTTACCTAACTGACTAATCAAGAGGGGTTTTTTGAACAAAAAGAAAAATTCCTCCCTTCTCCCCAAATTAATCTTACTGAAAACTGATCTGCAAACTCTTGATCCATTAGGTAATGTTTGAGTTGGCAACTATAAAGACTAATTGAGCTTTATAAGTGATTGTTGAGTGAATACACTAATTTGTGGGGCATCATTGGCCTTTAAAATCAAACACAGTGCCAAGATTCTGAAAGTAAAAATAAGGAACCAGGCTGGGGTTGCAGCTCAGTGGTAGAGTGCTTGCCTCTCCTGGATGAGGCATTGGGTTTGATCCTCAGCACCACATAAAAATGAATAAATAAAAATAAAGGTATTGTGTCTATCTACAACTAAAAAAATGATGGATGAATATACACACACACACACACACACAAAAAAAATACCTCCGCTTTTTTACAGGACAGACTTGCCATACGGTCTCATTTTTGTGAAATGCTGCCCTTGCCATTTTAGTACTATAGAGTAACTTAAAATATTCTAAATATTCATAGTTGTGCCCCTATTGCATCCTTTTTAAAATTTCCTTAATGAAATAAAGCACAGAAAAACAAGCTGGTCATCAATATGATGATCTCAGTTTATAGTACTTTATTCCATGATGGCTTTACTTTGGGATGTTGAATCCTATCTGCTCATTTACCTTGACCACAAAACAAATCATTTTCTTTCCTATCTTTGTTCAATGAAAACACTATCCTTCCAGGTGCAGACTTAGAAAATGAGACATGGCTCTCTTAGATATCCATTCATTTGAGCGTCTATTTAGTTATGTGCTGGCCATTTTCTTGCCTTTAGGAAACTTAAATTGATTTAATTGCCAATCCTCGGGTTGTCTGGTGTTTTTAGCTTAGACTTACCCAGGTTGCCTCTTTTTCCTGTTCCAAGTGCCCTTGTGCCTTCTGTCCCATGTCTGAACTGTTGTGACAGCCTCTACTTAAATTTTGAAAAAATCCTTAGCCATCCTGTCCCCAATACTGCCCTGCCCTATTTTTATGCCTATCTGTCATTAATTATGTGC
Organism: Glaucomys volans; assembly: GCA_020662805.1. Lineage (NCBI taxonomy): Eukaryota > Metazoa > Chordata > Mammalia > Rodentia > Sciuridae > Glaucomys > Glaucomys volans. The sequence goes on along the minus strand of JAJEJO010048552.1, from coordinate 127,141 downwards.
TAGACCTTTTCCCCATCTTGTCATCAATTTTCTTCAACACATTAGTCATGTTTTAAAGTTCATGGCTAATAACTCTAATGTATCTGTTTTTTTTTACAAGCTGCATTGAATTTAGTAAACATTTGTCCATGTATTCCAAGCAAACACATTTTGATATACCCTGAAATTCTAATCAACCAAAATATTGATGCAAAAGTAGGATCATCTTATTGCAGTCTTTTGTTCCTTTTGGCATAAAACAAGAAAGTATTTTTTCAAAGACATACGTAGAAATAAGGTATGAATGTACCCTCCTTCCCAACAAAATGCAAAGACAAATTTATCATTTTGCTTTCATTCAAACATATAATACAAATTGGGATGTGAGATGATAGAAGATAAATATTACTTGTTGAATAATTTATTTTAAATGTTCTCTAAGCAGATGTGACCAAGTTACACCCAATTAAATATAAAAATTTTAATAAAAAATAAATCATACTTGTAGTTGAAAAAGAAAAAAGAATGTGGAAAATATCACTCATTGTGACTGGCGGATGGATTAAACCTGAGGCTTATATGACATCTCTTGGAAATCAAGGACACAGAGCAGGTAAAGAGAAAATGGGTAAAATGGGGTATTGTTATTAAAATGACATTTCTATTCAAAAAGTAAGTTTGCCAGAAAATAGAACATAGGAATTTGTGCCAACCATTTTAGAAGGAATTTCCTGTTTAGGTCACTATAAGCCCGATAGCACTGAGAGGGTTCAAAGGATGTGGGGGCTCTGGCCTTGCTGAGGAGAGGACATAGAAGCAGCTGCTGGCTTTGAGGAGCAGCATCTTTGAACAACATAGTAGCCATGCGTTTCCAAGTGAACACTGTCCGATCAGACTTGGGCGCTGCAGGGGAGGAAGCAGAAAAAACACCTGACAACTCACTGCAGCACAAAGAGCAAGGCAACACCAGAGGTGACCATCAGAGGCAGACCTGCTGACCCTGACGTCCACCTTGATCCACCTTTTTCTGGGCAGGACCCCTAGCCCCTTCCTCCATATAAAGACCCTGAGCACCCAAAGCCATGTGCGATTTTTCCAGCTCTCCCACCCCAACTTTCACTCTGGAGGGCTGGGGATCTCACCCGGGAGAGAAAACTCCAATAAAGCTTAAATTCGGCTACTTTTGTCTGAGTCTGGTTTGACCTCCCACCCTGGCCAGCTTACAAACACCTTTTATAGTGCCACCATTTCCCCACAATTTATAGAATGAGGACTAAAAACTAAGCCCCCTTATTTTTCCTCCCTTTTTACATATCAATTCATGTTTAAACAAATGATTGCTGTGCATCTACTCTGTGCAAGAAGAGGGTGAATATGATCTAGACACCATGACCAATCTGACATCATCTCCTACAATCCTCTCTTACTCTATTTCAACTGAGTCATTCTCAAGTTTCCCCGGTATCCTACCACCTCAGGGCCTTTGCACAAGCTAGAACACTCTTTCCCCAGGTTTTCATTTGACTCTCTCTCAAACTTCTTTCAAACCTTCCCTCAAAGTCACCTTCTCAGTGAGGACTCTGCTGGCTCCTCAACCTAAGAATGAAATCAACTTAATCCTTTTCTCCCTGCTGCATTTACTTTGTTTCTCCCAAACACATCACTACCTGACATATGTTTTATGATTTTTTCCTTTGTGTGTGTGTGTGTGTGTGTGTGTGTGTGTCCATATCTCCCACAAGAATTAAGCTCCAGAAGGACAAGAATTGCTGTTCACTGGTAGATTCACACAGGCTAGAGCAGTGCCTATCACATTATAAAGAGTTTAACAAGTACTTATTGATTGAATACGGCAATGAGGGTTTGAAGGAAGTTAGGAATTAGCCACCTGCATATTCCAAGCAGTGGACAAGTTCCTTAATAGAGGCTATCTCCTACATGGTGAATATTGTCCCTGTGCTGCAGAGTGAGGAAACAAGATTTTGCAAGGATAAATAACTTGCCTTTCCAGCTCCCTTTACACCACAGTGCTGCCATGTAGAAAGCAAGGTCACAATAACTTGAAGGGAACTTCCAGGGTGGGGCCGTTGCTTAGCAGCCAGTCTGACAAGCACTCATTTTCTTGGTTAAAGCCCACACAGAAGAGTGATAACTCATGGAGATAGTGTATGAGAGAGCCACGCTTCTTGAAAATCTCACAGATGAACTATTGTTATCCAGACCTCGGAAATCGACAAACTTTAAGTTATATGAGCTATCTGGGAGTTTGAGATTCAAAACCCTGCTACAGTTCAGTCCTCTATTCTTTTGGAACTTTGGTCATGGTAATTTCCTTTTTGTCTAGTACATTTATAGAAATTCATCCCTTCAGTATTGAAGTCTAATTGGAAAGAGGTGGCATAGACACAGGATTACCTGAGGAGCCTGGACCAGGGCAGGGGTATGAGGAAGCATTTATATTTATTATTATTCACATGAAGATACCCTTAGAGCCAGTGGCAGGCCTGGCATAGAGGTGCAAGATGGGAAGTGCACTAACATTGGTTAAATGACAATAATAGGTTAATCGTTTGTTGTACAAGATTTGGCCCTGTGTTAACTTCTGAATTCTCAAGGCAGCCAAAAGAAGAAATGGTTAGTGCCCCTTTGTAAACAAACGAAGGCTTAGGTAACTTAAGTAACTTTCAAAATATCATACAGCTGGTAAACAACAGATCAACTTGTTAAAGCTCAGTTCAAGGGGCTTCAAAGTTCACTCTGTGCTCTCACATGGGAGCATCGTATGTAGGAAGGTCTAGAAGGTGGGATTTAGGAAGTCTTTTTCTCCCCCGTCTCCCTTGTCCACACACACCTATCCAGGATTTTTATTCCCTGGATCAGGTATTCTCAGCCTTATTCAGATCCAAGACCTGTTTTGAGTAAAGAAAAGATTGTATAATACCTCCTTTATTATCCTAAAATTAAATTCATAGATAATATAACCTACCATATAATTTCACGAACAACTCAATGTGGTGCCATAACTGTAATAGAAAGGAGAAAAACTCCTCTCTAATAAAATGCTATGTATTTCAGCATGCAAGTGCTCAGACATACCAATTTGAATGACCATTTAGTAGTCAGGCTGCTGCCCCATATATGCACAGTGACTAAGTCTAGAATTAAGAGTAGAAGTTCAGAAGTCATTTCATACAGGCAGTTCAAGAAAATAGAAGAGCATGGTTTTAAGTGGACAGCAAAACAAAAGATAGCATTAAAGAATAACAATGCTTTTGACTTGCTTCTGATACAGAAAAAAGTCAACAGGTTGAGCTGAAACAGAGAAATACCTAGACAAATTATAAACCACTGAAGTAAGAAAAGGAGAGAAGGGATGTGAACTTGTTATTCTTGAGGAAACTGTTAATTTGCTAGGCTTGCCAAATTTTTAAAAATAAACTATTTTATTGTTCTGATGTACACCAAAAAGGTCTAAATCATAACTGAACACATTGTGAATATGTCAGGAGAGAAACTCCTGACATATTACTTACAGGTCTGCTGTAAGTAATATTACTTACAGGTCTGCTGGAGACACCAAATGTCTCCCTATATTGATTTCTAACTCATTGATTATTTTAATATATTTTAAATTTTATATAAATTGATTTATTCAGTGTGTAAATGTCCATGTCTGAATGTCCTCATTCAACCTTGTGAGATGATATTATTGCCTGTGCAGGAATTTGTTCATATTCATTGCTATGTAGTGGTCATTTATATAAATAGTCCACAATTTGCTTTTCTATTCTAATGTTTATGGACATTTTTGTTTCAAATTTAGGGATATTATGATAAATGTTGCTTTTAATATTCTTTTAATACAACTTTTGGAGCACAAGTGTGTGCATTCCTGCTGAGGAATTTCTTTTGAAGGTCACAGAAATGTTTATGTCCGGCCCTAAGAAAGACCACCAGATAGTTTTCCAATGTAAATTACATTGAGTAATTTACAATTCCACTGCTATGGTTTGGAGTTGGAATGTACCCAAAGGCTCATGTGTTGCAGGTTTTGTCCCCAGTGCAGCAATGTTCAAAGGTGGGGCTTTTTTCAAAATTACCACTTTGAAACAGTTTCAAACCCAAGGAAAAGTTGTATAAAGAGTAAAAAGAAAATCCTTATCTTCTTCACCCAAATTCCTCAACTGTAAAACATTGCTTTGTGCTCTATTTCTCTCTTCCTTTATATAAACTTTTTCTGACATGATTCCCCTTTCTTCCTAACAACTCCAAGATAACCCTCCAAAGATTCTCTCCTGCAATGCACCAATAGAACTCTACCAACTGAAATTCAGCATCAATCAATAGTGCTGTTTAGCACTCTGTTCAAACTCTGCCAACCGAGCCAAGAGCGGTTCTTCCTGTCTCTTCCAGGATCCCATCCAGAAATCATGTCGCCTTCTATTGTCATGTTCCATCCATATCCTTTAAAACTGTTTTAGTCAGTTTTTTCTCTTCTGTGACTAAAAGATCTGACTACAACAATTGTAGAGGAGAAAAGGTTATTTGGAGGCTTAGGGTTTCAGAGGTCTCTGTCCATAAATAGCCAGGTCCATCCCTGAGGGCTCAAGGTGAAACCCAATATCACGCAGAAGAGTATGGCAGAGGAAAATAGCTCACATAATGATCAGGACGCAGAGAGAGGTCTCCACTTGCCAGATACAAATATATAACTCAAAGCTATGCCCCAATTCCCACCTCTCCAGCCACATCCTACCGCTTCAATTACCACTCAGTTAATCCCTATCAGGGAATTAATTCACTGATTGGGTTAAGACTCTTACAACCCAATCATTTCTCCTCTGAACCTTCTTGCATTGTCTCACATGTGAGTTTTGAGGGAATACTTCACATCCAAACCATAACAGACACAGAATAATTCCTCAGCTTTCTTTGTCCTTCATATCTTTGGTAGTCTTAAACTATTAGTAGAAGGATCCTTAACCTGGGTTTGTTTCAGATTGTGGAGGGCTAGCTAAATCAATCCAAAATCCAGGCAAGCTACCAGAAAGGGAAAATCAAAGGCAAGCTGAGGCACCCCAGGGGCTGAAATTGCTGTCAAGGGTGGAACCTATTCTTTCCCACCGCCTCTCTCCTTCAGGCCTACCTTTAAAAGCCTTCCTTCTGTTTAAGACAAGCTATCCAGATTACACTAAGTAATCTCCTTAAAGTCAAGTGACTAAGGACATCGATTACACTTACAAAATCCCTTCACAGTAAAACCTAGATCAGTGTTTGAACAATTAGCCTAGTTAAGTCAACACATCAAAAAAGCTTTCATGGATAATGTCCCTCATTGCACCAATGAAACAGTAATGTCCCTCATTACATCCCTACTCAGCTACCTTGGCATCTACACATAACGTCTTTTTGTTCCAACAACCAGTATGTTAGCTGCCAAATGATTATTTCTTCACTCTGTAAGTACTTTCCCTTCTTATTTTTTTTAATAGATATTAGTACAGACCTGTGTATTCCCATTTTAGTCAATGGGTTATTATATAGTGATAGTGGACATCCTTATCTTGATTTCAATCTCAGGAGAAAATTTTTCAGCTTTTCATCATTAAGTGTATTCTGTACAAGTTTTTCATAGATAATATTTGTCAGATGCGTGAAGTTATTCCTAGTTCACTAAGAGATGTATTTTTTAAATTATGAATGGATATTGAATGTGATTTTTTAATCCATTGAGATAATCCCTTTGTTCTCTTATTAGTATAGTAAATTATATTAATTTTATTTTCAAACATTATATCAACCTTGCATTCCTGAGATAAATATAACTCCATCTTGAAATTACAATTGGTATTTAGTTTGCTAAATTTTGTTTAGAATTTTTTTCCTTTATATTGTAAGACAGATTTTTGTTTCTTTGTAATATCACTAATTTTGCTAGTCTTACATAACAAATTGGGTAATGGGATCTCTATTTATTTACTAGTTTGTACAGAGTTGATGTTATTTCTTATTTAAATAATCGGTAGAATTCTCTGGTGGAGCCTTTAAATTTTATGATTTTCTTCATGCGAAGTCTTAAGTCATAAATTCTACTTCTTAGTTTGGACATTTTCTAAGGTAATTTTCTATAAATATATCCATTTTATCTGATTTCAAAATTGTTAAATATTTTACAATTTTCAGTGATTTAAAAATATCAATTTTTAATGTTTATAAAATCAGTAAAAATATCTCCCTTTTCCTTTCTTATATTGGCATTTTGTGCCTTCTCTTATTTCCCCCTAAACATTATTTTCAGTGATTTATCAACTCCATTTGTGTTATTTTTTAAAATGTTTTTATTAGTGTATCATAGTTATACATAATAGTGGGGCTCATTATAACATTCATAACTACCTATAACATTGTTGCCTCCATTTTCAGTCCCCATCTATTTATGTTCTTAAAAAAACTACTTTGGGATTTGTTTTTCACCTTCTTTGAAATGGGGGTCTCACTGTGTTGCGCAGGCTAGCTCAAACTCCTGAACCCAAGTGATCCTCCTGCCTCAGCCTCTTCAGTAGCTGGGACCACGGGTGTGTGCTGCCACACCTGACTTTTGATTTTAATGATTTTTTCATTATATATTTATTTTCCCCTTCATAAAGGTCTATACTCGCTGAAATTGGTTAAATCTTTGTAACCCAGCACATGGGCAGTTTTGGTAAATGTTTCCAAGGACTTAAAAACAATATGCATTCTTCAGTTATCAAAACAGTGCTCTTTATGTGTCAATTCAGTCAAGTTTGATAGTAGTGTTGATTAAGTCTTTCACTTACTGATAGTTTCTGTCTTCTTACATTATCAATTACTGGGAGTAGTGTATTAAAATCCCCCATTATGAGTATAGAATGATCTCATTTTCATTTTATTCCATCAGTTTTTTGGTTTGTAGATTCTGATGCTATGTTGTGAGATGGATGCATATACATTTTAAAATGTTACAGGTTCTATGGGTGTTGACTTTTCACTGACTTAAAATTTCTTTATCAATGTCTCTTGCTTTATTTTATCTGATACTAGTAGACATACATTCATTTTTTATTAATTTTCTTATGGAATTTGTATTTCCTTTTTCTTTTTTATTTGTTCTTTTTAGTTATACATAACAATAGAATGTACTTTTACATATTATACATTTATGGAGTATAACTTCCCATTGTTGTGGTGTGGCATTACGCTAGTATATTCCATTCTTTTGCTGTTGTTTATCTCAGGACTTAAAGACACTATTCCATCGTCTCCTGGATTCTATGGTTCCTGTCAAAGGTCAGTTATTAGGCTTACTTTTGCTTCTTTGAAAATAACATGCGTTTTGTATCTACTTTCAAGATTTTCTCTTTGTGGTTTTCATCGACTTTACTATGATAGGACCAAGAGGTTTGCTTTGTCTTTGTCTTATTTGAGGTTGTAACATTTTTTAAATTTATTTTATTTTATCTGTTCCAATTTGTTGTATATGATAGTAAAATGCAATTATACATTTTGATAGATCATACATAAATATAGTGTAATCTCTCATGTTTCTGATTATATATATTGGAGGATCACTTTGGTCATGCAGTCATACATGTATGTGAGGTAATAATGTCTGTTTCACTCCACTATCATTCCTTCCCCCATACCCCTTCCCCTCCCTTCTCTTCCCTCTACCTAATATAAAGTAACTCTATTCTTTCCTTTCCTCCCTCCCCGCTTATTGTGAATTAGTATCTACATATCAGAGAAAACATTTGGCCTTGAGTTTTTGAGGTTTGGAGGTTGTAACATTTAGTTCAATTTTTTCATCTGCCATTATCTCTCCAAGTCTTGCATCTACCACAGTCTCTGTCTCCATCCCTATGGAACTCCAAATACAAATGTATCAGAACTTTTCATTGTTACTCATTGTACTATCTCTTACACTATTTATGTATTTTCTACCCTTTTGCTTCTCCAAGATTAAGTCTGGATACTTTGTTCTAATCCATTTTCCATTTCATTAATTCTTTTGTTCAGTTTTTCTAATCTGCTATTAAACTCATGCACTGAGTTCCTACTTTCATTGGTGGTAATTTTTTCATTTCTATAGTTTTTTCTTTTTTATTGCTTCTAAAATTCTCCATCTTGTCATTTAATTTCTTGAATATCATCATATAATCATTTTTCGTACTCTGCACTGGACTGATTATTGTTTAACTCAATAATTGGTTTTTTTTGTTTGTTTTTTGGGGTTTTTTTGGAACCGGGGATTGAACTCAGGGGCACTCGGCCACTGAGCCACATCCCCAGCCCTATTTTGTATTTTATTTAGAAACAGGGTCTCACTGAGTTGCTTAGCGCCTTGCCCTTGCTGAGGCTGGCTTTGAACTCACAATCTTCCTGCCTGGGATTACAGGCATGCGCCACCATGCCCAGCCTCAATAAATTTTTAATGAGAAATCTATTTAAAACATTACTCTAAAAATTTAATCTACTTATTCCCATTCTTATTCTTAGACTTCTGCAACAGAGCAAGTAGCTCCCTGGAATAATAATTCTTATACTGGACTCAGAAATATTCAAATGAGGAAAGCAATAGGCAGTTTTATAAAACTATAAGAGTCTCCATAAATATCTGGCATCATCTTGATGCTAAAACTATAGTTAGAAATGTACCCGATGGGAATTGTTTAACCTTAAGGTCTTCATCAAAAGTGGCTACGATATAAAACTTTGTCTTATTATTCCTAAGTAGTAACCTACAGAGATTCCTTTGTGAATGGCTATCATCTTGCAAACATTGGCTCCTTGATATTCCCTAGCAGTACCTATAATTCTGCATTAGCTTCTAAATTTTGTCATTACACAATTGGTTATATAGTGGCTAAACAAGGTGTATAAACAGTCCATCTTAGAACTGTGTTCAGATTGACTCTAATGAACAATTGATAAATTTAACATCAATCTGGATGTAGGTGGGCCCATATTGATTACATGAATAGGAGACTAATAAGGAAGTTCTCTTTCCTTTATTACACTGGAAATTTGATTGACTTTGTTTTTAGGGTCTGATTTTTTTTCTTTTAGCATCTTACCTCGGAATCCATGCATTCACTTCAAGGTCACATATTTCCTTGTTTTCTTTTGCTTCCATGTTTGCCCTGCAGTCCTGTTGCTTTCTCCAAAATCTTAAGCCAAGCAGGACTATTTTAAAGTCCACATTTAATGGAATTTGAATTTCCTTAGGGTCTGTTTCTACTACTCATTTATTGATTTATTTTGGTATGAGCAGTTATTTTATATTGAGTGTCAAAGCTGTTGGACTCACCTCTCAGGGTTCTCTTCTCTCTGGGATTTAGGCTCCTGAATTTTTTTTTTCTTCCTTAATATCTCTGGTAACTTGAAACATAGTATTTTTGTTTTGTCCAGCTTTTCTACCCAAATTTTCTTGGCTACAAGGTCAGTCTAAAGTAAATCAGTCTATCAGTGTAGGAATTGGTTGCCATATTTTCAGCATACTTCATGAGATGCTTCATGACATTAATAACATAAACAAGATTTTCAAAACAAAAAAAACCGCCGGGCGTGGTGGCCGCACACCTGTAATCCCAGCACTTGGGAGGCTGAGGCAGGAGGATCGCGAGTTCAAAGCCAGCCTCAGCAACTTAGCGAGGCCCTAAGCAACTCAGTGAGACCCTAAGCAACTCAGTGAGACCCTGTCTCTAAATAAAATTCAAAAGAGGGCTGGGGATGTGACTCAGTGGCCGAGTGTCCCTGAGTTCAATCCCTGGTTCCAAAAAAAAAACTTCTGAGAACCTACAAATGTTAATATTACCTAAAATAATAGGTAAAAGTGAAAATTATAAAATCAACACCAAATCTCTTTACATTCTGTTTACCATTGGTATTATCATAATCATATTTTGAGTAGCAGAATGTTTGGAGTAAACTGCACAATGACTTTGAGATTCTATCTTTATTCCATTTAAGCTTATCTCCTCCTAACAACTTTCTATAACTGGGCTTTCTACACTATTTCTTGAAAAATAATTTTAGTACTAATATATATAAGTACTTCCAAAGATTTTTGTAGACATTTGAATGTTTTATGGGGCATGAAACAATTCATTATATAACTAGACAGTGTATTGCAGGATGTTTAGCCTCCCTGACCTGTTGACCAGAAGCATCCTCAGAGACACAGGGTCTTGTTAAGTTGCTTAGGGCCTCACTAAGTTGCTAAGGCTAGCTTTGAACTCTCCGTCTGCCTGCCTCAGCCTCCTGATCTGCTGGGATTATAGGTGTGTGCCACGGCACCCAGCTGGAAAAAAGGATTTTGACTGTTCTAATTACAAAGAGACCATAAATGTTTGAGGAGGAAGATATGCTTACCCTAGTTTGCATATTATACAATGTAAACATGTACTGAAACATCACATGTAATTCATAAATATGAAGAATTATTATATGCCAATTTAAAACATAAAAAATATTTTAAATGCAAAAATAAATAAATGCTTCCACAATGTTCCAAAATATCCTCCAGGCCTAAGTGTCACTTTTTTGGGGAACCCTCCATTAGATCTATAAAATATAGATCTTATAATTTTGAAGATTGTGCTAACCCGGAGTATGTGTAGATCCCTGGTTATCCTTAAGGAGTCAAAGGGCAGTCAGGACCAGTTACATCATGTCTTCTGTTACCTTCCACACCGGGACAACGCCTAAGGCCAACTTAAAATCTAGTGAAACAAGCTAGTGTTAACATCCAGGACAACTTAAGAAGTCAACAACAAACTCCCTGATGTTTTTTCTTGGATTAGGGTGGATGGTATGCTCATAAGCTAAATGGACATTATCTTTAATAATAACAACCTCTTGTTTGATCAACTTCAAAGCTGATCAATGCATTTTTTAAAATTCTATTACCTTAATCCTTTCAGTATCCCTACAAAAGGGTAGTATTAGTTCCAATTTATAGGTGAAGGAAAAGGGGCTTAGAAATTAAAGGACTGCCCAAGAATTTTTAAAACTATTAAGCACTTCTATGATTCCACTGCACTCTTACTGTTCCACTCAAAGCCACCAGTCTTTTTAAAGGTTCGTGCTGGTCTCCACCTTCTCACCACCCCGCCTCACTTCAGGCCCCCACCCTCGCCAACTTTCTCCTCCCCTCCCTCGCCCCAGTAAGGTAGAAGCGGGCAACCTGATTGGAAGGGCTTAAGAAAATAGGAAACTAGCTCTAAACTGCACTGCTTCTCCCACTCCCCTGCTCACCCTCCTACGCCACCCACACAGCTGCAGTGGTTTTCTACTTCCTTGAGGTTGGGACTTCGGGTATGGTGAACCCCCTTTCTACCTCTTCAGCAGTGCATTCCTTGTGTTGGTTTCCAAAGCCCTTTGCCACCCGCCTCGCCACGCAGCCCATCCAGCCAGGCGTCTAACAGACCTTCTACCCCTAGCCCAGCTGCTGAACTCACGGCTCCCTGGTTCTCCGCCCGAGGTGCGGACTCCCACCGCCGCAGAAATGGCTCCGCGGGCGCCGCCACTTAATGCAGCCGGGCCCGGAGTTCCCCGGCTGTGGCCAGGCATGCGTCTCCGTTCCCTTGGCAACGGAGTACGCAGTGCTAGCGCGAGCGGTGCGCGATGTGCTTCGGCATAGATGATGGTGAGGCGGGATGCGGAGGAGTCCAGAACAGTGGGAAGGAAAAGGGTGGCAAGAATGGGAAGGCTGAAGGGGAAGAAAGTGCAGTTCGCCCCTCGGTGGAGTTTGGTGTGGTTTTTGTCAGAATTTGATGGGGTCCAGTCCTCTCTGTTCTGTCTGGACACTCCTGTCCTCCAAGGAGCTCGCATAGACCCCGGTGCCTTCCCTAACCTGGAGTTTGTTCTTTCTTGATTTTCAGGGAGAGTGGATAACTACTCCTTTGGATCATGTCAAGACAGGAGGCTCTTTCCTCAGTTCTATCCCCCAAACCGGTTGGGGAACAAGTTTCTTCCTCTTCGGGGATTTCCCCACACAGGGCCTGGATGTTACGTAACAGATGTGAGTATTCACTTTCCCTTACAAGGATTTGTTTCCTGAATGTGGAAGGGAGACCCAGGTTTCCTGGAAAACAAACTCTAGGATTTGTGATCTTATGGGTCACAGCCTGAGGAAGTGCCCAGTGGGCAACGCCGCTGTTCCAACCAATACAGAGATTAAAGGACCATGTTTCCACCAAAGGCAGGCAAGTCTTGTCTCCATGGAGTTCCCACTCCATCCCGACCTCGAAGACCTCTGAGCCAATGCCAGTTTCCCTCCCATTAGTCCTACCCTCAGGCTGCCTATTGCAACTGGAGCAAATTCAGATCTGAGATCAGAAGATCGTATTCATATTAGAATGAACAAAAATATCATTTATTCTATCTATCCAACCACATCCATGTTTTAGTCAGCTTTTTCATTGCTGCTACCAAAAGACCTGACAAGAACAAATTTAAGGAGGAAGAGTTAATTTTGGAGCTCATGGTTTCAGAAGTCTCAGTCCATAGATGGTGGGCTCTATTCCTTCAGCCCTGAGGTGAGGCAAAACATCATGATGGAGGAAAGTGGCTCAGTACATGATGATCAGGAAGCAGAGAGAGAGCTCTGCTCATAAAGACATAATATAAATCCCAAAGGCATACCCCAGGGACCCACCTCCTCTAGCCACACCCTGCCTGCCTCGAGTTATCACTATCAGGTTAATCTCTATCAGGGGATTAAAGCACTGCTTAGGTCAAGGCTCTCATAACTCAATTATTTCATCTCTCAACTTTCTTGCATTGTCTCACACATGAGCTTTTGAGGAACACCTCATATCTAAACCGTAACACAACCTTTTGCAAAATTGCATGTATTATTTATGTAATTATTTGTGTGCTTTTGACCTTGAAGGAGTCAAGACAAGAAAGAGCAGTCTCTTACAGAGTAGTTCAGATGAAGGCTGTTCACTGTGTTATTGATGTTTTTCTTAACTCTTTCTCTCTTTTTATACATATGTAACTACTCAAAGTGGTATGGCTTGGCATACAACCTAACTAAGATTCCGACCAGTACAAAAGGATATGCTATTGGAGCCAGAACAGCTGTGAGGTTTAAGCCAATCAACAAGGTAAAATGCTGGGATTTTAGGGTGATCCTTGTGACTGCATGAAAAGCTTGGGCATTAGCTTTGCAGAAATGTGTGTGTCTGGGGAAGAGCAAAACCAGTTCACTGGGGAAATAATCCCAACAAAGGATTTTAGTGCTGAGATGTGTGAGGTCAAAATACTGGAAACTGTGTTTATGTACATCGTATTATTTTATCAGTTAAAAAAAACTTTCCTATCCTTTTGTGAGATTGGATTTTAAGTTTAATCTTTAGTATAAGATCTTAATATCCCCCCCACCCCTGCCACCTCTCTCTCTCTCTCTCTCTCTTCTTCAGTGGGTGGGAATGGAAACCAAGGCCTTGCCCATACTAGGCAGGTACCCTACCACTGAACTACATCCTCAGCTCAAGAATCCTAATCTTTTGTTGAATGTTTCCTTCCATGGAAGCTCAAGATACTGGCTCTCAAAATTTCTCTGTGGGGCTGTGGGCATAGTGACCACAAAGGTTGTCTTGGTTCTCTACTCAGCCTAGGTTATTACTACAACCTGTGCACTATGCATCCTGGATGACCGACTCACACCTATAACTTGGTTTTCTACCTACATAAGCCTATTTGTATATCTTAAAGTGGCTGAACCATAGCTGATTTATAAATAGGAATAGGACGATTCTGGTTTTTTACCTGGAAGCTTTCTATGTATGTATATCTCCCTTTAAAACATTGATTTTTTTTTCTTGGTAATAGGAATTGACACTTCACCCAGGCCTGTACCAGAAAGTAAAGAATTGGAAGGAAAAACCAAAGCAAAATTTTGCTCCATTTAATACCTTGGTGCCTCGATTTCAGAGCTATTTAAAGGACCCTTCTTACCCTGGGTATGTCTCCTCTTTTCTAGTACAATTCAACAAAAAGCAATAGGAAAAGAAGTACATAAATCAATGATTATGACCAAACTAAATAAGCAACCACCCATCTTTAAAGATTTAACCTCTTATCTCCCAGGTCTCTGGTCTTATGTAATTGCAAAATCCGTTATTCAGTCAAAAAATATTTATTAATATACCAAAGAGTCTGGGTTGGTTGGTTTGTTTTTGTTTGTTTTGTTTTCCCAGTACTTGGGATTGAATCTCTGAGCCACATCCCCAGCCCCATTTACTTTTTTATTTTGAGATAGAATTTCACTAAGTCACCTAGGCTGGCCTCGCACTCTCAGTCCTCCTGCCTCAGCTCCCAAGTCACTGGTATTACAGATCTGTGCCACCACACCCAGCTACTTTGTAGGTGGGTTGTACTTTGTGGGTTGCAGAGTCCTTGCAGTAAACCCACCACACAAGGCCCTGAGCTTGGACTCTAGAGTCCAAATGGATAAGAAGTAGTTATATAAGAAAATACTGAGGCAGGCATGGTGGCACACCGCTGTAATCCCAGTGTTTCGGGAGGCTGAGGCAGGAGAATCGCAAGTTCAAAGCCAGCCTCAGCAAGGGCAGGGCACTAAACAACTCAGTGAGAGTTGTCTCTAAATAAAATACAAAATAGGGCCGGGGAAGTAGCTCAGTGACCACGTGCCCCTGAGTTCAATCCCCAGTTCCAAAAAAAAAAAAAAATACCAATAATAGTAAACATGGTGACCATGTAATTTATCTATCAAACTGTGACACTTCTGAGAGTGAAAGGAAAGAAACTATAAGCTAGGGCTGTTGTGGACAAACCAGGAAATGCAGTGACCTGAAAATGTGCTAGGAGGAAAATAAAACAGGACAATGACATGAAAGCAATGGGTTGAGACAGCCTTAGATAGGGTTGTTAAGGAACAAATGACACTTGATCTGATTTTTGGATGACAAGATTGGGCCAGCCCTGTGAAGATCTGGAAACAGAATCCCAGCAGAAGAGACAGAAAGTGAGAAGACTGTAAATTGGGAAGGAAATTGGTGTGAGGAAAAGAAGAAGGCTTCTATGGCTGGAGGGCAGTAAGCAAGGAGAAAGAGTTGAGAGTGAGGGGCAGGCTAGTGTAGGGAGGCCTTGGAGGTCATGGGGCTTATGCTAAATGTGTTAGGAAACCATTCAGAATGTATGAAATTGTAGGGGAAATGGTCAGGGTCTTTCTTTTACTGATGAGACATCCAAGGATCACAGAGTGAAAGTAACTTTTTCAAGCTTGCTTTAAGGAAGTTGAAGTGTTGAGTCCTGACCCCCATGTCCACTCTCAGCATATTTCCCCCACAGTTGAATCAGCACCAAAAGACAATTTTTTTAATTTTATATTTGTTCTTTTTAGTTATACTTAACAGTAGATTGTATTTTGACATATCGCACATACACAGAGTATGACTTCCCATTCTTGTGGTTGTGCATGATGTGGAGTTACACTGGTCATGTATTCATATATGAACACAGGAAAGTTATGTACAATTCATTCTACTGTCTTTCCCATTCTCATTTCCCCCCTCTTCCCCTTATTCCCCACTGTCCCAATCCAGTGAACCTTGCTCCTGCATCCCCCCACCCCGTCTATTGTGAGTCAACATCCACATATCAGAGAGAACATTCAGCCTTTGGTTTTGGGGATTGACTTATTTCACTTAGCATGACAGTCTCCAGTTTCATCATTTACCAGAAAATGGCATGATTTTGTTCTTCTTTATGGCTGAGTAATATTTCATTATGTGTATATACCACATTTTCTTTGTCCATTCATCTGTTGAAGGGCATCTAGGTTGGCTCCATAGCTTTGCTATTATGAATCGAGTTGCTCTAAACATTGATGTGGCCATGTCGCTATATTATGCTGATTTTAAGTCTTTGGGGTATATGTCAAAGAGTGTGATAACTGGGTCAAATGGTGGTTCCATTCCTACTTTTTTTGTGTGGAATCTCTATATTGCTTTCCAGAGTGGTTGCACCAACTTGCAGTCCCCCCAGCAATGTATGACAGTGCCTTTTTCCCCCACATCCTTGCCAACATGTATTGTTACTTATATTCTTGATAATTGCCATTCTGACTGGAGTGAGATGAAATCTCAATGTAGTTTCCAAAAGACAAAATTTTAGGAACAAAGGCAATTCTAAAGTAATCCATGGCCAAGAAATTTAATTGGTTCTGCTTTCATGTCCCTAGGTTGCAGATAGATTATCAGCAACTTTAATCATAGAACTAATTTTTCATTGTCATAGATCTCTTTTATCACCCACCTGAGACCTTCTGGTCTTTCAGCTCAGGACACAAAATTGTAGAAATATTTTTTAGAGTCAGTCTTTACCTTAGTTAATAAGAAATATATAAACAAGGAAAAGAACCCCATGCTTGCCCAGCATGAAAAGTTAATCAGTCCATTGCTTTTTCCCAAGGGGTTAAGTCTAGTTCAGGGATGGCCATGGAGTTTGTCTTATGTCACTGACTCATTACATGTAATGTTTGTATTTTTTTTTATTTCTAGTCCTGGTACATATAACCCAGAGAAGAAACCACTACCAAAAGTTACTTGGCCAATGAAATTTGGATCTCCAGACTGGGCTCAGGTTCCAAGTCTACAGAAAAGAACTCTCAAAACTGAGGTAATAAGATTGGATTTCTGTAGATCACTCTGTCTAGTATCTTCATATGTGTCAAGTGTTCTTAACCAAAAATAAATGTAGTTCATGGTCCCTGAAATTATATGCAGTTTTGTGTGCATACAAATATGAGGATCCTTTTTGGAGAGTTACACAATTTCATTAGATTTTTAACAGTGTATAGGACTGACTAGAAGTCATGTTTTCTTATCTGTTCCTCAAGTAATCTTTTGGAATAGATTCAGGATAAATATCCCTCTAAGACGATGGACAATACTGGAACCCAGAAAGATTGATTCATACAGGTTGTACAGCTGGAATCCAGACCTTTTAACTCCTAATACAGAGTTCTTTCTGACATAACACTTGAGTGTTAGTGACTGGAGAGCTATAGAGCACTCTGATTAGGAGCATGAACTCTGGGGATAATACTGCCTGGGTTCAAATACTAACTCCAGTGTAGAATTGCTGTGTGATCTTAGGCAAGTCCTTTAACTTTTCTAAGCATCCATTTTCTTATCTTTAAAATGATAAATAACAGATTTATTGGATATGGTTGTAGAGATTAATAATTGAGAGAATGCAGAAAAACATTTAACATAGTAATGTAACATATGCTTAGTCCATGTTAGCTACCATAATTTTTGAGGTGCATTTCTTTCCTAGTAGAATTTAGGATCAATTCCACAAATATTTTTAAATGCCTCACATATTAATATATTTGTGCTAAGGCATTTAGGTAACGCTCAAGAATTAAACATATAATCCTTGCCTTTAAGAAGCCAACCAACTACTAGAACATTTACCAAGTAGCAAATATTTTGACTATGCTACTCAGCATAGAAAAATGATAAAGGGAAGATGTACACAAATGTTGAGAAAATGACTAAGGCTCGATTACTTTGAAACTGGGGTTTACCTGGGCCACACAACTAGAATGCATGCTTCTATTTCGCATGCAAGGCCCTGAGTTCAATCCCCAGCACCACACACACACACGCGCACACACACACACACACACACAGGAAGACTAGAAGCAGAGGATTCTCATTAGAACATTGTCTTTCATTGCAGCTGTCCACAGACAAGGAATTTAGAAAGCATCGGAACCGTGTGGCTTACTTAAGCCTATATTACGATTGAGAAGTGGTCACTTCCTTCACATTCTTTCTCCTGATTACAGAATCTTCAGAATAGAGGACAGAGCTGCTCTTCATCTGCATTATTGTGGCCCTCTTGTCTTTCAACCTGGGACCCAGGGCATGTTAAGGGGCTCACAACTGCAATTTGCGAGTATAAAGACTGGTTAAGTGTTCTGTCTCCTGCTGCTGATTTATGATCTGGGGGTTCATGGTGGATGGTTTCATTTGAGTGAAATACTCTTGGGTCCTTGCCCTTTATTTGTAATTCCCAGATACCAGTCTTATATGTTCTACAACTAGCTCTTATAATAGGTAGCTGGTGGCCTACACATATCAAGAGCTTGGATAGGATGTGGGCTTGCTAGATATTCTCTATGCTTAAAAGCAGGTGAAAACATTCCTAATTTAGGAGCTCTTCCAAGCTTTAGTGTAGAGTAGGAAGGCCTTGATTTGGTTGCCTTTCCCAGACTGACATAAAACACACAGAACCAAAAATTCCCCCTTCCCATTACATCATCTATTTAATCTGTTTAATTGAGTTTATTACTCTCTGTCTGTCAATGGTAGGCACTGGGAACATACTAGGATTCACCATACACTAACCTACTGGTTCCTTGAGGCTGGCCAGAAGTCTGAGACTTCCGGGGGCGGGGGGGGGGGGGGGGGTGTTGGGGGCGCGGCAGGGATGGATTGGAACTGCCCTCAGTCCAAATGACCTCTGGAGCCTTATAGCTAGCTTGGGGATATAAAGATCAGAACCTGGAACAGCCATGTGTAAAGTACTTATCCAGACACTCTGAGCTGGTAAGTAGGCTTTTAATTTCCAACATTAACATAACTCACGAATATAGTTTGTTCAGGATTGGCATTAAGTGTGGTCTACCTTATCTTTTTTTTTTCCCCCAGTGGAAGTTGCTGGGGATTGAACCCAGGGGCATTTTACCAATGAGCTACATCCCCAGTCCTTTTTGTTTTATTTTGAGACAGAATCTCATGAAGTTGCTGAGGCTAGTCTCAAACTTGCAATCTTCCTGCCTCAGCCCTATCCAGTCACTGGGATTACAGAGTTGTATACCCAGGGGTCTAGCTTATCTTTTAATGGGTATGTCCTTTTGTACCCACTTAGGCCCCTTAGTAATTGTCCAAAAGGTAGAAAATCTGAAAGGTCTGGGTTTCAAAGAGTGACAAGCTGACAGTGGCTGTAGAAAAACTCCAGCCCACTACAACCCTGAGGGCCACCCCACCGCAAGTGTTAGCTGGAGAAAAGGAGAGTAAGAGACAGAAAACTCCTGGGTGAATGACTTGGAGGAGCCTAATTCCATAAGAGTCAAGGTATTCTAAAAGCATAGTGGTGAAGGTCAGAAAAGTATTGAAAACCAAACTGGAATATTAAAATAAAGATACCTGAGGCTAAAAACTTACCCCGTACATAGACATCTTTCAATCTGATGATTGAATGATTTCTGTTAACTCGTCAAGAAGAGTTTGTGATTTGAGAGTCAGGATGAACTCTCACCACCCTCCCACAGGCATCCCTCCCTTTTCTGCTGTGGATCCACACACATGCAGGTGTATTCAGAGACAATAATTTAGCATTCATTATTTTTTCTGATTCAGTAGCTTTTGCCCCTTCTTTGGAAGTTTATTGACAGCAAGATGGAACATCTTTCACACTATTTGGTCCATATGCTCAAAGCTTTTCCCAGGGAAGGAAACTCTCTTTCCTAAAATAATAATCTGAGGCTGCAGGTGTAGTTCAGTGGTAGAGTGCTTGCTTAGTATGGGCAAGGCCCTGGGTTCAATCCACAGTGACACACACATACATACATACACACATGCACACACACACACTCACAAAGAAAGAGTAAAGAAACCTCTATTAAATAATAAAATAATGATGACTTGACAAAAAATAAATTGTAATATAACTTCAGTTAATCTTCAGGGTCCTTTAAAATGCTAAGCTGTTAAGAAATGGCACAAACACTTAAGAAAAAATACAATGAGAGCTGGACATGTAACTCAGTAGGAGAGTCCTTACCTAGCATGTGCAAGGGCAGGGATCTCCAGTACCACCAAAGGAAAAATAAGTAAATAAACAAACAAATAAATACAGTACCAAAGATAAAACACAGTGGGCCATATTTATTTTATATCTGGATTTGTTCAAGGGGCTTACAACATTGCGGCGGGGGGTGGTGGTAAATGGAGTAAAATCACAGTGCTTAGTGAAGTAGAGCTTCCACTATAACAGAGAGATTGATATAGAGACTGCATGAAATACTAGAGGATGTAGCTTGACATGCAGCACAAGAGAATCTGTGCCAAAGTGAAATTTAATGGCCAATTGCAGTAAATTACAGCAAACCATGAACATGTACTAATAGAGATTCATACTCAACAAAAATTTGGAAATCAACTTAAATCATATTAAAGTCTCCCAGTGTGTTTCAGTGTGCTCTGTTACATATTAAACATTATATTATTAAATATTAAATTGTATGTAATCATACTTTTTCTGCCTTGAGGAAAAAGTAGTAATGAGGTTAGTCTACCCTTTCTCTGTGAATAAAAGCTTGAAACCACAGATCTTAGGAAAATAGGTCCCTGATGAATGCAGGAGTCAGAGCCAGAACTGTAATTTATTCAGTGTTCACACCTTATACTGGTGATCCTCAGTGTTGTCCTAGCCAATCCACTCAGTGCCTTTGTAAGTAGGTGGGACTTTTGGTCTTCAATCCAGGCATTTGTGGTTCCACTTAAGAATGTATAAATCTATGGATGTGGGGTGAAGAAGGAAAAGAGCACTTCACAAACCAATGTCATATTGGAGGAGAAAGGACTTAAATGGGAGGAAAACTAGGAAGAAATGGGAAGGTGATAGAAAAGAGGGCATCTACATTAATCTCAAATGGTTTTTAGAGGTAATTTTGTCTCATAAAGTGACGAGACAAATTTATGTGACCCTGGCCTACCTGACACATGCCGTTGTAACTAATCTGTACCCAGAGGTTATTTGGGCAATGGCAAGCATGGCCAGATGCACTTAGGTGCATCTTCCCTCTTGGGTCTTCGGCAAACTCTGCTTGCTAGTCATTTACCTTTCAGCATAGGATTCAAGTAAACACAATCAATTCAGGTTGGAAGGGAGATCAAATTATGTGAAATCCTTCTCTAGCTATTTACAAGAGTATAATTGAATTTAGTATTACTTTGGGGTTGTGGTTTTTAAACCTGAAAGGGAAATTCAGATCACTTTTCTTCTAAGAAAATATTCTGCAGCAATCAAGTTGCTTAATAAGCAACTTGAGAAACCAGCAATGAGAAACCAGGGGTTAGGGACTCCAGAGCAAGGTAACACAGTGACTTAGAGAGTGAAAGAATTTCCCCTGATGAATTTTAAGCCTGGTTAATTGATAGTTATATTGATTAATTTATAGTAAGCATAGGGGTAGGTAGCCTCACAGGTGAAAGGACCAGATGACTCTACTTCAGATGTTGAGGCACCAACTGAGGGGTTACGAGTGCTGAGTTGGAAGGTCCTCCATAGTTGGGGAAACCCATGACCAACCTTTCTGCAGGGACCCCCCTTGTCTTTCCAGTAGTCCATGGCATATTTCTGGGAATGGTAACACACCTTAGTTCATCAACAGTGTCTGTGCATTTGATGACCAGTCTAGCAATTGCCCCCAAAAAGAAAGCCTTATTTCATAAGCAAGGCTCTTCCCAAACCCTGCCCATCTCCCTTCTGCATAAAACTCAAGGCTTTCCTTTCTTACATGATTGAAACAATGCCTGTCACCTCGATCCTCGAATCCTCTATATTGTCATTCACCTATCAGCACAGGATTCAAGTAAACAATCAATTCAGGTTGGAAGGGAGATCAAATTATTTGAAATCTTATGCTACTGAAATCCTTTTCTAGCTATTTATAAGAGTATAATAGAATTTAGTATTGCTTTGGGGCTGTACACAGAGGACTGTTGTGTCCTGTGGATGTATCCCAGCTACCAAGGTGTTACAGGTGGTCATGCTGGTGAAGTCAAGGAGCCTGGAACAAGCACCAACAGAATCACTGGGGCGTTTTCTCATGGATAACTAAAGAGTAAGATATAGGGGCAATGGGAAACCCACAATGCCAATTAGAGCCTCGCGGTCCTGCCAATGTGGCTTCCTGGAGCACAAGACTAAATGTGGGTTGTTAGAGCATGTGGTCTCAGAAACAGGGATCTGTAGGACCACAGAAATCAGGTGAGTGGTTCTCCTATTGTTTTGGCAGTAATAGTCTTCATGATCATACAGCTCTTTTCAAAAGAAATTGCTAATGAGGATTGCCATTATAAGGATTTTCTGTGGTCTTGAGTCTCTTTCCTCCCTTCACTGACTCCCAGCTCACTATAGTGACAATTTAAAGAGATCATAAGCTTATCATAACCATTTGGGATGCTCTCTACCACATAGTTTAGGAATCTCTGCTGTAGGATTTGAAGATTCCAAGAGACCCAATGCACACCCCAGTTTCTAAGCCATAGTGGTCCCCTTGGGAGCAGATGCTGTGATAAGCATACTGGAGTGTACTATTTTTTAGCTGCTTCTTCAAACACCTCCAACATCTTCTGGAAAGAGAGAGGGTAGATTTGAGTGGCTGTCTTCATTGTCTATTTCCTTTCCTATAGTAAGGAACTCTTGGGGTGCTTTTCAGCTCACGACAATCCCCCTTTTATAGAAATAACCCTCAGTATACAAGTATGACAAGTTTTAGTAAAGCATAACTTGGAACAAGAGATACCAAGAATCAAGTCACAATTAATGGTAATCCCAAAAGGAGAGGGGACCAGGAACTCCAGGTAGAATTTCTTTTCCTTCTCAAGCTCTAACTTTTGTGTTTAGCAGGACTAAGCTCTTTCCTGTCTCCAGGCCTTTGCTGATACCATTTCCACTTTCTTAGAACATCCTTCTCCTTGCTTTCTATGTGATTGGTTGCTTTTCACTCCTATCACAGTTTGAATATCACTTCCCCCGAGAAGACTTCCCTGACCATCCTATTTGCCTCCATCCTACCTCTAATCTCAGCTGGAAAATATTCGATACTTTTTTAGTTTTTTTGGTCTGTATCCTTGACTATAAGGCCCATAAGGGTAAGGATCACGTTTGTCTAATTCACTGCTCCGTCTGTAATGTGTGCACAGTGCTTGGACTGGATCACAGTAGGTGCACAGTAAGGACTTTCAAAGGAGTGATTAGCATAATGAATGTTTTTTTTCTTTTCAATCCAAGAATTTCTTCCTTGGTGTTATGGTTTCGATGTGAGGTGTCTCCCAAAAGCTCCTGTGTGAGAGAACACAAGAAGGCTTAGAGGTGAAATGATTGGATTATGAGAGCCTTAATCAGTACATTAATCCCCTGATAGGAATTAACTGTAGGCAGGGTATGGCTGGAGGAAGTGGGTTCCTGGAGATGTGCCTTTGGGGTTTATATTTTGTCCTTGTTGAGCTCTCTCTCTCTCTCTCTCTCTCTCTCTCTCCCTCTCTCTCCCCGCCCCCCTGCTTCCTTGTGCCATGTCCCCAACTGCTTTCCTCTGCCATACTCTTCCACTGTGATGTTCTGCCTCATCTCTGGCCCCAAAGGTTGGAGTCAGCCATCTATGGGCTAAGACCTCTGAAACTATGAGCCCCCAAATAAACTTTTCCTCCTCTAATTGTCAGCTCTTTTAGTCACAGCAGTGACCCAGTGGACTAAAACACTTAGGTTCCTGCAGATACCTATATCCTTCCAATAACTTCTCTTTGGACTTAGAGCTAGAGAGTATGTTTCTGTTGCTTGCAATCTCCATAAACCTTAACCAGTGTACTATCTGAAGGCAGCACCCTTTACCATCCCCAGGAAATACAGATCTCACAGAAAATCCACTAAGCCCTCTGCTTCTCCACAAATCTCACAGAGCTAGTGCTCCATCTTCACCTTAATCACAATGGCAAATGTTGCTTGTCTTCAGTTGTATTTCCCCAGAACTCTGAATATTCAATGTCCAGGTCCATGCCATCAAATCCATCTTGACAAAGAAAGTCAGTGGCAGAGCTGAGAACAGTCTTGCAGTCGGCAGCTGTGGAGACCATGGTGGCGAATCCGGGGAAAGGTGGTCTGGTTAACATCTGCAGACCCCAGAATCCTCCCACACCAGCTCTGATATCAACTTTTATTATGTATTTTATAGCCCCTCCCAGATTTTTGCAATCAAGATAAAAAATTAAAAAATTTGAATGTAAATCAATGGATAAGTGGTTTTAATTTAAAATTTAACTTAGTATTTTTGATATTTGTAACATCAAAGGACCATGTGCAAAAGTCAGTGTATCCCTAAAAGTGGTATGTGTCAGGAGTCAGTGGTTCAGATATTGTATTTCTTTGATTCTTGGTGTTCATTTTTTATACAACTGTTTCCAAAATCAAGATGCAACTTGGAATCTGTATGTGTATTTGATGAAGTACTCTTGCTCCCAAAGAATGTGCTATTCAACTTACCCTGCACCCTATATCCAAAGGTGTCTGACTATGTAGAAATTTAGTTCCTCTGCTATAGCCAACAGTTTTATAGCCTGTAAACACATATTTAAACACAGTAAATCTATGGTGAATGTTTTGTAAACTTGGTCACAATCTCCCTAATTTATCTTGTTGTTTTTTTTTAAGTTCAGATATTTAATAGCTAGTAAGCATTTTCTTTTTAAATAGAAACAAACTAGTACCAATGGGATAAAATTAAAAAGAGTGTAAATAGATGCTGTTTGGAGCTTGGGGCAATTAACTGGCAATGATTTTCTTCCTTAAGTGATGGGCAAGATGACAACAAGCTATACTGATAGAGAAGAGAAGACTTCAAGTAGAAAAAAATTCAGATACCACAGGTGAGAATCAGCTGGTTAGCTTAGAGGTAACCACCAGGAAATCTACTTGGCTATTACAGTGAACCTTTAGAAGACTCAGCTGCAACTTTTTCTAACACCACATTGCTATCTCTGGATAACTAGGGAGGGGAAGAGGAAAGAAGAGCAAGATACTTTTTCATGTCAAAGAATTTCATGCTGATTTAGAATTATGGGAATGCATTACTTTAATAATTTTTAAAGGAAATTCCCACTGACTTGGACAATGTTTTAGGTACAAGTCTCATTCACCATTTCTAACTCTTTATCCCAATTCCTCTGAGGCTGTCTGACCTTCACTGCTTTCCACCAGCAAAGCCTAGAACCCAGCCCAGGGCTCTTGCATTCTTCTCCATGGACCAAAGCTCTTCCCCATCACCAATCCCCTCTCTATCAAGCATCATCCTCTATGTTCTTTTGAGTTTTTGATTCTCTCTATATTGTTGTTATTTTTCCATATTCGCTACAGCCAGCCCCTCCACCCAGAGACATCAGAGTCTCCTTTGCAGGTCCCAGTCTCTCCCCCACAACCCATCCCCAGAATAATTCATTTTTACTTCCTTCTCTGGCATCAATGTTTCCCACCCCAGACTTGGGGGCTCTTTCTCTCCCCTCCCCATCCTGGGCATGGGAAGTCTCTTAATTCTCAGTGTTGAAATTCTATCCACTAATGGCCAGAAAGTTGACCAGTTCTCTGTTGCTGCAAAAAGAAACAAAAATGCCACATTTAAGCTGGGCACAGTGGCGCACACCTGTAATCCCAATGACTGCAGAGGCTGAGGCAGGAGGATGATGAGTTCAAAGCCAGCCCCAACAACTTAATGAGGCCCCAAGCAACTTCGTGAGACCCTGTCTCTAAAGGAAACTATAAAAAGGGCTGGGGTTGCTCAGTGGTTAAGCACCCCTGGGTTCAATCCCCAGTATCAAAAAGAGAAAGAAAGAGAGAAAGAAAGAGAAAGAAAGAAAGAAAGAAAGAAAGGAAGGAAGGAAAAAAGAAAAGAAAAAAAAAGATGCCACATTGAAGGCAGACCTCTGTGAGCCTGTCAGATGCAGACATTGCATAAAGTGACTCTTCTTTCACTGTTCTTGACTTCCTGGGGAATAGACAGCTGCCAAATACAACCTCATTGTTTACTCTACATTTGTGTCAGGAGTCTGCATATTTGTCTCAGATGAAACTATCTGCAAAGGACTTTGCCTTTCAGAATAAATTAGACACTAAGCTTGGGTTCTACGTTACCCTCTCTCTCAATCCTTGTGGACTCAGTTTCTACTGACTTCCTTTCAAGATTCAGAACCTGAAGATTCAGAAAAATCAGTATCATTTCATTCATAGGGAGTAATCTTGTCATTCATGGAGACAAAGGCATATATCAGGTGTGTGCCCGGACATGGATCCACATCCTTAAGGATGAACTTGGCTAGTTCTGGTGAAAACTGGGACCCATTGGTAAAGTTACACACTAGCTTATAAGCTAAGCCTGAGAACAGAAAGGGGCAATCAAAGTGATGGGAGACTCCACCTCATTTTTTTGATGAACTCTTCAAGGGAGAGTAACCTAGGAGTTTGTATAGCATGTACATAGCAGATGCTGCTCCATGTCTTTCCTATGTCCATGGAAGACCTTGCTAAACAGTCTCATCTGAGCAAAACCTGAGCACCTTTTATGATCCAGAAAGCTTTAAAAATCAATTAGAGAGGTGAGATTTAGCCGAGAGTGGAGCTGCTTGCCAGCTCCAGCGGGGAATTTGGGCCCGACGGCGCCATTCTATAGCTTCCCTGGTGGAGAGACTCCATCTTCAGCTGTCTGAGCCCTCGGACCTAAGCCCACCCCTTCCCACGGGGACACAATGCTGCAGCTCCAGGGCCACGGTGCTGTGTCTCCTGGTTGCCTCTGCCCAGAAGCATTGATCATTCCCAACCTGGAGGTTGTGAGACAGCAGCTATCTTGGGTCACCACTTGATCAAGCACCTCTCAAACACCTGGTGAGTTACTGGAAATCTGCAGGGACACCCTAAGTCTTTACAGGGAAATCACAATCCCTCTGATTCGCACTACTAGAGGGGAAGATACATGAGCAGCATGAGAAAACACGGTAAGAAAGTGTCCCAAACAAACCTAGATGATACATCAAGAGATCCCAAAGACAGCATGGTAGAAGGAATGACAGAAATGGAGTTCAGAATGTTCATAATTAAAATGATCCGAGAAGAAAATGAGGTGATGAGAGTGCAGATTCAGCTATGAATAACCAGTTAATAGAGCAATTGAAGGAAGCAAAAAATCATTTCAATAAAGAGACAGAAGTTCTGAGAAAAAAAACAAATAGAAATCCTTGAAGGAAACAAGGAAATGAAGGAAACAATCAACCAAGTTAAAAACTCAATAGAAAGCATAATTAACAGAATAGATCACTTGGAAGATAGAATCTCAGACAATGAAGACAAAATATTTAATCTTGAAAACAAAGTCGAACAAACAGAGAAGATGGTTAGGAATCATGAACGAAACCTCCAAGAAATATGGGACATCATGAAAAGACCAAATTTAACAGTTATTGGGATTGAGGAAGGCACAGAGATACAAACCAAGGGTATGAACAATCTGTTCAATGAAATAATATCAGAAAATTTCCCAAATATGATGAATGAGATGGAAAATCAATTACAAGAGACCTACAGGACACCAAATGCACATAATTTCAACAGATCCACACCAAGGCACATTATAATGAAAATACCTAACATACAAAACAAAGATAGAATTTTAAAGGCTGCGAGAGAAAAGCAGCAGATTACCTACAGGGGGAAACCAATACAGATATCAGCAGATTTCTCAGCTCAGACCCTAAAAGCAAGAAGGGCCTGGAACTACATATTTCAAGCTCTGAAAGAAACTGGATGCCAACCAAGAATCTTATACCCAGCAAAACTTACCTTCAGATTTGATGACGAAATAAAATCCTTCCATGATAAACAAAAGCTTAAAGAATTCACAAAGAGAAAGCCTGCCCTACAGAACATTCTCAACAAAATATTCGAAGAGGAAGAAATGAAAAATAACAATCTCGGTCACCATGGGGAGGAACTACCCTAAAGAAAGAGTCAATCAAAGAAGAAGCAAAGTTAAGCTAAAAACCCCAAAAAAGCTAAAATGATGGGAAATACAAGTCATATCTCAATAATAACCCTGAATGTAAACAGCCTAAACTCATCAATCAAAAGACATAGACTGGCAGACTGGATTAAAAAGAAAGACCCAACAATATGCTGCCTTCAAGAGACTCATCTCATAGAAAAACATGCCCACAGACTAAAGGTGAAAGGTTGGGAAAAAACATACCATGCGCATGGACTGAGTAAAAAAGCTGGGGTTTCCATTCTCATTTCAGATAAAGCAGACTTCAAGCCAAGTTAGTCAGAAGGGATAAAGAAGGACATTTCATATTGCTTAAAGGAAGCATAAATCAGCAAGAAATAATAATCATAAATATTTATGCACCAAACAATGGTGCATCCATGTATGTCAATCAGATCCTTCTCAATTTCAGGAATCAAATAGACCAAAACACAATAATACTCGGAGACTTTAACATTCCTCTCACCGTTGGACAGATCCTCCAAGCAAAAATTGAACAAAGAAACCATAGGACTCAATGACACAATTGCTAATTTGGACTTAACAGACATATATAGAATATTCCATCCATCAAAAAGCAAATACACTTTCTTCTCAGCAGCTCATGGGTCCTTCTCTAAAATAGACCATATGTTATGCCACAAAGCTACTCTTAGCAAATACAAAAACATAGAGATACTACCTTGTATACTATCAGATCATAATGGAATGAAATTAGATATCAATGATAAAGTTAGAAACAGAAACTACTCCAAGACCTGGAGATTAAATAATATGCTATTGAATGATACATGGATAACAGAAGACATTAGGGGAGAAATTAAAAGATTCTTAGAGGTCAACGAGAACAAAGATACAACATATCGAAATCTCTGGGATACTATGAAAGCAGTGCTAAGAGGAAAGTTCATTGCAGGGAGTGCATTTAATAAAAGAATGAAAAGTCAACAAATCAATGACCTCACATTACAGCTCAAAGCCCTAGAAAAAGAGGAACAGATCATCACCAAAAGTAGTAGAACACAGGAAATAATCAAAATCAGAGCTGAAATCAATGAAATTGAAACAAAAGAAACAATTCAAAAAATTGACGAAACAAAAAGTTGGTTGTTTGAAAAAATAAACAAAATTGATAAACCCTTAGCCACGCTAACAAAGAGAAGGAGAGAGAAACTCCAAATTACTAAAATTCGTGATGGAAATGGAAATATTACAACAGACACAATTGAAATACAAAATATAATAAGAAGCTACTTTGAAAATTTATACTCCAACAAAATAGAAAACATGGAAGACATCAACAGGTTCCTAGAGGCATATGAGCCACCCAAACTGAATCTGGAGGACATACACAACTTAAATAGATCAATTTCAAGCAATGAAATAGAGGAGGTCATAAAAAGCCTACCAACCAAGAAAAGTCCAGGACCAGATGGATTCACAGCCAAGTTTTACAAGACCTTCAAAGAAGAGCTCATTCCAATACTCCTCAAAGTATTTCACGAAATAGAGGAGGAGGGAACCCTTCCAAACTCATTCTATGAAGCTAATATCACCCTGATACCAAAACCAGAGAAGGA
>JAJEJO010048552.1:74092-91917 GCA_020662805.1 Glaucomys volans | reverse complement strand
ACAGAACACTAAAGAAAGAAGTTAAAGAGCATCTGAGAAGATGGAAAGATCTCCCATGTTCTTGGATAGGCAGAATTAATATTGTCAAAATGGCCATACTTCCAAAAATGCTATACAAATTCAATGCAATTCCAATTAAAATCCCAATGACAGACCTCATAGAAATAGAGCAAGAAATCATGAAATTCATTTGGAGGAATAAGAGACCCAGAATTGCTAAAGCAATCCTTAGCAAGAAGAGCGAAGCAGGGGGTTTCACAATACCAGACCTTCAACTATACTACAGAGCAATAGTAACAAAAACAGCATGGTATTGGTACCAAAATAGACAGGTAGATCAATGGTACAGAATAGACGACACAGAGACAAACCCAAATAAATACAGGTATCTCATACTTGACAAAGGAGGCAAAAACATGCAATGGAGAAAAGACAGCCTCTTCAACAAATGGTGCTGGGAAAACTGGAAATCCATATGCAGCAAAATGAAACTAAACCCATATCTCTCACCCTGTACAAAACTCAACTCAAAGTGGATCAAGGACCTAGAAATCAGACCAGAGACTCTGCACCTAATAGAAGAGAAAATAGGTCCAAATCTTCATCATGTTGGCCTAGGACCAGATTTCCTTAACATGACTCCCAAAGCGCAAGAAATAAAAGCACGAATCAATGATTGGGATAGAGTCAAACTAAAAAGCTTCTTCTCAGCAAAGGAAACAATCAGCAATGTGAAGAGAGAGCCTTCAGAGTGGGAGAAAATCTTTGCCACACACACTTCAGATAGAGCACTAATCTCCAGAATCTAGCAAGTACTCAAAAATATTTACACCAAGAACACTAATAACCCAATCAATAAATGGGCCAAGGAAATGAACAGACACTTTACAGAGGAAGATCTACAAGCAATCAACAGATTTATGAAAAAATGTTCAACATCACTCGTTATAAGAGAAATGCAAATCAAAACCACCTTAAGATTTCATCTTACCCCAATTAGAATGTCTTTTATCAAGAACAACAACAGGTGTTGGCGAGGATGTGGGGAAAAGGGTACACTCATACATTGCTGGTGGGAGTGCAAGTTGGTGCAGCCACTCTGGAAAGCAGTGTGGAGATTCCTTAGAAAACTTGGAATGGATCCACCATTTGACCCTGCTATCCCACTCCTTGGCCTATACCCAGAGGACTTAAAATCAGATCACTACAGTGATGCAGCCACATCAATGTTCATAGCTGCTCAATTCACAATAGCTAGATTATGGAACCAACCTAGATGCCCTTCAGTAGATGAATGGATAAAGAAACTGTGGTATATATACACAATGGAATATTACTCAGCCATAAAGAAGAATAAAATTATGGCATTTGTAGGTAAATGGATGATGTTGGAGACTGTTATGCTAAGTGAGATCAGCCAATCCCAAAAATCCAAAGGCTGAATGGTCTCTCTGATAAATGAATGATGATGCATAATGCGGAGGGGAAGGGTGGCAAGAATGGAGGAAGGATAGATAGCATAGAGGGAAGGGAGGGGTGGGGGCGGGGTGGGGGGTAAAAATAATAACAGAATGTGTGACAGATACCATTGCCCTGTGTACATGTATGAACACACAGATGGTGTGACTCTACTTTGTGTTCAACCAGTGAAACAATAACTGTACTCCATTTGTGTTCAATGAATCAATAAGTAAATTAAAAAAAAATCAATTAGAGCCAACATATAAAATAAAATCAATTTGCCACCTCAGAAGCAGCAAATGGTCAAGGTAATTATGCTCCTCAGGTACTATATATAACTTCACATATGCATACTGTTCAAGTTCATTATTGATAAAATAGCTCTCTTGAAAATAGTATATAATGTGATTGATGTTTTAATTGAAGGCTTTAAATACGTTATTTTGCTTAAATTTTAATTCTCACAACAATTCTAAAGAAAACATTTGTAGGTGAGACTCAGAAAATCTGACTTCTTCAGGAATGCAAGATTAAGATTAATGCTAATTCATTTATCCATCTATTCTCCAAGTATTTATTGTGCATCTACTTTCTTCCAAGCAATCTTATGTTAAAGCTCATACTTTTCCCACTCTCCTCTCCTGGGACCCCCTATCTGGCCATAGTCCTGTCTCATGTCTGTAGCCCCATGCCAAGGAATGAGAAAGAATGTAAGGACATTTGAGTGGGGGAGGAGAGACATGGGAAGTGTAGAGTAATAGGCAATAGAGCCTATACTCTCTTAGCATCAGGACATAGGCGTAAGTGCTAATGCTGAGTTATGAAGCTCGAGTCACTTGAGATCAATGATCTATATGTTCCCTCTCAGCCTGACCTTCTGGGATCCAGAAAAACAAGCTGGGGACTAGAAGTTCTAGTCCTGATTGCATTATAGAAGAAGAAGGAAATGCAGAGCTAGAAGAAAGCAGAGAAAGGAGATAACTAGCAGGAAGACTGGAGTAAGGAGGGGGGTTGTGCTGGTAGCAGAACAGCAGGTTGGAAACAAAATATTCAGAACAAGGACCTCCTCAGCTGGGCTTCTTAGGATTTGCTGCTACCCAGGAGACTGTCAGAGTTTCAGGGGCATTTGGATTTTTCAGTGGCTTTTCTCAGGGCCCCATTTCATCAATCCCAGGCTTGGAGCTCAAGTCCCTTTGCTCAGAGCCCAGAGCATGAGAACTTCATGTAGAAACCCCACCGAAACAGATGCTTGTACTCCAGCCTCATTCCCAGGGACCTCCTTTTCCCTGTGCAAAGGGAAAAGAGAAGAAAGGGTGGGAGACTCAAGGCCCAGAGCAGCAGCAGCCCCATCCTGTCTCCGCACCAGCCACCTGTTCAGTGTCTTGGTTCAATCTATATACAGAGGCCCCTTTTATCACTTTTGGGGTAGCACAGTCACCACCTCATAATCACAGGTCCCAAGGCTAACACCTTCCTATCTCCGCCCATCCCAGACTTACCAGAGCAAACACCCACCCCACTACCCCACCTCCCACTCCCAGTCCCAACCAGAAGGAGAGAACTAGGCAAAGCTCCCTCCCTAGCACAGCAGGACAGCTCCACAGAACAGCTTGTGGTGAGAGGCCCTAGACAGGCCCTGAGGCTGAGTAGCCAGGACTTGGAATTGCAGGGAGAAAATGAAGAGCACTGTGCTGGGGATTAGTGCCCCAAGGTTCAGATCCAGGTCCAGGAAAGCACATGGGAGGTAGAGCTGAGATATTGGAGCATTCATTTAAAGCACATAGTGTTCCACCCACAGGATGGAGCCCAAAGCCAATGGTAAGAGTCTTGGAAAGAATCCAGTTCAAGGCAGGAGTGCTACTGGCCTGCTCATGCACTCGCATTGTCCCCTTTTGCTGCCATTGCTCTGGAGAGGAAGAACAGGGGCAGCAACTGCCAGCACCTTTCCCTTATTGCACCCCAGAGCAGACACAGGGAGAGGGCAGCTGCTACCAGAGGATCTTGCACCCCTGTCCCTGATCCTCACCCTGAGATGCATGGAAGCAGTAGGGGATAAAGAACATTGTGACTACTTTGCTGGAACCTGACTCTAATAGGCTAGAATTGGAGGAGACAGGGAGATGTGGTTAGGAAAGAGGCAGGAATTGCAGATATCAGACCTGTTTTATCTCACCTTGATACCCCCAGGAGGCCACTGCCAGCAGCTATACCTCTCAGAACCGGGGCAAAGCCAGGTAGATAAGAGTGGGCATAAGGACAGGGGCAGTTGCCAGCCTTGGCCTGAAAACAGATCCTCAAGCTGAATCAAGAACATCCTCAGTGCCTCCTTTCAGTCTGCTCAGGAGGGAGATGGTTCATATCCCCTGAGTGCAAGGCTCATCTTTGGATCTCTGGTGCCTGGCAAAGACAAAGTGTTTGGTAAAAGTTGGTTGAACAAATGTCTCTTCCTCAACAGTTCTGGTGTTGGGCAATCTTCAATCACCATGCTATTTCTGATGCTACTGAATGTCTATTGCAGTATGATAAATTACTTCAAAGCTTAGCCACTTACCACAATAAGAATTACATATTTCACATAGTTTCTGCAATTCAGGAGCAGCTTAGCTAGGGGATTCCGGTCTTGATCATTCCATAAGTTTACGGTCAAGCTGTTGACTGGGGCAGTCATTGAATGCTTAACTGGGTCTAAAGGATCCACTCCTAAAATGACAACGCCACATGGTTGGAGAATTCCATGCTGGCTGTTGGTGGGAGGACTCAATATCTCCTCTGTGGACCTCTCCTTAGGACCACTAGAGAGGCAGCTGGCTTGGATTCGTTGGTACTTACTTACCAAGTAATCACTAAGTAATCCGAGAAACAGCATGACAGAAATCACATTCCATCATATCCACAATATCCTGTGGTTACACGGGTCAGTCTTATTCAGTGTGGGAGGGGGTTCACAGAGCACAAATGCCAGGAGGCAAGAATCACTGAAAGCTATTTTGTCATGGAAGGCAGTTTTCCACACTCACATGGCAATTTTTGAATGACCACTGTATGAAGAATTCAGTAGTCCCCATCCCTGTCCTCCCTTCTGTCCAGGAACTCAGATACAAGTTGAAGAGATGGAGGTATTAGGGGATTTCATGGGAGCACAAGCAGGAGCACCAGGCCCAACCTGAATTGTTCAACAATAGACTCCCAAATTTTTGACCCATCCAACTAGAAGTTTTACTAGGGTTTCAGATTTTTATCTAACCCACTGATCTTCGGGGACACCTGACACATGGAGAATGTCAATAAATACTTTGTTTTACTCTTCTCCTTCCTCCAGCTCTAGTTCCTGCCTCAGTGTGTTTCATAATGGGTCTCACTCCCTCAGTTTACTGGCCTGGCTTCACCCAGTTGCTCTACTGTCCTTATTGTGTCCTATGCACACACTGACAACTCAGAACAAGACTTGCCTGACTACAACCCATACCTATAGTGCCTCCATCAACCAGTTACTCCCAGATATTGGGCCCATTTGCATCTTTTAGATTAAAGAT
Organism: Glaucomys volans; assembly: GCA_020662805.1. Lineage (NCBI taxonomy): Eukaryota > Metazoa > Chordata > Mammalia > Rodentia > Sciuridae > Glaucomys > Glaucomys volans. The sequence continues at coordinate 86,923 of JAJEJO010048552.1, read as the reverse complement.
GTTGACCCCCTCTTCTTTACTTTTTTTTCAATGCTGGGGATCAAACACACATGCTATACAAACACTCTACCACTGACCCACACCTCCAGCCCTTCTTCAGTTCTTCTTTGATGGTTAAAAAGATACATTGACCTACAGAACTTCAGATAATTCATCCCAAGATCTTTCTGGGAAATTAGTAGAGTCTTACCAAGTATACAAAAATTAGTCCTCAAGATCGATAAAATTTTCCTGTCTTACTACTTGTTTAACACTTAAGATAGGGTTGTTTATTCCCTTGAGAGAAAACCTCCCCAACCCCCTTTCATTTCACAGTAGACCAAAAATTGACCTGGAAATCTCTTTGATCCCCTGAAAGAGAACTTATCATTCACCTTCTCCTTCCATCACTTGGAGAACCCAGTAGCCTGATTGGAATGAGCACTGAGTCACACAAACCCATTGACATGATGGGAAAAGGAAAATGGAACAGCATTTAAGGAAATCTAATAGTTTGAAAAAAGAAAACCAGTCAGGCATGGTGGCATACACTTGTAATCCCAGCAATTCAGGAGACTGAGGCAGGAGGATCACAAGTTCCAGGCCAGCCTCAGCAATTAAGTGAGACTCAGTCTGAAAATGAAAAATAAAAAGGACTAGAAATGTAGTTCAATGGTAGAGCAACCCTGGGTTCAATCCCAGTAACAAAATAAATAATAAAATTAAAAATAAATAAAAATTTTACAATATATATTTTTGGTTTCTTTCACTAATGTATTTTTCTTGATGAACCTTATCATCCATTTGTTAAATTTAAATACATGTATATGAACATATCTGTACCCACGCCCTGTATTTGTCTATTTTCTGTTACTATAGCAAAACAACTGAGGCTGGGTACTTTACAAAGAAAAGAGACTGAAAGTTCGAGATAGGGTGACCACATTGGATTAGCTTCTGGTGAGGACCGAATGGAGAATGGCATCATGGTGGGAGTACATGCAAGACAGAACAGTCTCATGATGAGATAGGAAGCTAAAGAGAGGCCAGTAACCCAAAAGAACTAAGTTAATATTTTCCAAGGCATGCCCCCAATGATCTAAGGTCTCCTACTAGGTCCCACCTCTTCAAGATTCCACCACCTCTTAACATCACCACACTGAAGACCATAAAACACTGGGCAACATACTTAAACCAACATTCAAAACATCACACAATTCCTTTGAGAATTTCGATATATTATTTAGTGTTTAATATATGAGATCTAACATATTTATACTATTGAGTTTTCTCACCAAGAGACATAATTCTTTCTTATGAATTGTAAAAGCCACAAAGAAAAGAATTTTATGTATCTTGTTCACCTCTGAGCCCCAGAACATAGTGAATGCCTGGGAAATAATAGATGCTCAAAACATATTTGCTGATTCCTTATCAGGTTTAGGTTAAAGGTTTATGAATCATGAAGACATTTCTATGCTCTGAAAATATTTAATTGTTTCTAAATGTCTGATAGGTCCATCTGGCTCTACTAGCTTTGGGGGACTGGACACAGGACATCTCATATGCTAAGCAAATGTTCTGCCACTGAGCCACATTCCCAGCCTTAAAGAGAAATTATTTTTAATAAAACTTTCAATATCTTCCATGGTTATCAATCTGGTTAGGTTTTCTATCTCTTCTTTTTTTAATTAATTTATTATGATTCATTGTACACAAATGGAGTACAGCTGTTGTTTCTCTGGTTGTACAGGAAGGAGAGTCACACCATTTGTGTGATCATACATGTACACAGGGCAATGATGTTTGTCTCACTCTATCTCTTCTTATATCAACTTGTTCAGTTCATATTTTCCTAGAGCCTGTTTCATCTAGATCTTTTAGTGTATTTGCATACAATTTTTGTAGTGTCTGTTTGTAATTTGAATCACTTTTGTATTGATAATAATTTCTGTAAAGAAAACCACAGACTAATTCCACATTTGGGTATGGCTAGAGTGAGTTCATCACTGGAACAGTATAGACCACGAATACTCTGGAAATCAAACTGATCAGGGAGAAAAAGGTATTTCCTGACCCAAAACAGAAAGAGTGAATCATGGCACACATGCTGGACTTGGAATCAGATAAGTGTGCATTTAAATCACATATTAGATATGTGACCTTAGTCAAGTTATTTAACCTCTTCAAGTTTCAGTTTTTGTATTGTGTAATAATGTCTTTTTTACAAGGTTTTTGTGAAAATTAAATGTGCTACTTATATAAAATGGAATTTAGTTATACAGATACAAGAAAAAACAGTGCTCAGTAACTATTATTATTAAGATATATTGTTAGAAGATTTCTGGATTTAGTGAAACAATGGAAAGAGTTATTTTTTATTTTTTTGTAGTTGCAGATGGACAGCATGATTTTATTTGTTTATTTTTGTATATGGTGCTAAGGATCGAACCCATCACCTCACACATGCTAGGCAAGCACTCTACCACTGAGCCACAGTCCCAACCCTGGAAAGAGTTATTTTTAAAAATTGTTCTTGAAGCCAAGTGCAGTGGTACACACCTGTAATCCTAGCTACTGGGAGGTTGAGGCAGGAGGATCACAAGTTCAAGGTCAGACTGGGTAATTTAGTGAGACCCTGTCTCAAAATAAAAAATAAAAAGGGGTGGGGATGTGACCTCAGTGGTAGAGCAATCACCAGTACTGAAAAAAAAACTGTTCTTGCAGACTCAAAATGAAGGTATTTGACTATACAAAGACTCTAGAAACTATTTCTCCAGGCAGCAAATTAACATGAACTTGCAGTGTGACAGAAAAAATGGATTCCAATAACCCTAGAAATGAAGACTAGTGAAGCTTATTGTATAAGAATAAAAAATAAATAATGTTCATTGCAGTTCCTATATGTATAGATTTTTTTAAATTATTAGCTGAGTTTCTCAGAAGTTGAGGAGTATGAAAAAGCCATGGAAAAGCATTTATAAAATGACATTGAGGAAGTTAAGGTGTTAATAACTAGAGCCAATATTAACGTGGTTAAGGATAGGTCAGTATTCTCGTGAAAGACCTTGTGCTAAGGCAAGGAACATGATCAGTGAGCTTGGATCTTAAGTATTCTCAGTGCGTGTGCACACACACATATACACACTCCCCAATGGGTATAAGTTCAGGGTGCTCAGAGACAAGCTGACTCTCCAGGAGGCCTGCAGAAGACAACATTTCTCTTCCCGGCTCATCATGCTCCCTGGGGTTGGAATTCACAATGAAGTTGAATTCCAATACACACTTTCCACAGCCTCTGAGAGGCAGAGACAAACCAGGACCAAACCAGGATCTTCATGGTACTGAATTTCAACCACCCATCAACATTCAGGGAGAGCCAAGGGTTGGGGCACACAGAGGAAGGTTGAGGGTCATCTTATACCCTAGTGTTCCTGCACTTTGGGTTTCTAGGTGTGGGGACACTCCTACCTTTGTATCAGCTTGTGCTCCTATACATTCATGGATTGTGTGTGTGTTTCCCTCTGATATACATCAAGGACTTTCACATCCACTGTGTAGTAAATTTACAAAGCAATTAGAGGCTTTGTTGATGGAATCTAACAATTAGAGTTTGATCACAAATATAAAATGCAGGAAAGACAGATCCTGGTGTTTGGGCCTATTGAGAAATGGGTGCTGGCAGCTTCTGCCAGAACAATGGAACAATGGAGCTCTTGGCTCCAAAAGACAGGTGCTTTTTTGAGATCTGCAGTCAACTCTACTTCTTCCTCTCCTCCTCTCTCTTCCTCTGATTATAGCTCCCCAAGATCACAGTTAATGGAAGGTGGAACTAGGATTTCAAGGCTGGTTTGTCTGAACCTGGAACCTCTATCTAACCACAGCCTCCTTCAGCCCTGGTGTGCTGAAGCTGTCTTTGCTTTGGTGTGCATGAAGGGATAAAATTTAATGATAATGAGAACGAGATTTACATTTAACTTTTTTTATTGAAATGTATTCTAATTGCTTTTCTCACACTGACAGTTCTCTTCCAGCCTCCATAAAGAATGGTAACCCTGTATGCTGCTGCCACCTGCTGGCAATATTCCTAACTTACAAAAACATGTTTTTGAAAAGTTGAAATCAGTCTTTTATGTGACTTTTGAACATTCAAGCCAAAAAATGACAATGGCGCATAACTTCTCCACAACTCTTTCCTAAACAGAGACCACCTGGACCTGTTTGTGAGTCTGTGTGAGCCTGTTCCCTGCCCCCTTTTCCACCCATGCCATAACAACTAAACCATCACCTTTCCAGCAGTTCTAAAGACATCTCCCACCTGACATCTTTTGACACTCCAGGCTCTCTTAACTGCACTTAAAAAGTCTTCCTTTCAGCATCATATTATATATAAGCTCCCTAAGCCTGTTTCCTTTGCATTTGATGAAATAATGTATGTAAAGTTCAAAGCAACCTCTGAGTTCTCTCAAATGCATCATTGGAAAACTTGTCTTATCTCTCATTAGTTTTCTAAGTCTTGAAGGAGTCTGGTTCCTGACATATCATCCATGGTGTTTAGTAGTGGCTTCCATGTAGTAGATGTACAAAAACCTTACATATAACTATGTGGAATGAGCCATGAATCTTACTTTTCTACTTCAGTCTTTTGCATTTGATAACTTTGCATTAATAGACAGAGACAACTCCATAAATGGAAGAGGGCAGTCAGACTTCAAAGTATCCCGTTAAAATATGCATATTTTGCCTGTTTAAGTTCATTAAGGAGCTCCCATTCTCTTGCCTGCAGTTTAGGTTTTCAAATAATTGAAAATGGGGTGATTAGGCTGCTGCACACATTTTCAATGAGAATGAAAGGAGGTAGGGACAAAGTCCTAAGCAACTGATGATACTGGGAAGATCAGCAGAGAACTGATCGTGGGGTCACAGGAAAGAAGGTGACAGAGTGTAAACATTGCCTTTCTAGAAATGAGGAGAAGCCTAAGCCCTTTGCTATGAGTTCAATATTAGACTACATTGATTCCAAGGTTTCCACAAATCAACTGACATCTTGCCCTACCCCTTTCCTAAATAGTTAAATTCTGCTTGTTCTGTCCTGCCTTGGTCCTTTACCAGGACCTGACTGGAACCAGCGTTCCTGATTACAATACCAACAACACTGGAGCATTGCAAAAATAAGATGTGCCAGAGTGTTCCCAAACCAGTTACAGAATTGCTAATTTCTACACCAAGAACTATGGCTCTATATGCATCCTATCAAATATTTTTACCAGACAGGACCCCACAGCCCTCCCATGAGCATTCTATACAACAAAAATTCTGTTCCTGCACAGATTGGAATGGGCAGAAGTTACTCAGAGAAATTCCTGTCTTCTTGTAGGATAAATCGATGGATAAGTTACTGGGAAGGAGCATGTCAGGTGTCTGAACATGGTTTTTCCCACAAGATTATCATGAACAGAGTCACCCCCCATGTTGATATTGGTAAGGTTAATTGTAGTGTTTCTTCTGAAACCTTTTTGCAACTCCACTTCGAGCAGGAACCTATAAACAGACTTGGTAAACAATGATCAATTTTACTAGAAAATACCCTCGGAGGGCAAATGAGAGACACACAGACATCCATACTCTTAGCTGGGTGCAATGGTGCACACCTGAAATCTGAGCAACTCCAGAGGCTGAGGCAGGAAGATGGCAAGTTCCAGGATAGCCTCAGCAACTTAGCAAGGCCCTGTTTCAAAATTTAAAAATAGAAAGAACTGGGGATGTAGCTCAGTAAAGTGTCCCTGGGTTGGATACCTGGGGTGGGGAGGAGGAGGAGAAGAAGAAGGAGAAGGAGGAAGAGGAGGAGGGGGGAGGGGGAAGGAAGGAGAGGGGAGAAAGAAGGGGAAGGGAATGGGGAAGGGAAAAGGGAGAAAGAGAGGATAAGAAGGAAAAGAAAAAAACTATCATTAGAAAGCAATGGCATTAACATAGACCAAACACATTCTGTCTCTTAACAATGTCAGAATTTAGTGAATAACAATAAATTCATAGGCTATACCACTTTGAGGTCACCTGGTAGTCAGAAGTTAGGTAAGCACAAGTTTTTTTTATTCCAACACTAATTTCCAATATCTATAACATCCAGGTCACACATGCTTGACCCAATTTATACACACACACACACACACACACATACCTTGTGGCTATTCTATATATATATATTATATATATATATATATAATATATAGTGTAAAATGGTGATGAAGCAGGGATGTGGTGGTATGGAAAAGAATGAAATAGTAACACTTTTAAAGTTCCTTTCCATCATCCATTTTGTTGATCTCTTCCTTTATTTTCTTTAACATAATCATAGTTATTTTAAAGTATATTTGCATGTAATGCTAGGAGTTCAGTCACCTGTAGTCTATTTCCATCATGGGCTTTCCTGATCTCTTCCCTTCCACTTCTGATATTCAATATCCCAGGGTACAAGTTCTCCCTCTACACACGCATTCACACACACACACACACACACACACACACACATAAACACAATTCTCCTGTATATAACAGTCTCTGCCTCCTAAGGTCTTCCTTTTTATCATTTTCACAGCTTAGACTCAGCCCACATGCCTTCCTGTTATCTATTCATAAACGCCACTGTTAAGGAGGAGCACAATTGACAGCTGTTATGATTTGGGTGTGAGGTGTCTCCAAAAAGCTCCTATGTTAATGCAGCGTGAAATGATTATATTCTGAGAGCTGTAACCTAATCAGTGGGTTAATGATTTGCATGGACTAACAGAGTGAGAACTGTAGATGGGTAGGGTGTGGCTAGAGGAAGTAGGGCACTGAGTTTAATTTCCCTGGCACCTCACTTGCTCTTTCTCTGCCTCCCAGCTGCCATGAACTGAGCAGTCTTTCCTCTGCCACACCCTTTGTCCATAATGTTCTGCCTCAGCCCAGAGCAAAGAAGTCAGCTGAAACCCGTGAAACCGTGGACCCAAAATAAATAGACTGTACATTGTCTAAGTTGTTCTTGTCAGGCATTTTAGTCACAGCAATGAACACCTAACTAGCACAATAGTTGTAAAGGGAGCAACATTGCCTTGGAGGGGTCAACCCCAAATTCTCAGGCAATGCTCCTCAGGGTAACGCCTATATTTTTAAAGAGAAGAATTTGCTACATAACTAGCATTCTAGAAGAATCCTTGTGCTTCCTTCTACACACACAGTCAAGGGCAACCACTAAACTGACTTAGTTTTTTATGGCTTTGTACTTTATAAAAATGGTATCATGCAGCTGGGCATGGTGGTGCACACCTGTAATCCCAACTATTCAGGAGGCTGAGGCAGGAAGATTACAAGTTCAAAGTCAGCCTCAGCAACTTGGCAAGAACTTGTCTCAAATTTAAAAAACAAAAAATAGAAAGGGCTGGGGATATAACTCAGTGGTTAAGCACCCCTGGATTCAATCCTTGCTACCAAAGGGAAAAAAATATGGCATCCTATGTGCACTATATTGCATTAATCTTCTCTCAATGTTCTGTTTTATAAATTCATCCACATAGTAGTTGTCAATGATTTATTCTTTTTGCTATGTAGTATTTCACAATGGAAGTAAACTACAATTTGTTTATTCATTCTACTGCATATTGTCATTTGGGAAGTCTTAGGTTTTCAAGTATTAATAATAGTGTTGCTATTCTAGTGTGCACTGTCCAATATGGTAGCCTCTAAATATTGTGGCTATCGAAATTTCAATTTTAATTAATCAAAATTAAATAAAACTTAAAATTCATCTCCTTGGAATTTCATCAGCCACATTTCAAGTGCTGTTTATAAAACATCGCCATTGCAGAAATTTCTATTGACTAGCATAATTCTAGTGCATGTCTTTCATTGAGCACATGTAATTCAGTTCATTTTTTTATGGATTTTAATTCTCTGGTGAAATTCTCAATCCTATCATCTATTTTGTTGGTCTCTTTCTCTATTTTCTTTAACATAAGAATCATAGTTATTTTAAAGTCTATTTGTATGCAATGCTATGATTCCAGTCACCTCTAATCTGTTTCCATTGCATGCTTCTTCTCTTGATTCTTAACAATATTCTTTTGCCTCTTTGCATGTCTTGTCATTTTTAAGTATATATAAGTGAACTAGAAGTTCTGAGTATTTGACCTTCAATTCGGAAGTATTCTCCTTTCCTGTTATGCAAATAGGACAATGGGAATTGAGCTGGGTCAGGGTTGAGTTCATCTATTTCTAATTTGCCCCCGTACCTCTGATATGACTCCCTCAGGATTTTGTTTGAGAACTCATAAGTCCTAAAAGATGGAAGGGAATTCAACTCTCCCCATCAGAAGTTCCCAGACCAACTCTCCATCTTCCTGACCCATGCAGCTTCAGATCCTGAAGGAAGCACATGTTTCAAGTAGATCCCTTCTCATGGTATGTCTTTTGTTTCCTTAACATCATGAAACTATAGAAGAATTCACTCTGCCTTTCAAAAATTTTGGTGAGGTTTGCCAGTCTCCTGCACAATTCCTGAGCCTAGCAAATGCCCTTGAAAACTGGCCATGTATTTGGGGTCTTTTAAGTTTTCTCTGACATTCTGATTCCATGTGACCTTTAAATATTTTGCTGACCTCTTTCCTTAGCTATCATTTTTTTTTCCTTAGCTACATCCCAGCCCATGTGCAGAATTGACAAATGCTTGCAGACAATAAAGATGACTGGCCATGTTCATCTCACCTCAGAAAAGTCCTCCACTCTCTGGTATTTATTAGTTTACCTTATCCTAGTCACTTCCATAGCTCTCAGATACATTTAACAATATGGTTTCTATAATTTAGCTGACCTTTGCTAGTTGTAGCAGGAAAAATCATTTCTTTTGTGTGCTCAGAATGGAAGTCCTCTTATCTCTAGTGGGTTTATTTGCCTTAAAATTTATTTTTCAGAAATATCAATGTAGTTCAAATGTTTTATCTTCATTAATACTTTAATAGTATATTTTCACATCATTTTGCTTGCAACTTTTCTGTATCTTTTTATTTTAGGCCCTTGTAAACAAAAAGATAGGCATGAGTTACTCTAGGCCAGGGGTGGAACACTAGGATTTTAAAATAGTTCATCTTCTCTAACACACATGTTGGAATTTAATCCCCACTATGAGGTTTTAAAAGGGTGTGAACTAAATCTGACCATGGTGTTTAGAAGTGGGGCCTTTGGGAGGGATTAGGATTTAATAAGGTGCAAGCCCCATGGTTGAACACTGATAGCTCTATAAGAGAGAATTCACAAGATACATACACATACATGCATACACATACCCTGTCTCTCTCTGTGTGATGCCCTGTGCTACCTCAGGACTGCCAGCAAGGAGGCCATCACCAAATGTGGCATTTTGAACTTGAACCAAAGCTGTGATCCTAAATAAACCTCTTTTCTTAATACTTTACCCAGTTGGTGGCATTGTGTTATCAGCAAAAGAAAATGGACTAATAGGTAACATCAGTGATAGAAATTACACCCATTCTGTGAGGTATTGGCTCCTAGAAGTGAAGAGCTAGAACCCAATCCTGTCACTATAGTAACTGGTGAAAGTCACTCATACCCTGGGGAATGTTCTCCAGGAAAACTGCAGCGTTTAAAATGTGGGAATCAGTGTCTCTGGAGAGACCTAGGAGCAATGAACTAATAGTACTGTAAAACCAGTTTAAAAATATTGTTTTGCCTTCTCAACCACTTCTCGAGGAGAGATTAGATGGGGGTGTTTTTCCACCAACAACTAAGATTTTACCAAGCAGAGAATATCATTGAAAGCTTCAATTTCCACCTCCTTCTCCCAGCAACTTTTGAGGATTGTGGGAAACCCACAGTCTCCTGAAGAAATTCTGGCTGTAACCAACAGTGAAGTGAACAGTTGCTAATGGAAGAAGGAAGCCCATAATCAACACTGGAAAGCATTATTCTAGACTAGACACAACCCCCTTTCCAAAAAATGACCCTGAAAGGAGGAAGCTAGACAGGTCATTTTAAGAAAAGAATCTCGGAGACCTCAGGTAGATTCTTGTATTTCCAGTTTATTCAATAGCAAAGATACCCACTGTGGCTTTGTTGCCTACTTCACCCCATGAGCAACCAGGATCAAGCGGCTTCTATCATATCACCTAGAAGAAGAAAAGACAGGGTTTTCTCTAGTTTGAGCTCAGGCTCCTTGATCCACAGTAGTGCTCTCTTCTTTTAGAGAGAGAGCATTTGTTGGAAGGGTTACTAGTTGACATAGGAATTGTTCCCTTTAGTGGGAATAATGGAGTTGTCAGAAGCAAGAGAAGTATGTCTTGGGAGCCGGATGACAGGGTTAGAGGACAGCATCTTGTTTTCAACTTCCATCTCTAGACCAATTTCACCCACCCTGGGGTCAGTTCCCATCAGAACTCAAACTCTCCCCTTGTAGAATCAGATTATGGGGGACTGATACCTTTCTGGTGGGGACAGTAACCTTGTCAGGGATCACAGACTTCATACTAGGGGCCATTATCTTCTTGCTGAGAGTCTCTGTCTGAAGATGCACAAGGGCTTCAGTCATCCCTGCAGTGGTCATAGACTGATGGTCCACTGAAGTCATAGTCTTTGTCCCAGGGACCTCAGTCCCTCGTAGAACTACAGTGTGATTTTCAAGGGTCACAACTCCACCTTCAGGACCTGAAGTCATATTTTTATGCCTTCCATGGACCTCAGGGATCACAGCTTCTCTTCCTAGGGACAAAACCTTAATAATATCAGTGCCCAATGCCTTTGTCACAGCCAGCCTTTCAGAATCAGACACTGAAGAACTCATAGCAGGTGAGAACCCAAATTGTGATAAAGGAGTTGAGCTGAACTCTAGAAAAAATCATCAGCAAAGGATAAGATTCCTCCCTCTCCCTCCCTACCCTGCTAATTACCGGAAGGACTGCAACCACTCCAGGACAAAAGCATCCTGCTCCAAAAATCCAGAATTGAACTTCTGACTTCACCCCCAGCAAGACCTGTCCCTCAAGGCCTTATTCCTTACTAGTTAAATCCTCAAGCAGAAACCTCCTATGTCTGTACATTGTAGAAGGCACCAGGAAGAACTCTGAGGATAAGGAGTTCTAGACAGCATGTTGTGAACAATTGAGTTGGAGTCCACCTGAAGACCTGACCTGCCTGAGCTCCAGTCTTATCCATAAAGTGAGGATTGTAAACAATCTCTAAGGCTTCACAGCTCTTGCATGCTAGATTCCATCTCCTAATTGCCAGGGAAGCCTCTACTTTCAAAAAAAGATATCAAAAGAAACCAAATTCCCTTTTCTAGCCCTTGCTCATGAAAGCAGAAGAAGGAACAGAGAAATAAACTAACATATATTGAGTGCTAACAATGAGCCAGTGAGGTTTTGATTCCACATCTTATTTAGTTCACCTAATGATGTCATAAAAGTAAGGATTGTTTTCATTTTACAGGTAGGGTAAAGTTCAAGGAGGTTCAAGGAGATTAAATAAGGTCCACGTGTCCCAACCAAGATTAGAGAATACACTGGCTGACATCAAAGTTTACCATCTTCCTTCAGTTTCATGTCACCTCATCAAAGACTTTAGACCTAGCAGAATGGACTGACCAGTGCCTGATCATACAAATTCCAATCACAGTTCCCAGGTCCTAGGTACTTACCCTTTTGCACCAGAAGGTGATTCAACGTGTACAAAAGGGGGAAAGGGCCCTGGCCACAGAAAACTCCCTTGACATCATCCATGTCCAATGTCCACACCATGGCCCCCCCAAAATGCTCTGACTTCACAAAATTTGCCTGTAAAAGTAACAGTCAGTCAACATCTTGTATTGGCCATCCTCTAGCAAAACCAGAAGATGAACTGTCAGAAGGCAACATAGCAGGTGGCTTGGGGCATAATCTGCATTTAACAGTAGCCTCTACCACTTCTTGGCTATTGATGTCGGGTAAATTACAAAATTATTATGTGTCTCGGTTGCCTCATTTGTAAAAAACTAAAAATGAATAATAACAATTTTAGGCTAAAAAGAATTCGAACATGCACATATTACAACATGGATGAAAGCTTGAAGACATTATGCTAGTGAAATAAGCCAGACGGAAAATGACAAACACTGCCTGGATTGACTTACATGAGAGAGTTAGAGGAATCAAATTCATAGAGACTTGTGAGTCATAGACTTGCTCCCCTTAAAATGCCCAGAGATTGAAGACTAAACTTCTTCACCAGCATTTACATCCCTTCATTAAAAAACCTCTGCTCCACCTAAATTCTTTTTTTTCTCACTTTTTTTATTTGTTCTAATTGGTTATACATGACAGTAGAATGCATTTTGACACATTTTACACAAATGGAGCATAATTTCTCATTCCTCTAGCTATATGTGGTTGCTGAATCATACCAGTAGTGTAATCATACATGCATATAGGGTAATAATCTCCGTCTCATTCTACAGTCCTTCTCATCCCCTAAATTCCTTGAACCTGTGACAAACTTTCTACCCCACCAAATCTTTCCTCCATGTAATCTTCTCCTCCTCCAGTTCACCTCCCTCAGGAAGCCCTCCCTGACTTCCCCATCCTTGCCACATGTTCGTAATATCCATGGAGTGCTTAGGATGATCTACCCTGTACTGTCATGCAATAATCTGGTCCAAATTGAAAAGAAGAGATTGTCACTAAAAATCTTTGTGACTGAGAAATATATATTCCCTCAGAACTGGGATTCCTTATTTTCAAAATTAGAGGACTGGACTCCATGGGTTTATGAAATGCTGCACACATACATTCTCATTCTCTCTCTCTCTCTTCTCCCTCCCCCTCCCTCCCACAC
>JAJEJO010048552.1:0-73992 GCA_020662805.1 Glaucomys volans | reverse complement strand
CCCCCCCACCCCACCCCACCCCACCCCCAAGGGATCCATAGAAGCCAATGGGAATCCAAATGCTGGAGCAAGAAAGAAGTAAGGTCTCACCTTCTCTTGGAAGCTCCTGATGTCATCATAGCCAATCCACTCCTTCCCCTTGTAGGCATATGGGACATGCTGATGGCCAATCCAGTTCTTTCTTGCTTTCTGAACAAAGGAGCAAATCTGCCAGGAGGACCACAGGTGAGTTCCATGAAATGACGTGGAGAAGCACTAGGCGCTAGTATAGAGAATGCTGGAAGCCCTCCCCAGGGAACAAGAAGGAGCTTGCCGAAGGAATGGGAAAGCCCCTCACAAAGGACCTCCTCTCTCCCTCTCCTGACTTTTCTTTTCCTCTCTCTACCGAGTAAGTTTCTCCCTTTACCTGTTCCTTCCTTAGTGTCCACAAGGAAAAAGAAAGAGAGCAAGGACTGCATTAGCTTCCTAAGAGGCCAAGCCAGGGTTTGGTAAATAATACCAGCATCAAAGTTCTAAGAGGAACATACCTGGCCCTTGAGCAGACCTGTGCCTTTTTCAAAATGTTTTCATAAACAAGTCTCTCCTCTGTTCATTTGCTCTCAATACAAACTTGCCCGCTTAGGCAGTTATTAACTAGCACTTGATCCTTTAGAGATTTAAAGATCTTGAAGGCAGGGAGAACTAGGTTGTTACAATCCATCAAGCACTTGAGTATCTGCTGGATGCCCAGCATTGTGCTAGAAACTATACTGCAAGGAAGTAAAAGGGTTCAAGTTGTGCTCCATACCTAACTCTAATGGCTTAGAGTTAATGTCTAAGCCATTTCTTCTTTTTTCAGTGCTTTAAAGATTCTGCCTAGAAAAGTCTCTGATGCATGATGCCCTTCCAAAACATTATTTCAACTATGCCACCACTCATAACCATGTGTCACTAGATTAAAAGAAAACACCTTTAGCCATCCAGTATACAGCAGAGCTTGGAGGGATGCTCAGCACCTCCACTACTCCCTATGGGAAGGTATACTTCTGCATCTGGTGCCCTCCACACCTGATCTTTGTACCCCAGTCCTGTACCTGTGTGTCAGGATTCTCCTGTGCTTCAAATCTGCTCAAAGTCCACCTGCTCCATAAGACTTTTTCCAGATCTCTGTTTGCCCCACACTCAATTGCCTCTTATCATCTCCTCTCATGTCTTACATTCCCTTAGGTACATGTCTATTTCCTCTACTCCACTCCATGGCAAGCATTGTTAAGATGGAGATGAAGGGGGGAATTGGAGTAGAGGAAAGAGGACCTGTAATAAAAGATGTCTTGGAATTGCCTCAAAATAACCTTGCAGTGGGGAAGCAGGGAGTCAGAGAACTGAGATGAAATAAGGCCGGCCTTGGATTAATAATTGAAGTTGGGAGCTACACAGACGGCCCTAACCCCCTCACCTCATAATAAGCCAAGATGCCAGGTTGCTTGGTGTACTTCCCTGGAGATGCTGGTCCTGTTGCTGCAGCCTGCAACCCATTGTCAGAGGCTTTGAGGAGGTGAAAGGTGCGCCCATAGGTGGGAAATCCCATCATGAGCTTTTCTGAAGGTGCCCCAAGCTTCCGCCAGTAATTCATAGCATATGCCTAAAGGTAGGAAGAACATAACCCTCCCTGTTATTAAATGCCAATGACCTGGGCTCAGTGAAAGATGTCTGGGCCACCTGAGACCTTCCCTTCTCTTACCGAAGATTTGGGGTCTTCAGGAAAAGAGAACAGGGGGCTATTGTGTCCTGTGAACTTTTCCCAGCTTCCGTGAAAGTCATAAGACAAGACGTTGATAAAATCCAGATGTCTGGAAGGCACAGAGGAGGAGATACAAAGATTGGGCCAGGCAGAGTTTCAAGTCAGATCATCACACTGCTAACTAGCTAAGGAGATGCACATTGGTCACCTGGGCTCCCCTTCTCTTCCTGCCTATGGGGCTTGTCCAGACTGTGCCAGTCACTGAGAGATGGAAAAAACTGCTGGTTGAGGAATAGCTGTGCATCAGGCTCTATGCATCCTGAGAGTATCTGTGCAGGTAGCCAGGAATCAGACAAGAAAACAAATACATGCAGGCCTGACTTGTGCTAACAGAGGTCACAGAAATCACCACTGTTCCACAGCAGTAAAAAAGCTTTTGTCCTTCTACCACACAAGGGGTCACTGGAACCCACTCCTCCAGAAGACTTCCATAATGATAGACAAGAGCATGTGCCAGGTCAGAGGTATAAGGATTTACACTGATTTTCTAATTTAATTTTATCTGGCCAATTCCCTAAGTATCACACCTTTTTCCATTTTAAAGTTGAAGAATTTGAAATTCAGATGGCATAACTAATTTGCCTAAAGTGACCCAGTTATGTGAAGACAGGACTCTCAATCCTACCTAGCTACAAGATTCACACTAACCAACTCCATTCCCACTGGGTCCCTCACCTTTCCTCCCACACTGAAACAGCTCTCTGTAGTGCAATCACACTCAGAAACACCACATACTCTCTTTTTCTGCATCTATTTCCTCATGTGCAAATACTTAATTGTTGAGATTCAAGAAAATTAGCACGCAGTCAGCTTGTCCAGAAAGATTTATGTGCTATTCACATCTTTAACCTTTTTGAATTTTGCAATGGAGATCTGATCTGAAAATTGTGTGTGACTGGGAATTCCTGTTTTGGGTTTTGTGGCTTCTGGTTGTCAGCTCATCTGCCCATTGCTGCCAGCATTTCCTGCACAGTGTTTGTTTATAGCTGCACTCTGGAGAGGAGGAGGTTGGGCCCATGACATTGGGCCATGCAGAAGATTCTACCAATGACAACGATGATAACCTTGCTGTGGGTCAGTACTATTGCACCTCCATGTGATCTTCTAAAGAAAGTCCCAGGGTATGTATAATGAAGCTAACTCTTGTCCCCACCTATGCTCCTCAACCCACCCCAAACCTCACAGACACCAGGGCAGGTACATGGTAAGCTCAGGGACAGTGCTTGTTATGGTTTAGATATTAGGTGTCCCCCAAAAGAGACAATGGAAGAAAGTTTAGAGATAAGTGATTGTGTAATAAAAGGTTTTACCTAATCAGTGCATTTATCCCCAGAGAGGGATTAACTTGGTGGTGACTGTAGGCATGTAGGGTGTGGCTGTAGAAAGTGGATCCCTGGAAGTGTGTCTATGGGGTTTATATTTTGTTCTGGTGAGGAACTCTCCCTTTCTCTCCCCCACCCCTCCTCCCTGCTGTGATGTCTTCTGCTGCTTTCCTCCACCACACCCCTTTGCATGATGTTCTGCTTCACTTTGAGCCCCAAGGAATGGAGCCAGCTATCTCCAGACTGAGACCTCTGAAACACTGAGCCCCAAAATAAACTTTCCCTCCTCTGTGTTGTTCTTGTCAGGTCTTTTTGGTCACAGCAGCAGAAAAAGCTGACTGAAACTGCTTGAGAAACTCTGGGGTACTGGGCTCAAGATGCTCCCTTCCCTCCAATGTCCTTCCCAGGACATCCACGCACCTCCCTAGAAGGCGTACATCATAAGATGTTCGGATGATGTGTGGGGCACCAGAGACAGCAGCAGAGAGCAGCAGCCTCTGACGCTTGGTGAGCAGCGCCTCCTTCTGGAAGGCAATGAGGAGCTCCTAGGAAGAAAGAACCAAACAAAACAGAGAAAGAATCATCCAGGAACCATTGACTGAGCTCCTTGAGCATGATCTGGGGATACAATGGTGAGGCAGAAACAGACCCTGCCTGCAAGGTGTGAGGAAGACAGATGAGCCAGCAAGGTCGTGATTTGCCAGAAGGGAGGTAAGCAAGTTGGGAGAATTCAGACTGACACTGCCTGAGGAAGACCAGGAGACTGCACCAAGAAGGCATCACCCAGGCTACAGGGCTGGAGCAAGAACTTCACGCAAACAGAGAAAAGAGCAACCACAGGACACCTGTTCAACAGCAAGGTGGCCCAACACCTCCAGCGTGATGATATTAAAAGAGCAGTCTGTTTCTTCTCTCCTGCCCCTGCCTTTTTGCTCCCCCTCTGCCATAAGCCCAAATATGATCAAAAGTAGAACCATTTCTGGATTCTGAAGCTTCCAAATTGGTCTTACTTTAATTAAGAAAAGAAAATTCCATCGGTCATGCAAGGGGCTGCTCCTCAGTCCAGGGTACAAGAAGAAAAGGTCAAGACCATCAAAGTCACGTGTCCTCAGGAAGGATATAACTGAATCAATAAACATTTCACGGTTGGCAGATGTGTGCAGCATGGCGGTGAACCTGCAGGGAGAACAGGGCTGAGGCCAAGAGCACAGTCCACAGCAGCACATCCACCTTCAGGTCCCCTCAAAAGTTTGCCTGCTGGCAAGGCATTTGGCCCCTCTCTGCTGTCTCCTCACTAACTACTGAGTAACTACCACCACCTGTCATAGCCCTGACATTCTTTCTTGGACTGGATGTGGGGAGGAGATATGAGCCAAGGGCCAGCACTTCCAGAAGGATCAATGAGCTAATCTGGACCTGGGCTGCATAAATTGGCACAAGAGATTGGGGCTCTGATAAGGGGTTCCTGGTCCTTGGCTCTTTTGCTCATTTGCTTATTTGATATTTTTTTCTACTTTAGTTTGTTTTCTCTTCCATCGTGAAGATACTTTGGGAAAAATTAGAACTTATTGAAGCTGAATTTCAAGCAATTCTAGGACAGCCCTGTAGACAATGATTAGAAAATAGCCAGACTCAGAGATAGATGGACCTGGGTTCCATTGTCTGTTTGCCACCTCTCAGCTGGGTGTTCTCTGAGGGACACTTGGGAGAAATCTGGCAAGTTCCTTAATACCTGTGACTCCTCTTTTTCTACCATCTTGGTATACAAACAACCATTTCATAAGCTTCTCCCCAGTGGTTAAGAGGTAATGTGCACAGTCCCTAGTCCAGCATCTGGCATGTGGTGTGTGCTCAAGTGGGAAAGGAGAAGCCTAGGTTCAGGCTGAGCCAGTTGTTAGCTCACACCTGAAATCCTTTCTCCCTCATATCTGAAGATCCCTTAAAAGGGGCAACCTCACACACTCCAGGCCACCCACCAGCTCTCCCTCTAAGGCAAAAAGGCCAGCAGGCCTCTGCCCCCAGGCCTCAGCCATCTTCACATTGCCTCATGGAGGGTGCAGTATTAACCGGAGCACTAAGACTGGCACTTTATTTGTTGCTTCCTTGTCACAAACACTGTCCTTTGAAATTGACACCAATTGGCTCCATTTATAAGGTGAGGAAACCCAGGCCCTAGGAAGTTTGGGGTTTATACTTCTTGTCCGAACAAGATTTCTCTCCTTGGAGACGAGCAAGACCCCTGCCTTTTATGGAGGGCTGAGGGTTCTTTGTGAGTTCTCCATTTGCCTCTCATTTCCTTTCACCCCCTTTTTCACCACCTGCTGGAACTATCTTGTTCCCTGTGACCTTCCATGGGCCCTTGAATCCAGGTCCAGATCAGGACTTGGGGAAGAGTCTATACTAGCTTTGCTGTCCTCACAACCAAGCTGGCTCCCACTCACTTCGAGCCCACCCACTCCACCTCCCAGAGAAGATGATGACAGCAGGTCTCACCTCAGTGTGCCAAAGTTCCACCCTCCAATAGACAGCAGTGTTTTCAGCTCCTTGTTCCTAGGATGTGGGAGAGAGGAATGATAAGCTAGGTCCTCACACCAGCAGGCAGCTATAGTCACTATTATTTTTTCTTCACTCAATGAAGGAACAACAGGGAAAGGAAAGGGAGAAGGCTGGTCAAGGGAAGGAGAAAAAAGAACACAGGATAGGGGAGGAAAGGAAAAGAGGGGCTTGCAATTCACCCAAGGGTCATCACAGCCCCACAACTCCAAGGCCATACAATGTCCACCAAATTCCTTATGTCCCACAATATTTCCAGAACAAAAGGAAAGAGTAGTCTGAAATGTTTCTCTTCACTTATTTTCTTACTTATATTCTGACAAATATATATTGAGCAATGACTTTATGCCATTGGCTGCTTTAGGTGCTTGAGACACCACAGGGAACAACACAGACAAAGAAGTTCCTCACTTTCAGGGAGCTTGTGACCCAGCCCATCTATAGCCATCCATGCAGTGACAAACCTTCCCTTGGTCAGGGAAAGAACTCAGAAGTTCTGGGAGGGGAGTACTTAAGCAAGCACTTACTGAGCACCAACTCAATGCAGGTACTGACCTAGCTGAATGACTGGTTGACCTAGAGACATAGGAGGCACTACATCTACCCTTGAGGAACTTGCAGCTTACGGTTTGCAGGTGATAAATGGTAATAAAAATACTAACATTTGTTGAGCATTTGCAATTTCATGCCCTCTTTGAAGCACTTAATATTAATATCTGAAATTCTCACAACTGAACTCAGGGTGAGTAGGGGTTTGCCAGGCAGAGAGGAAAGAGATGGCATTCCAGGGGAGACAACAGCAAATAGCAAGGCAAGGAGGCACAAAGGAGCTCAAGATCCTTGTCAACAAGGAATTCTTAAGTTGGGAATGCTTGGGAGCCCTATGTGAAGATAGGACTGGAACAATCAGAAGAGAGTAACAGGAAGAATGGGCTTAATTCTCTTGTATCTATAAAGCCTGAAAATACAACCCCACCTCCAATATGAACACACCTTTCCTTGAGTTTGTTGAACTGTGGGTAGAAAATTTTTTCATCCCGGAGATTCTCAGCAACAATCTTATTGTCACTCATTGAAGCAAAGGCAAATATCAGGTGGGTACAGAGAAAGGGGTCCAGGTCACGGGGCAAGATGGAGGCAGAGTCTGGGCGTACATGTGCCCAGTTGGTGAAATAACATACCAGTTTGTAGGCAGCACCTAATAAGGGACAGCATGCATAAGTTGGCAGAGATCAAGGGAGCAAGTGGGGCCAAGAGGCCACCCTCCCCACCCACAGGCCCAAAAGCCTCTTGAGGTCCAGTCCCTTCCCCACTACTGAAGAAGCAGGGAGATGAGTTGTGAAATCCTGTTCCGAATGGATCCTCAGGTCTGGATCCTGACACAACAGCAACACAAACAGCAGGTGATCGAACTTCCTCTGCAGACCTGCATGGATTCAGTAATCCCTGATCTAGGAGCCTGGGCAGGATGGGGCTGCAAGGGACACTCAGTGCAGAGGACTTAATGGCCAGAGAATCTCCTTGGCTCTGGAGGGAAGAACACAATTTTCTTACCTTCCTCCTGTTTCAGTACAAGAAACAGTACTGCAGAAAAGAAAGAAAGGAGTTATATACAGATTGCTATACACATCCAAAGTGGCATGCCCCTATACATCACCCACTTAGCAAGTACCCCCACCAACATGGCACCATGTCCAGATGCAGATGCACACATGGGGACACACACATCTTTCACACACTTCCTCTCCTCTGAAGTTGAGCCAGTGGAGCTAGACCTACATTCTTTTTCTCTCTAATAAAACTACAGGTATACACACACACTTTGCACAGGGACAATGAGTTAGACATCCTAGCAAAAGTTCTAAGCCAGTGGTTCTCAGTCCTGGCTGCAAAGTGAAAGGTACTTGCATCCTAGCTCTACCCTCAGAGATTCTGATTTAATTGGTCCAAAGTGGAACTCAGACACAAAAATGCCAAATATGCAACCAGGTTGGAGAACCACTGCTCCCATCCTTCCTCCCTGGCTATCTCTGACCCTTCACTATGTTCCAACCCATCTCAGTCTAAGCCAGGCCCCCAGAGTCCCAGTCTGCTCTACTGAGCACTGAAGAGACAACAAACTCATGAAACCTGGTACCTCTTGGACCAAGTAACATTGCTGGAAACTGTCATACTCACCAACCCACAGCCACATCTTCCCCATCTCAGTGGTTTAACAACTGTGAGATCAAAGTTTGGGCCCATTTATAGGAGCAAGTTGTAGCACTGGACAGCCCAGCTATACACACACACACACACACACACACACACACACACTAGTGCCAATACTAATGATTTATGAGAGTCACAGTGACCCCAGAACCTCCTCTCCTCCCTCTCCAGAAGAGCTGTAGCTCTTGGAGCCAAGAAAGTCACAGCCCTTGGCTGACACAAACTGAGTGTCCACCGTGGGCAATGGCAAGGGTAGGGCAGCATTCCTGAGCTCTAGCTGGTTCTCAGTCCCACTTCCTAGTATTCAGACCCACA
This sequence comes from Glaucomys volans, assembly GCA_020662805.1. NCBI lineage: Eukaryota > Metazoa > Chordata > Mammalia > Rodentia > Sciuridae > Glaucomys > Glaucomys volans. Next base: position 65,811 of record JAJEJO010048552.1, on the reverse strand, counting down.
TGGACTGAGTATTGGGGAGAAATACTGTATCAAAATTGTTAAGTCTATAGTTACAAGTTTATTGGTTAGGGAAGCAGTGTGATGTAAACTTTAAAAGCCTCAGCTTAGACTCAGATTTTGAATTCAAGACTTGAATCTCATTGTCACTGCTTAGAAATTTCATGATAATGAACAAGTTACTTAATATCTATGAGCATCAGTTTATAAAATGAAGGTTACAGCTCATACAAACCTTACAGGGTTTCTAGAAATTAAAGATGTATGAAAGTTTGTTAGTTCAGTGCTGTGCATATAATAAGGGCTCAATGACTGGTAGCTATTGTTGGAGATATCAAAAGGATTGCCCAAAAGATCTGGGTTCTCAAACTCAAATGTTGACACTCACCAGGAAGGCCATGAAAACATAAAATGAGGCACTCTTTACATTATTAGAAGAATAGCAGTTGAAGCCCAGACATACAGAGATAGACATGAAGCCTCTTAGGAGACAACAGAGATCAGTATGATCAGGGGCCACTCTCTGAGCAGCTCCCAATGGTTGTCCTGCAGGCAAATGAACCCAGTGTTGATAGAGTCTTTGATTTCTCCACAGAAGATAAAAAACTAAATTTTTATGAGTCAACAATGTTTGAGCTAGTATATGACCCAGTAATGAGTATGTATCATGAACCTCAAGAATATGATAAATATTAAAAAAATCTAGAATTCACAAGTTAAAAAAAAGAACATGGGCTGGGGTTGTGGCTCAGTGGTAAAGTGCTTGCCTAGCATGTGTGAGGCACTGGGTTCGATTCTCAGCACCGCATATAAATAATGAATTAAATAAAAGCCCATCAACAACTAAAAAAAAATTTTAAAAAAGAACATGATGAATATGATACTGGATAACTGAGAGTCAATTTTTTAAAAATACAGCAACAGTATGAAGATAAACAAAATAAGTCTGTAAGTCAGATGCTTTTATGATTCACCAGTTTTCTTTATCTGATGCAGAAATTCTCAACTATATGTCCATCCTCTCAGAGACTGATGCTACTAATCCACATGCACCTGACACAAGACACTGAACAGATGTCAGTGTAATGTGTGACACAGGGAATAATTATGACTAGCGATCAAATGCCCACATCTATCTTCATTTCCAGTATGAAGAAACCAGGAAAGCCATTGTTTTAAAAATCAGTAGTTTGCTTGAATATAATGAAATAAAGACAATAAATGGTACAGAATGCTTGGGGTGGGATTTTTCGCTGAAACTCGGGGAAATCCTGATGGACTGCACCCAACAGAGATGGTGTGTCCATTTGTTCATCCATCTTTGCCTTCCATTACATATTCAACAAATGTTTCAACAAATATTCATTAGGCCTGTGCCAGGCCCTACTGGGCACTAAAAACTTAGTTTCTTCTTTCAATGACCTTGTGGTCTAGTGAACAGATTGATCACATCCCCAGAACTGATGTGTGTCTTTTTGGAGAAGGAGCATTAAGGTGCAGTGAGGAAAACAAAAAAGAGTTTTCTTGTCAAACAGACATGATATCCTATCACTGGGGCCAGTTGAGTCCTACTTCTACCCTCCATTCCATTGGCTACTATTAGTCTAATAAAGAGATGAGAATCACACCTCCTGAGGCCAACCCTAGGTCAGGTGTGGCAACAACTTGTACCATTGAGGAGAAGACTCCTGGTATTGTTTAGTAACTCCAATGCCCATGCTCTTACTTCTTTCCCAATTCCTACCTGCATGCCCTCATTCTTGTTGCTGGGTCTGTTCTGACGTCTATTCCTGTTCTGCAACCATTAATACACAGTTGGTTCTTAGGGTCTGGGGCCTAAGTCATACCAGATTCCCTCTACTGTGCCACTCTCACTCTTTTAAGACCTTCCTAATCTGAAATGCCTGCCTCTCTCTATTTCTCCAGCTCCCTACCCCACACTGCACCCCCTGCCACCAAAGATTCCACATCACTGAGGTTCACTACTAAGTTTTTGCCCTTCCACTCACACTTTAGCCAAGGCCAGCTATTAATGCTCTATCACAGAAGCCAAATTTCCTTGCCACCTGAACCTCATTCACCTGCACCTGAGTAGGTTCTCTGGGCTCCTAATTTACTGCAGTGCTTGTGGCTAGATCTCAGACCTGACCTTTCCATATCTGCAAAAGTGACTGATGATGATAAGAATGCCAAAATCTAACAATGGGTGCTCAGGAATGACCTCTGCTTAATTCAGACCATGCCAGAATTCGTAATTACAACTCTGTGGGTACAGCAAATGATGAATAATAAAATGCTGAATGAGGGTTATGTTGAAAATCAGTGTGTCGTGTCGCTCTGTTTGCTCAAACCCTCTCCCTTGAGTTCTTGCTGTCGGAAGGAAGAAAAAACACAACCAATGCTTTTTGCTACACACCCACCCAGATACTTGGAAAATATCCCTCCTTGGTACTTAGCCTATTCTCATGACATTTACAAATGTCTTTTACTTGGGAACTAAAGAAATCCCTAAAGCAGTGTGACTTTTCTTGTATTTAACAAGACTCATCTAAGATGAAAGAAATAACCAAAGCATTTGACCATATCTTTCATGTGGATGAATTAAAGAAGTATGATTGAATAAAATCAGTTAGTTGAATATTACATGGATCCAAAGACTATGCCTGTGGTCAAGGTAAGCGTGAAAGAGACTTTCTAGTCAAATACCACATCTTTAAAGTAAGGGATTTTCAAATTGGGTAAAGATGATTTCTGGTTGTGCATGAAGGATTTTTAAATTTTTTATATTTAATGTTTTTTGAATGTGGACTAGAAAATATGTGAGGCCATGCTTTCATATATCTTATTTTTATTCTTTTCATTATGACATATGTAAACTTTTTAACATGAGATTTAAAAATTATAGAAAATGATTATAGAAATTACAGAAAATTATAGAAAATGATTCACTTATGAGCTCTTTTAGTGAATGATCCATGATTGATTTCTCTTTTTTGGCCCCAGAACCAATGGATTAAGTGGGCTGCCTTTGGAATGAATTAACTGGAAAAAAAAAAAAAAAGAAAGAAAGTCACAACCAAGGAGGCACTGGTGGAAGCCCAGTCAGTGTCAAAATTTCTACGACAGATAAGTTGCAGAGATTGCAGAACTAGAAGCTAATTTAGCTTATACACATAAAACACATTTTTAATGCAATCTTCATTACTTAGCTGAGATCATAGAGTGAAAATTTTCTGTTCAGAACTGAAATTTCTAATGTTTATAACTCAGTCTCCCAAAGTGAAATCTTGACTGGAACTTGGCATCCCATCATCACAGGGAGAGATGAAATATCTATATTCACTGAAGGAATTTTCAACAGTGACAGTGGCTGGGCATCCACCAGGATATTTGGGGATTAAATGTTTCATTTACTTGAGCATTTGAATTTTGATGATTCATTCCTTACACACTAAAGCTGCAGAACATCTTTTACAAGACAGGAGTGTTTCCACAATAAGGGGAGGACCACGTTAAACATACACTGATCACAAGACTGTAGGATCATGGATTGTTGTGTCTACAACCTACAAACACAAGTCAGTCTTTCCTTTCCAGATATTCACTCCTTCGTCAGCCCTCTGAACTGTACTTGTCCTGTGACCATGTAAATGAAGACAAGACTCCATAACTGACAGTTTTGGGTGAAGAATTTAACAAGGAAATATGTTTGGAATTCCAAGTGGTCTACTTACCGTTCACTTAAAAAAAAAAAAAAAAAAAAAAAAGTCTTACAGGCTGTAGATGAAGTTAAGACATATTTTAATTATCTCAAAACAGGCTAGAGCTTGCTTACCCTTTTCCAAAACAATCAATTTCCTGTTCAAGGGATTCTAATGATTTGTCCAGTGTGACCCACAGATTGGCAATAAGCAGCTCTCACCTTCCATATGTTGGTTCTCCTTAGACGCTCTAGAGCTTTTCAGAATGCATTAAAACACTTTATTTAGGTGGGGGGATTGAAGTTCATTAGATTAGACAAAGAGGAATAAATGGAAGGGAGGGAGGATGGGAATAGGAACAACAGTAAAATGAATTGGACATAACTTTCCTATGTTCGTGGATGAATACACAACCAGTGAAACTCCACCATAATGTATAACCACAAGAATGGGATCCTAATTAGAATGAGTTATACTCCATGTATGTATGTCAAAATACACTCCATTTTCATGTATACCTAAAAAGAACAAATTTTAAAAAACATAAAAATAGCCGGGCATGTTGGTGCATGCCTGTAATCCCAGGGGCTTGGAAGGCTGAGATAGGAGGATTGTGAGTTCAAAGCTAGCCTCAGCAACTTAGCAAGGCCCAAAGCAACTCAGCAAGACCCTGGGGCTGGGGATGTGGCTCAGTGGTTAAGCCCCTCTGAGTTCAATCCCCAGTACCTAAATAAATAAATAAACAAAAACATTTTGTCTCTTACTCAAAGGCTTATGTAAGTAGATTTTGGAATTTCTTTTTTCTGCTTTCATTTAGTTTGTAGACCCAAAAATTAAGCCAAACTACTGAAATACAGAGAAAATATAAGACATTGCACAGATCATCCAAATGCAGCAATACCTTTTAAAAAATCAGAGCCCTTAATTTTGAGGTCTAGATGTTGGAAGAATATTTTGGAGCCCTCTGAAGTTGAATCTGATTTTAAAAATACAGGACTAGGACCTTCTGGGAAACTGAGGCAGCAAGCAGGACCCTCCCTTCACACCCTGATTCTTATAGTCAAGTCAAAGATTTCAGATATGTTGCTCAGAGTAACAGGCATGAGTTTATTGAAGGGGGAGGAAAAGAGAAAGGGCACATTCTCCAGGAAGAGTGGGTCCTCTCAGAGAGAAAAGAACAGTGTGCCGCTTCTGCTCTCATTTTATTAGGGATCACAGAGAAGTTTCCATCCATCTCTTGACTTTTGACTGACATCAGACTTTCAGGTCCCCACTACCATGACAACTTTAGGTCACTTAGGCCCGAGTTCCCTGGTTCTACTTGGATTCCTAACCATAAATTCTAACAGATTGTATGGTTAGGAAGAATTATCTCCAAGTTTCAGGAGCTGGTTTGTGAAAAAGGTCACAAGTCTCCCCCTTCAGGGAAACTTGGGTTCATTCCTCTTATTGACATTATTTGGGGCCTGCATTTCTCCTGCAGCTAACAGGTAGTTTGCTGAGGAATGTGACATACCCTGTCCACTTAAGCCAGGCAGGGCTGCAGGTAAGTTGCTTCTTGTAAAAAAGCGTGTGGAGAACCAGCACAGTGAGCTGTTTATACAATTACTCCTTTAGCCTTGTTTTCCCACCATTGACATCTCTGATCCCTACCACCTACATCTCCTGTCCTTTCTAACATGCTGTCCTGAGGAAACATGGCTAGTGATCCAAAGCAATTAGAGCTTGGGTGTTTCTGACCCTGTAATGTGATTGTGAACCACAAACGTTCCCTGAATCTGGTGAAATCCCTCGAAAATCAGCCCAATGTCTGATACCAACTGAACCTATAGGTAAACCTTCTCCAGTGTTCTTGTGGTTCCAAGTACTATTCAAGGAGAGAGCCTTTTAGACCTTGCCAGGGATCAGCAGTGAAATAGTGAAATCAGGCTAATAATGGACTTCAGAGTAAGAATAATTAAGTTGGGAAATAGATTCACATCCATGTTCAGAAATTTGAACCAGTGAAATTAAATGCAAGACGTATGTGTATACACACACACACACACATATATATATATATATTTTTTTTTTTTTGAGAAAAAGGAAAAAAATAGTTTTATTGCTTTGCTAGTAAAGGAGAAACATTGGGGATTCCTGCAGAGTCTGTGATTCTGCCCATCAGGGGAGAACAAGTTTTTAAAGAGGTGATTCAAAGGCTACACTTTCCTCCCAGCAACCATGTCCCTGACAGGGGTTAACTCACTGATTAATTTTGGAGATTTCAACTTAATGAGGTGGATGTTCTCACGGACAAAGAAGTGATTCCAAAGCTACACCCCCTCCCTACCACCACTTGTGCCTGACTGGTGGCAATTCACTTGCTAATTTTGGAGATTCTTCTTGTGGTAGGTGTTCTCAAGGACAGATTACTCAGCCTAAAATGGGGAAGGGTAATCCTGTCCCCCTCCCCAAGATCAGTGTTGCATGCTTTTAAACAAACAAAATTATTCCACTGCTCTGTCATCAGTAAAGTCCATGCTCTCACTACTGAAACTATTCTCAACAAAGACCTAGTGAATCGCCCCAAGAGATATCAGATTCCTGACAATTTTGAGGTCCCCTTTTATTTTGAACTATATTCTCTGCTCACCATTACATACATTGAAAATTGTGCTGGTCCCTCCTGTTACTTTGCTTATGTTTGCACATGTCTTGTGGCATCATCAATAGATCTGAATTACTCCTTATTTAACCAATCAGTATTTCTAATTCTCTCCCTAATGCCGAATTTCAAAATGGGCACAGATCCATCTGAAGCAAAAGATGTTGTTCTTCTAAAACTGTTTTCCTTCTTTAGTGTCATTTCAGCCACTCAACACAAACACATATTTCCTTGGAGTCTCATCTCTTTCACTTAGTTTTTTCCTCCACTATTCTTAAGCCCAAGAGGAAAAGAATCCTGCAAATATAATACCCATGTTATGCCCCTTCCTTACTTCCTCTAAGTAACCACAAAATTTAAGCTTTTATCTCTGAGAAGCAGAACTTAATTCCACTTAATCATCCTACTCCTTCCCAGGAAGTAATAGTTAAGAACAATGGAAGAATGTATTCCTTCCCTGCGCCAACCCTGGGAGATCAGATGACTACAAATTCCCAAGAGAACAGAGTTCAGGATTAGCAGGGATAAAATATAGCTTTACTTAGAAATATTTTGTCCGTATCCAAACTGCCCCAGTTTCACGTGATTTTTCCCTAAATTAAACTTGCAAAATTCATAAATACATAATTGATTATATTTTGTTTCAATATAATCAGTAATTTATCTGTGATTTTAAATGGCAGTGTCCAGTTAAAACCAACCCAAGGAGTAAAGAAACATTCCCTTAAGTTCTAATTAACTCTTCTGGGAACTGAGGAAGCACAGAAAAAATTGTAGGCTAAGATTAACACTGATAATTCACAGAAATGTGTCTAAGTGCAGATAACACAAAAGGTTCAAAAAAGACAGGTAAACAATGCCTAAACTCTTTATTTCACCAATCAGTATTTCTAATTCTCTCCCTGATGCTGGATTTCAAAATCTTAGGAGTCTATAAGTACAGCAGACATCCTATAACCAGAGAAAGGGCCCAGAGGCAGGAGGTCAGTTCTCAGGCTGTTTTGGGGTAGCAAAAGTGACAAAGATTTCTCTGTAACAGTCGGTCAGTTTTCTAACTTCACTGAAATGCTTTAAGCTCTCCACCAAGCCCTAAACTTTGCTCTGTGAAGCTAGGCCAGAAAAACACTTATCTTTCATACATATAAAGCCATGGGGGTCAGGGAGGCATCACACAGGCACTAGCCACTTTTTATTCAGCCAGAAAAAAATGGATTTTGATTGAGTTTAATGGCAAGGAGCTGTGCAAAACTGTGGTTAGTGTATCCTATCTCTTAGTCAAAGTAGCTGGGCTATATTTTTCTGAATGGAAGCATTTCCTGTGATAATGCAAATCAAGCTCCATTTGAAAAATTAAAAGTTGTACCTATCTTTATAATCTTCCAAAAACCAGGGATACCTACATCCCATACCCCACTCAGACAGGGCCAATTCTTTGTAGAAAACTACAGGGGAAGCATAAAACCTTTTTGTCAATTCTTTTGGGGGGAGGGAGGTGCTTGAGGAAGATGGAGGACAAGTCTTTCGGTTTCCCCAAAAACTGCAGATCTTCATGTACACTGAGGTACACACACATATCCATTTTCGAGAAAGTTTTTCCTCCCTGTGACTACAGGATACCAAAATTCAGCCTCCCTCCCACAGAGAAACAATGCCTATTAACTGCACAGATCTAGTGTATCAACATCCAAGGCTCCTCTGTTGTCTCACAAACTGAGGGGTCAGGGGCAAAGGATTGGATTCTCATGAGGGGTTTACTTTCTTAAATTCAATCTACTCAGCAACACTCTCAGGTCCAGGAGCTGGGAGAGGTTCTATGGGTACAATATGGTGGATGACCTGATGGTCCCAGCCCACTGTGGTGAGGAGGGAGTGATTGAGTGGAGACCAAGTAGCATCTCTCACAAAATCTCTATGGGCTCGGCTTCTAAACCTAGAAGAGAAAAGGAAGAAAAAATGTTTGAGCTTGGTTGAGACAAGAAGAAAAAGCAGACCTGAAGAGAAAAGAGAACCCAACACCCAGGTACATTTTTTGATGTATCAGATACATTTCACCATCTGTATGGCCTCATCATCAGGAGAGCAGTGTAGCTATCCACAGTGGATGTCATCAGTCATCCAATCCAGTCCTCTATTTTCATAGATGAAGAAATGGTGGATAGAGCGAGGTAGTGATGTAGGCCAGCGTTAGGCAGCAAATCACGGCAAAGAGGGATGTACAACTCAGATAATCCGTCCAGTGCCTTTTACCCTAGAGCAGGATGCATTTCATATCCATGTTCTCCATGTGAAAAGGGTAGACTGCCCCATTGTGTGAGAGGGCTGTAATGCTACTTAGAAATTCTACCCACCACCCATAGTCCTCTACCAGGGACACAGCTGGTTGTGAATCAGCCCCAGGACTAGGGAGGTGGTCTAGTCTACCTGCACCCAGTCCCCTCAGATGGAGAAATATCCCTCCAAAGAGGCAATGCACTTTCTTGAAGAGTAAAAGGACCTGCTTGCCCGCTTGCTCCCCCTCCCTGACGTGAAGCACTCCTCTTCACACTTACACCTCAGAAAGGCTCGAGTCCAGCACAACAAGTGAGCAGTCTTCACTGAGAGAGGCCAGGAAAGGAACACTAGCAGAGGGCAAAAAAGGACACAAAAGGTAAAGTCCATGACTTCAAGACAAAGGCCCAAATGGGCAGGTCCCAACCTATAAACTGACCCAGAGGAGAAGGCAGCCCGATACCCACTTTTGGTTACAGTCTGGCTACCAAGTTCCAGGGAAAGATAAGGGAAATGGAGCAAAGCCAGGGTTCACAATCCTGGCAATGAACCATCCCAACTGGTCCCTCTACTGCTTTAGCAAGAACCCAGGAACACAGGCTTTTTCAACTACACTGTCCTAGAACCCCACAATATTAATCATTTTGGGCGTTGAGCAAGAATGAGACCACATTTCAGCCATTTTCAGACAGACTATACAACCCAAATAAGGAACCTACAGTCTCAAGAGATCTTTGATACTTGGAAACCTCAGGTACAGCACAGCCTGCTTTATGGAAAAATCAAATCAGCTAATGCTTTGCCCTCATATGCATCACCCCAGCCCCCTCAACAGCCCATTCATAACCACCCGACCTCTGATGACAAAGAACAGTACCTGTGTGGGGAGAACACCAGCCTAGTGACACATTGAGAGTGCACAGCTGAGCTGAGGGCACAGCTTGCATTCTTGGTGTCCACAAGGGAAACAGTCCCATTCTCATCACCTATACAAGAGATCATGTCACAGTGATTAAAAGCACAGGCTTTGGTGTGAGGCAGAGTTTAAGAAAGTGAGTCCTACTTTCTTAAGCTTGAACAAGTTAACCACTCTGAGCACTGGCTTCCTTTTTTGCAAAGTGGAAATAATTAGTCACTGGGTGGCCGTGAAAATTAAGATGAAGCAGTTATAATTTTAATCACAAATTGTTACAATACGCAAGCTTCTACACATCACAGCACTATACCCACCCACAGTAGAACAGAATACTCTATCAATTCACTCTCCTTGTGGCTAATTTTTAGCCATGCCCAGAATAGGGGAGACAGAATAATCAAGAATCAAATCGGCTGAGGAAAAAAAGCATTGTCTCCAAAGTTAAACTAAAATGAGCACAATTCATCTAGTGCCCAAATGAGTCAATGACATCGAGGAGTAAGAGTATGTACAGTATGGATCAGCTCTTCCTCATCCTCCCCTTCCCAGAGTCAATATGCAATCTGGCATGCTGCCTTACCAAAGACAAAGCCTTCACTTTGCTGAGGATGCCAAGCCAGGGAGGTAGGAAGGTAGCCAGAGGCATTGCAGCCTGCAAAGAAGAGAAGGGAGGTTTGGAACAGAACTCAGAACTCAGAAAAGCAATTTCTCAAATGCAGTCAACTCTAAATCTCAGGAGCACCATTTTTCATTTCCCAAACCCTCTGGCAGTCGTGTCCTCATCCTTAAGTCTAATAACCTATATTTATCCATCAATTTTCTGCTCTTTGTGGTCATGAGTCACAGGCAAGTTTCAAGCACAATGTATAAAATAACAATTCCAACCCTTTTGTTCAGCTTTACAAAGTAAATCGCCCACCCAGAAACCAGACCTTCTTGGTACTCATTGCACAGAATGGAGTTAGCAGAGCCTCAGCAGGAAAGGAGATTATACCACTTATATTGCTGTGACTGAGCACCTGGCAACTTTGCTTTTGTTCTGGCAAAAAAAAAAAAAAGCTTCTTCCAAGTAGCTTCATAATACCAGGCTCCCACCACTGGCTCTAGGACTCACCTATCTGTGATGCTGGCTTGGGACAGCGGGTATCCCACAGTAAAATTCTATTATCCTAGGAGGAGAAACAGAAAAAAGGGCTTCACAAACCAAAAAAAGCAGCTGTTGGCCAAACTGTAGTTGGGGGAAAGAGGTTATGTCTCACCTCACTGCAGGAAAGAAACATGGAATCCTTGTGGGGAGAGGCAGCAACACAGGTGACCTGTCCAGCATGAGCTGCAAAGGACAGAAAGGACATGACAAAGAAACAGGGAATATTATGAGGCCAGCTAGATAAAATCAAGGGACAGGAGGGTATGAGAAACAGGCCTGGTCTCATGATAGAATTGAACAAATTTTGTGGGAGTTTATGGTTTAGACAAATCTAAGAGGAAAGGTTGATAGAATTATACAACCTAAAAGGGCTTGAGAAAAAAGTGAATTAGTAAAGATGATGGAGAAATTAGAGGCTTAGTAAGAATAATGAAGGCATTTGCAATTAGAATATCATGAATGTAGAAGCTAAATAATTCCAGGAAAGCAGTTCTCATACTGGAGTACACATACTTGAAGTTATACAAAAACTTCCAAGGGAGTTGTGGACACTTAGAGTTTTAAGCAATCAATTTCTTCAGTGCTCTCTTTCCTAAAATTGAACTGTCTGTACATAATCACCCTTCGACCACTTTATAAAGAAACATATACCTCTTGCCAAGCTCAAATCTTCCCATGCTCATGTACAATGATCAGGTGTATAAAAATCTAAAAGTCCCAAACTAGGGTCAAAAGGAGCATTTCCCTAAGAGCCAAAGAGCAAAAGAAAAAGTATCTAGGTAAAACTCAGTAAAAGGGACCAATCTCGTAACTTATCTGTTTCTAATAATGAGAAATGAAAAATAGACGGTTAAGGACACATCGAACAAGTTTCTCTATTTACAATGAAGGCAGACTTTTCATGATAGAAAATATCTAATTTGGCCAACTGCTTTAACAATGCAGATTGGTTTTTGCCATTAGTCTGGGAGACATTTTACATAAATGGGTTTACCCTACAAATCCAAAATTTTGACAAATGTATGCTTGGAATAAGCAAACAATAAATCATATGCCAGAAATTATCTTCTTTGCAACTACCTAAACTTAAAATCTTCTCGATATCAATTTTTAAAAATAAAAAAGGAAGTGTGGCTTTTAATCTTATTAGGAGGTCTATATGCAAAAAATTTTTAAATCACTGCTACTTGTTAATTAGAGGATGTAGAAACCACCATCTCTAAAGTCATTTAACCAGAATTTCCAAGGTAGTCTGAACGTATCCTTTTCTTAAGAATTAAACTACCTTCCATAATTATTTCCTAGCCCTAGAACTCATGGAAAGACAACAGGATGGTTAAGTCAGAAAAGGAGTATATTGTTCACTTGAAAAAAGCAAAGCTCTGGGACAAACACCACATCAAAATACAAAAGATGAAGAATATATGGTTCTTCTACCTCAAAAGACTTGGAATTCACTGGGGGAATAAGACATAAATACAAAGAACTGATGAAGAAGACTAAATGGGGAATGTGTCTCCCAAAAGTTAGCATTAACTAGGAACATACCATATGTTCAAGAAATAAAAAGCAAGCTGGGTGTGGTGGCGCAGGCCTGTAATCTCAATGGCTTAGGAGGCTGAGGCAGCAGGATCAAGATCCCAAATTCAAGGCCAGCCTCAGCAATTTAGCAAGGCCCTAAGGAACTTGGAGAGATCCTGTCTCAAAATAAAAAAACAAAAAGGGTGGGGATATGGCTCAGTGACTAAGCACCCCAGGTTTAATCCGTGGCACCAAAAAAAAAAAAAAAAAACCCAGCAAGTACAGGAGACACTTTGGGCACTAACATTTTAATATTATTGTTTGACTACCTGTGACTATTTCCAAAAACAGGATATGTATGAGTTTGTTATTTTATTTTGGCCCACAATGAATCATGCACTTAGAAATCAGAAATGGAAGAGAAAGAAATTAGACATTGAAAGAACCACAATGATTACCCAGCATCTAATTCAGTCACACATATATTAAAGCTGTAGCCATTAACTTCATAAAGAATGGCTACCCAAACAAAGTCAACTGCTGACACTGTTAATGAAGAGGAACATTAAAGGAAGTGATGATACACTCCAGAAAAAGACTATTTATGGTCATGAATATTCAAAAATTCAGTATTCAAAAGTCTCAGGGCTTATCCCATGAGTGTCAAGGGGCTACTGTACCTGAATTAAGTTATTGCAATATTCTAGAAGCAAAAGGGCCTGAATGCCCTAACAAGAAAATGGGATTTTAAGGGCTGGGGATATAGCTCAGTTGGTAGAGTGCCTGTCTCACAAGCACAAGGCCCTGGGTTCAATCCCCAGCACTGCAAAAAAAAAAAAGAAAAGAAAATGGGATTTTAATCTGCAAGAAAACAATGAAGCACCAAAGAGCCAAAGATTATAGATGGAGAGATGAATACCACCATCCGTAGGTGGCAAAGCCTGAAACTGAATGGAGGATAAGAAATGGATAAGAATGTAATTGACCAAATTGAAAAAAATTCAAAAGACCTTGGTGATCAACTGATAGTGGGGAAATAGGAGGAGTAAAAGAGGACTGTGTGAACCTTATGTAGTTATGTAGTAAAAGACAATCAATAGAAATAAGGTATCTGAGAAAAAGGTAAGGGGTAGGTACTAGAGCCTGACTACAGTTTTAGGAAAAAAACCACCTGGAAAGAAAACAAAAAACATCCTAATATTCAAGCAAAGTTCAAAGAGCCCAAATGAGAGAATAAAAACAAGACAGTTAAGACCAGGCAAGGAGGCAATACATACCTCGATATGAATTCAATACCATCTGCTGAGCAAGATCCCAAATCTTGATGCTAAAAAGCGAAAAGAAACAGGAAACAGATACTTAATCTTGACATATACTATCAAACAAAAATGTTTTCAAATAAGAACTTCCATTAACCAACATGTCCCATGTCTTTGCCTCCTGAATTCCTGCCATAGTCTATTCACAATGAATTACCAAATCTCTAAGGAGATCTTATAGACAAGCTACAAATTAGTCATTGGATTCTTATAAAGAGCCCCAAGCATTTAATGAGATTAAGAGGATGCAAAAGACACCAAAGGAAGCTTAAGAGACAGGAGTGATGAGAACTGGGACCCACCAGAAGTCTTTGCTACCACTGACAGCTTGTGTGCCAGAGCTCAGGACACTGACAGTAGACACAATGTCATCATGCTCATACTTGCAGAACTTGCTGACAATAAGTGTCTCATTCTCATCCAGTTCCCACAATTCAACGGCACCTGTTAGGGATGGAGTGGAGTGAGATGAAGGGGTGAGGGGATACATGAGCTTGGTTCATACAAAGACAGTAATTCAGTTCTAAGACTCAAGCAGCCATTGTCACTAAACTAACAAAGCAAGTTATTCCTATAACAGCAAAGTCCACATGGAGGGTTTAGCTAGCCGACTTCAAGGTTGTTTGGTTTTATCCTGCCTTTCTGTTTTGCTAATAACAGCTGCAAGAAAAAGGCAGGGAATGCTGAAATAGCCTGTGAAATCCATTCTTCTGCTTCCAATGAGAGAACACTGGAAAACTGGTTCCCAGGGGACAAGGATGAAGTCTACATAATTGTCTACACAGGCCACAGATGTTAACTTTCCCAATTAATCAGATGCTAATATTTGATGAACTACTTCAATAAATGTCTTGTAGTCTTCAGTTCAGCTGTCACAGGTGCTCAATATTTTTTGTCATACTCTTCCACTTCCATTGGAACAATACTTGTCAACTTCTAAATTTGGCATTTTTAAATGCCAAACCCTCCACTGCTGACCCTGACATTCAAAACAAAACAAAACAAAAAGAAAAAAAAATTAAAGCAGAATGAAGATAAGTGAAAAGAAAAAGGGAAGAAATGGGAAAACAGTACAGCCTGACTTTAGTATCATCTTCACAATCAAGATTATCCTTGGTCTGGGCTGCAGAGGTCAGAGAGATTACAAACTATTTCTTAATTTTGTTATAGATTTTTCTAGGAACCCCCATCCGGCAATTTTATAACTGGGAAAACATACATTTCACCTACACTAGACTTCGTATTTGGGCATCACTCTCAGCTCCCCAAGCACTGAGTAAGGGGCACCAAAGATTGAGCCCAGAGGGCTCTGTATGCCAACCCTACATGCCATCTGGGCGGGGCGTGGTACGGAAGATGAAAGAAGTGACCTCACCTGAATCAGAAGCCACCAGGATACCTCTGTCTCCGACCCAAGTGAGGTCGGCCACTCCGGCCTCCGTCTGGACTCCAGCGGAGCAGAAGCCTTCGTTGGGGGCAGCACACGGGTCCTTGAACAGCCAGAGGGAGCCAGCCCAGCAGCGGCCACTCAGGCTGGAGGCCCCGAGCAGAAGTGCCCCATCTATGGGGGGTACAAGCTGTCAGCGTGACAGGGGTGGATGGGCTCGTCTCCATGGTGACCGCACCGAACAGCACGCGGGCCGGGTCTGGATCTGAGCTCGGGAATGTGGGGCGGGGTTGGGACAGTTCCAAGGCGTGAGGCAGGGATCAGGATAGCACGTGGGGCGGGGCGGGTTGGAAGGGTCAGTCCGGGGTGGGGCGCCCCCGGCCGGGGCGAGGGAACTCCCAGGCCCGGGATCTCGGCTCACCCGACCGGTACCGCGCAGCCTCCAACTGTCGTTCCATACAGGCGGGCGCATTAGGGGGAAGGTTCCACTCCCGGGCAGCCGGGGGTACTAGGGGGGGCGGGGTTTCCTTTCGCATCTCCACGGTTCCAAAGTCAACCTAAACCCAAACTGTACGTCTGTGTGATTCTGCTGGAGCAGCAACCCACACGTGGTGCGCCTCTGGGCCTCCGCCCCTCTGGAAACTACAGCAACTCTACTTCTCGCGAGAACTGCTACGCTACCATTCCGCATTCCGTCGGCCGCCCTCCTGCAACAGGTTCTCAGAGCTTTGTGCCTCTTCTCGCGAGGAGAAAAAAAATCGCGAGACCAAAGCTGAAGAGGGCGCGATGTTCTCGTCTCGCGAGACTTGTGAGCGGCCATCTTCCTCTTGCCCCTGACAGTCTCCCTTCGGGGTCACCGGAACGCTAAGCCTCCTACCTGACGTTTGCTGACCATGCTCTCACGGGTGGTACTTTCTGCCGCCGCCGCAGCGGGTGAGAGGTGTAGACCCTAGTCCGGGCTAGCCAGGGTGACTGGGAAGAAGAGTGTCTAGGGGTCACAGGGAGGGGGAAAGTGGGTGAGAAAAGCCTAGCGACCTTTGGGCCTGAGTGGGGAGTGATCGGCTCCACTGGGAAGAGAGCACAGGCTCTCGGGACACGGGAAAGTCGTGCATGGCCTTTAGTGTTCCGGCCCCGCGGAGACGTGCACCGGGCAAACTAATTTCACATTGATTTTGCTTACCTGCGCCTTGTGTATCTGCAGCCCCCTGTCTCAGGAATGCAGCCTTCCTAGGACCAGGGTAAGTGTGAGAAGTGTAGTTTTCCCTTTTACCCTTGTTTATCACTTTGTTTCTTCTTCTTAGCTTTAAGTCAGATGTTACCTTTTTACATAATTTTGAGACACGTTCAAATACATTCCTGTAACTGCCAGAAACGTCATCATATCAGTTAGTGACAAAGACTTAAGAGGATAAGTGAAGTATCGTACTAGACCAGAAACTGGTTTTGACATCTTCTACGCCACGCCTCTCTCTCTGACCTTCAGCTCCACGTAGCTGCCACAGCCTGAATCAGAGTTTCTAGATAACGGTACCCTAGCCAAATTTTATTAAATAAGACAGTGAATCCTGTTGTTTTCAATGGCTCCCAGATTCCGACGTTTTACTGCTGGATCGTAAGAGTCAGAGAACCCATTAATTGATTCAGTAAATGTTTATTTTGCTACTTCCTAACAACAAATACAATAATGTATAAGGCTGAGTGTCAGCCTTCATGGAGCTCTCAGGCAATCTAGGCATAGAGGCAACTGTACAGTAGTGCTTTAGAGTGAGGGCTCCTAAGCTAGAAAAGGGTACACTTAGCTCACCACTTACTAGTTGTGGGATCTCACTTTCCACACCTGTAAAATAAGAGATAATAGTACGTTATGAATTATGAGGATTAGGAGACTTGATTCCTGTGAAACTCTAAAAACAGTGCTTGGTACATAGTATATGCTTAGTAAATATTAGTACCTGTTAACTGTTAAAATTATTTCATCGAACATGTCAGTTTGGAACTGGGGATGCAGCTCAGTGGGAGAGCCCTTGCCTCACATACATGAGGCCCTGGGTTCCATCCCCAGCACCACCAGAAAAATGTCAGTTTTCTTTGAGATTTCTTTTTTAATTCCCAGATTTAATCCTAAAGCTTGTAAAATTTGATAACTACCCTCTGGCTTGAAAATGTGACTTTAATTTATTTGTTGTTTTGTATGCAATAAAGTAAGACTATAATTTACCACTTTCCAACTTACCAGAGAAAAAGAACTCAACATATTAAAAAATAATTGTGATATGGGTAATAGGTTAAATAACTATGTAAAAGATATAAAGAACATTCTTCATTTTCTTTCAACACTCCATCTCCAGCACATCAGCAAGGCTCTTCGTTCAGATTATGTTTTGGTACTCACAACTTCTTCCATTACCGTTACTACTGAAGTATGAACCACCATAGTTTTCACCTAACCTATTTTCATCATCTTCTTAATTAGTCTCATTTCTATATTCTTTTTTGTACTGGGGATTGAACCCAGGGGTGCTTTTACCACTGAGCTACATCCCCAGCCCTTTTTATTTTTATTTTGAGACAGAATCTCACTGAGTTGCTGAGGCTGACCTCAAACTTGTGATCCTTCTGTCTCAACCTCCCAAGTCTCTGGAATTATAGGTGTGCACCACCACACCTGACTTTGTGTCACTGTTCTTGTCCCAGTAGAGCCCGTTCTTACATTAGCTAGAGGGATTATGTCAGTCCCTCACCTGAAACCTTCAGAGCTCCTATTCCTCTTGAAATAAAATGTAAACTGAGCATAACCCAGAAAACCCGACATGGATCAGTCCCACCCTACCTCTTGATTTCATCTTCCATTTTCTTTTTAGCTCATTTTCCAGTTATACGGGCCTTTCTGTACTACCAAGCTCATTCTTGCCTTAGGATCTTTGTACCCGTTCTCTGTCTTTTCCCAGGTTACTGGTTCAAATGTCAACTGCCTATCATAAAGTTTTTCCACTCCCTTGCTTCCTATCTCCTAACTTTCCATTTTCTATTTTCGTTCACAGAACTGATAGCTGTCTGAAATTGTGTGTGGCCATACACATACTTCTCACATACCCATGAGAATGTTGAGGGGTAGGACTTCCAAGTCTGTTCATTGCTGTGTTCCTAGTGCCTGGCATAAGTAGGAAGTCAGTTAATGTTTTGTTGTTTAAGTGAATGAATGTTAGCCCAGGTTTGGGATGCCTTTATAAAGTACATGCTTGAGATGTTCTGAAGATTGGTTGGTTTGAGCAGTCGTCATTAAATAAAAGGCAGAAGGAGCACCATAAGGCAGGTGTTTGGTTTTGAATTGTTCCATATGGATCAAGGTAGGAAAATGAAGGAAGATGAGGTTATACAACTTGACAGGTACTGGGTTATGTATGCTGTATTAAATAGTTTATTTTCTGTAGGTAGAAGAGAGCCTCTTGAAGAGTTTTCAAGTCAGATTTGCATTTTAGAAACATTGGCAGTAACATGAAGGGGCTAGATTTAAAGGATATTTGACAAGAAGCAGAGAGATCAGATTTTGGATTGTTTTGGATAGTTTAAGAAAGAGATGATGAAGCCTTCAACCAGTGCAGTCAGTTAGGAAGAGGATTCGTGTTGACCTATAGCACGTTCTCCAGTGCTATAATTTGGATCAGTGATTTTCAACCTGGGGCAGTTTTGCTCTTCAGGGGACATTTGGCAATATCTGGAGACATTTTTGGTTGTCAACACAGGGTGCAGGGTGGGGGTGCTGTTGGTACCTAGTATATAATGGCCAAAGACACCCTTAAAGTAGAAGGGAATAGAGATGGAGAAACTAGTGAGGTAGGAGATAGAAAGTGGGACAAAATCATACTGAGAACTTGAAGGAGATAGCAAATATGAATGACTATGAAATATTTTATCAAAAGCTTCATGAGACATTGGTATGCTCTAACAGCTAAAAATGCACACTTAGGCCGCTTTACTATAAGACTACAAATCTGTCAGTAATAGTATATAATGGTTCAAGCCCAGCACTAGCAATAGCAAGTTGTCAGTAATATCTATAGAATAAGTAAATTGTTCAAGCGATATTTAGAATGTTATGTTCGGTTCTGTATACCTCATTTTTTAAAAAAACAAAAGTAGATTGCTTTTTGTGGTAGGCAGTCAGGATTGTGATGGAACTGAAATAACCCAGATATATGAATGTTATCTTACATAGGCAAGAAAAATCAGAACCAATGAATTGAGGTTCCAAGAATGTAAGTAGCAAGCAACTGAATTCAAAGATGAACATAATTAGAGCTATCCAACAGAAAAGTTCTGTTTCACATAGTTCACATTATTGTCTGACTCAACAGCCCAAAAAAAAGAATGTTCAAAAAGTTCAGAGTTCTTGGCATTGAGGAACTTACAACACAGCGGGCATGGAATAGCTGTCTACTTGCATAGAACATTACTACTGGCCAAGCATCAATTTAAGCACATTATATATATTAATTCAGTCCTCAAAATTTATTTTATTCCCAGTTTACATAAGAGAAATCTGAGATTATAAAAGCTTAAGTTACTTGCTAAAAAGTCAAGTGGCAGGTCCAGGATCTTAACCCAGAGAACCTAGCTGCAGAACCCATTTTACTCCTAATAATAGATGTACAAAGAGCTAGACAGCTGATCTATAAGACTTAAAATAGAAGGGACTCCAGTATTAGGTACAAGTTTACATCTGTCTTTGAGTATGATTAAGTCATTGTCCTCATCACTCCTAACCCTCTTATTCCTAGTCTGTTCTCTTCCCATTATGACAATGGGATATTGCCTGTGTTTTCATCCCCATTCATTTTTTCTGCTGATTCTTCATACATTGTATTTTCTTGGAAGGGCATTGCAGGCAACAAGGATCTTTCACACAGGGCAGCCACGCCTTGCCCCTCTACCACCTCTTCCTGAATATGGAGGGAAAGTTCGTCTTGGGCTGATCCCTGAGGAATTCTTCCAATTTCTTTATCCTAAAACTGGTGTAACAGGTGAGCATTTGCCCAGTGTTTAATAGTGTATTTGGATGGTAGCACTAAAATCTGGTCAGTTGTTTTTGAAAAAGAAAATGTAAAAGTGATACACTATATTTAATTGCTCTGACTTGTCTTTGGAATGAATTTATATGGGATTTTAACTAATTTTCTAGCATTATTTCCATTTGTTGTGATATATAACACAAGGTTTTTGAATGCCTGCTCAATGCTAAGCACTACTCTCAGCATACAGTGGTAGACTAAGCTAAATGCCTGCCATTATGAAACATACATTTTATTGTAGGATAAATAATAAATAAGACATGAGTAACTACATAATATACTGTCAGATAATAAAAAGAGCTGGGGATAAAAATATAGTCAAATAAAGCAAAAAAGACATAGACATGAAAACAAATTGGAGCATCATGATCAATTCTTCTTTAAAAAAAGGCATAAACTTTCAAACCTCACATTTTTATAATGAATATGACTTCACTTAATGTTGCTAAATTCTTACAGGATTTCTATGAAGACATTTTTATTACCTAGAAGAATGAGAAAAATAATTTGCTGACACTGCATTATCTTGCTAGTGACTGAGCTAGACTTGAACCTAGATTCCCTGATTAAGTGAGCCTTCTCTCTATACTGCCTTTCTTTCTGTCTGATTAAGCTAAGGATTCTTTCTGTTACATCCACTGCCTTTCTTGGTGTACCTAAATATTGTTGTGACTGGAGCATTAGAAATCTAAGTTGTTTTTTTTTTAAACCCTAGTGTTAAATTGTAAAAAGATCATCCATAATGATTAAAATGTTATATGTGATAAGCCTTTCTTGCAAATTTATATTTAAAGTTTATGTACTAAAGGCAATTTTTTTAAAGAAACTTGAAACTTTGTATGAGCAATCGGTAAAATATATTTGAGACTATAACTTTTACTCTCATAATGTATCCTAACATTGTTTTATTATTAGTGCTGCTCAGAAACACTGTAAAATGCTACCCTAAAGTCTACTGTGTCCTAGCCTGATATTTTGCGAGGCACAGAAAAAAGACTAAAGAAATGTTTGTGTCCTAAACATGGTTTGTAACCTTTCAGAACTCACGACCTGGTGTAGGTTTTTTCCTGGGTTGCTTTGTTTTGTTTTGTTTTACTTAGGATAACTATATTTGAAACATTATTATTAGGTGCTATGGAAGTTAAGCAGTTCAGAATTCTGATAATCTTCCTTTTATGTACTTATTACTTTATTATAGTTGTTTTTTGTTTTGTTTCCTATGTCAGGTTGCAATTCAGTAAAATAGAGAGAGGAGGAGATAACCTTTGTCCTGTTCAATGTTCCCTTTCAAAAAATAATGTAATTTATTGGACAGATTACTTCAGAAAGTAACCTGACATCTTTGTAAAAATAGTTCCTGATTGTTAAGTTATTGTACTAAGTACTTCATATCTCACTTACCTTATATCTCACATTCATCAACCCTGTGAAGAAGGTACTGTTCCCACTTGAGAAAACTAAGTTCAGAGGTTACTTCCATTGCTGTTTCAATTCTGCCTCATTGCTTCTCAGTCTGGTGTTTTGTCTTTGAGTATAATCATTTTAAATCATTACTAAATTTTGCTTTCAAATAATTAAATGTAGAAGTATCTTTATATTTTCCCTGCTTTTAGGCATAGCATATCTTAATAAAAATAACTCTTTTTTCTTTTAGGACCCTACGTGCTTGGCACTGGGCTTATCTTATATTTTCTATCCAAAGAAATATATGTGATTACCCCAGAGACCTTCTCTACCATATCAATAGTAGGGTTACTTGTCTATGTAATTAAAAAATATGGTGCCTCTATTGGAGAATTTATTGATAATCTCAATGAGGTAAGAATCATAAACTGTATTTTCCATTTTTTGAATGTTAGAGGAAGAACATAGAAAAAAAATCTGTGTTGATATTAGTTACTAATCTGAGATAATTTTAAATCTACCAAACCCTCCAATTTTTCCATACTACTTTGTAGCTCTTATGGACAAGTCTTTTTAAGGATTTGTGTATTTCTTCCTATTTATTTTTGTGTCTTTCTGGGTATTTTCACATATAAGAGATACAACTTTGGGGAAGCATAAAATGAATCTATTTATATAACTCTAGGAACTTTCACTGATCTTTGTTGTTATTATAATTACAGCAAAAAATTGCCCAACTAGAAGAGGTGAAGCAAGCCTCCATCAGACAAATCCAGAATGCAATTGAGTTGGAGAAGTCACAGCAGGCGCTGGTTCAGAAACGTCACTATCTTTTTGATGTCCAGAGGGTAGGTTTCACTAGTTTCTGAGGAGAATGAGATTGCTCATTTGTATGCATTAAAAAATAAACAAGCAAACACAGGGGCTGGGGATATTGCTCATTTTGGGGACACTTGCCTAACATGCATAAGGCCATAGGTTTAATCCCCAACACTGCAAAAGAAAAGAAAAATCACAATCTCTTATGAGGAATAATTAAAGATATTGGGCATATTTTATTTAGAAAAGAGAAGATTGGGGTAGAGGTTGGAAATTACAGCTATTTAGACATTTAAGGACTATCTAGTGGAAAAATAATTAGGGTTATTCTGAAGTTAGAAACAGTAGAAGTTGTAAAAGAACACATTTTGGTTCCACATGAAAGGAAAATAGTCATTAAGTTATAGCTAGTTAAAAAATGGCATACACTAAGAAAGACCAGATATTTCATGCACACTTGATATAAGAAAATGTTATATATGTGCTCTTGGAAAATCTGATACCTTACATTCAAATTCACAAAACAAATTCAGATAACAATAGAACTTTTTACCATGTTGACAGCATATTTAGGTTCTGAAATATTTAGTTTCCAAAATTAGGAATATGTTCAAGTATTTTATCATTTTTATTGAGCCCTGTATTTTATGCCTAGTATTTAAAAGATGTTCTCACAATGAATTTTATAGAAGCACCTTTGAAATGATAAATGCAGTGCTAAGATAAAATAAGTTATAAGGATATAAACCAGTAACTTTTTGGTTTGGTCTGTGTGTGCATCAGAGTTGGTGTAGATCTTTGGACCAATTCCAAGACTTGTGAAATCAAAACCTCTGTTGGAGCTGAGAATCTACATTCTTTTAAACAGGATCCCTAAAGCACATGAATGTTTTAAAATCTCAGAAAATACTAAAGCCTCTTTCTGTGCATATTGAGGTTAAAATTAGAGAATGCTTCTTGTCTCATGTATACTACTACACTTCAGCACACACACACACACACACACACACACACACACACTTGCATACGCACATGAATATATAGATTATGCCTTTTTAAAAAAACCAAGTCAGAACTTATAGCTTTTTCATAAGTCAAATGACAGTCATTTAATAGATGTTTGTTGAGTTCTTCCTGTGAGGGTACTGTGGTGGTTAAGGCAGGGTACAGAAAATGTATTGGAGAAAGAAATAAGACTAATTTGACTAATCAAGTATTTGCACATAAGTAAAAAGACAAATATACAATCTATGCAACATTATTTGTAGAGAAAAAACTGAGAGACCTAATCTATTAATAGAGCTTGGTTACATAAGTCATAGAACACCAATATAGTAAAATCCAATGTAACTTAAAATTGACGTGGGTTTACATATCATAATTAATGAAAGTACTGGACATATACCAGTATTGTGTTTATTAAATATTTCTAGGACACAATACAAGAAATAAAGGAAAATGGTAGCCTGTGGGGGAGTTGGGGAAAACTTTTCTTAAATGTGTATACTTATAAATATATTTTTACCACATGCTGTTATAATTATTTTTACTATGTTATTCATATTAAAAGAATTTTAACTAAAATAACAGGAGTGACATGAAGCATTCCAACTGGCAGAATCCTCAGAGCAGAAGTATTACTTCAAATATGCAAACATTCATCATTTTTTAATTTTTCTCCAGAATAACATTGCTATGGCCTTGGAGGTTACTTATCGGGAACGGCTGCATAAAGTATACAAGGACGTTAAGAATCGCCTGGATTATCATATCTCTGTGCAGAATATGATGCATCGAAAGGAACAGGAGCACATGATAAACTGGGTGGAAAAACATGTGGTACAGAGCATCTCTGCACAGCAGGTACATGATGTTTTCTAACTTCTAGAGTTATTCTGGTATCTCTGGCAAGCTTCTGATAGTGCTTGGTAAAGGTAGGAATAGCTAAAATGGAGTCTTTAGCCTAGAAATAGCAGGGTGAGTCTAGTTTATATTTTTGGTCATGATCTAGAAGATACTGTACAAATGCTGAGACTTTTCCTTTTTCTCAAAGTTTGTTTACCACAGGTCATTGAGAACACTGGTTGTGGCATGCCTGTGTTCATGTTCTATCATTTGAGTAGCATTAAGCAACATATTTTATTTCTCTTTAAAATGTAACATAAGTTCCTTCCATTTCCTAATTCCACGATCTCCATTCCATTTCCTGTTTTCTAGCTAAAGTTTAATTTATCTGTTTTCTGGTATTTGCTTAAATCATATTTATTTTTTTTGTTTTGTTTCTTGGGGGACTATTTTGGTTTTAGGGGGTTTTGTTGTTGTTTGTATTCTTTATTTACTTAGGATTTGATTTCCTCTTTCCCAATTACATAGCATTGAATATTGACCAGGCACATCTGGTCGTGTTCTGCATAACTTGGCACAAGTCACTCTCCTATAATCTAGTGACTTGGGAAGCTGAGGCAGGAGGATCACAAATTGCTAAGGCCAGCCTTAGCAACTTAGCAAATCCTGTTTCAAAGTGAAAAATAAAAAGTGCTGGGCATGTAGCTCAGTGGTAAAGTGCACCAGGTTCAAACCCCAATACCAAAAATAGAAAACAGCCTATCAAAATTTGATGAACTATTTTTATTTATTTATTTTTAAACAAAATTGTTTTTACGTAAAAGTAGCATACATGCTTATTTAAGGAACCTGAAAAAATAGTCAGACACAGTGGCACACACCTGTAGTCCTAGTGACGCAGGAGGCTGAGGCAGGAAGATTGCAAGTTCAAGGCCAGCCTCAGCAACTTAGCCATGATCCTTTCTCAAAAAATAAAAAGGGCTGGGAATATGGCTCAGTAACGATGTGCCTCTGGGTTCAATTCCTACTACCCCACTTTAAAAAAGAAAAATATACAGAGAAGACTAACAATTATTTTCATAACATTTTTTGTATTAATAGTGGTTTTTTGGTTTTTTTGTTTGTTTGTTTTTTCCCCAAGGATCAGTTAGCTCTGCAAGCCAACATCAGGGGCAAATGACCATAGAAATATCTGTCCTCAAATTCTTTATAGATATCAAAAGTTGTGAGCCAAGGAATTTTAATTCACTCCCTGAATTTGCTTTTAAAATAATTGCATCTCCCCTATAAATAATTAATTTTACTTCTAAATTTTTCTAGTGGTCTTATCATATTAAACCAGTATCATCTTGAGGTTCTGGTCTGGTAGGAAAGGTGTCTCTTAGAATCATAGTATTTATACTCTTCTGTGTTTTAGAAAGGTCTAACAAGATTTCTCTTTCCTTATCATAGGAAAAGGAGACGATTGCCAAGTGCATTGCAGATCTCCAGCTGCTCGCGAAGAAGGCTCAAGCACAGCCAGTTATGTAAATGTGTCTGTCCCAGTTGAAACAGCTATAGACAGTTGACTGAGTAAATGGAAACTAGTCTACGTGACAAAATCTTTCTGTATTGCTGTCTACTGAAATTACAGTTACCTTTCTTAAAAAAGAAAAATTCAAGTTTCTTTTAGTGAGAAAGCTAAATCTGTTGGCCAGTCAGATATTTCTCATCATTATTCTGCATTTTGAGTTGTTCTTTGATCACTTTTGAAAAAGCAGTTTGCTTTTATTAAAACATATTGAAAGATTACCAAGTTACAATTTAAATTTGTAATTAATTCCATCATGTGGCAATAAAGTAATGATTAAAACAAGATTTTTTAAGTTTTTTAATTCTCTGAACTATATTTGAACATTTGTCATATGAGTAAAACTTGAAAATGTCATTGAACCAATATCTTAGAAAACTGTTGGTGAGCTATTTCTAGCTAATGCTTAGGTTATGAGAAATGTAAAGCTTTAAAGTACCCAGACTTAAAATAACTAAAGGAAATATTATAAATCAAATCATATCAATGACTTTATTATAATTTCAAAATGCCTATAAAAATATTATAGACTCAGTATGTCATGAAATAACTTAAGAATCCAGCATATAATATCAAAACACAGAAAATACCTAGATATATAGCTCAGTGTTTCAGTGCTTGCATAGCATGGATTTGATCCCCAGCAATGCAAAAATAAATAGGAAACCCCACTCCTAATAGTGGAGTTTATCCTATTCTCAAAAACAAGCATTTAAGAAAAAGAAAAACCTTAAAAAATAAGTGTTTGTGGGAATGTGGAAAAATTAGAACCCTTGTATGCTGTTGATAGAAATATGAAATGGTATGGCCACTGTAGAAAAGTAACAGTTTCTCAAAAAAAAATTAAAAATAGAATTACTATTTGATCCAGCAACCTGGATATAATTGCACATACCTTCCAGCTACTCAGGAAACTAAAGCAGGAGCATCACTTGAGCCAAGCTTGAGATCAGCAAGTTTCAAAAAATAAAATAAAATAAAGGGTCTCAGAATTCTTAGTAGCATTATTTACAGTAGCTAAAACAGAAACTGCTCAAGTGTTCATCAACAGATAAATGGATAGCAAAATGTAGTATAGCTATACAATAGAATATCTGGCCTTAAAAAGGAAATTCTGACACAGTACATCATGGATCAAACTTGAGAACATTATGCTAAGTTAAATACACCAGTACAAAAATGACAAATGGAATATGATTCCAGTCAAAATCATAGACAAAATAGAATGGTGGTTGCCAGGGAATAGGGAGTATTTAAATGGGCACATATAGAGTTTCAGTTCTACAAAATAAGTTATGAAGATGAAAAATAATGGTTGTACATTATGAATGTATTAAAATACCACCAAAATGTACACTAAAAATGGTTAAGTTTTATGTGTATTTTACCATAATAAAAATTGAAAAACAGGAGGCTAAGGCAGAAGGATCACATTCAAAGCCAGCCTCTGCAACAGTGGGGTGTGAAGAAACTCAGTGAGACTCTGTCGCTAAATAAAATACAAAATAGGGCCGGGGATGTGGCTTAGTGGTTGAATGTCCCTGAGTTCAATCCTGGGTAACCCCCCACCACCAAAGAAGAAAAAAAAGAAAAACCCAGCAGATAAATCCAAAAATTCTTACTTTCATAGGTCTGTCTGCATTTAAGTCTCCTATTTTTACTCAAAGATCTATTTGTACTTAAGTGGACATCTTGATAAGAAACAGTTGAAAATATGGATCATGTAATTGCTATTTTCATTGACTTATTAAGATTGTAGTCCAATCATTTGGGTCAATATTGATGGCTAATGTATCAATCTAATATGGAAATCAGTTTGACATCTTTAAGAGATTCTGATTGGGTCAATGGATTAGTCATCTAACACAGAATTATAAAACACCTTGTGCTAAGCAGCATACTGCCCTGGTGATAGACAAAAGTCACTACCCCAAAAAGAAAAAAAATCTGGAAATACAAGAAGAATTTGCAATATGATAACAAATTTAACCACAGGGTGGTTTGAGAGTGACAAGCACCATTTTAGGTAGTCTAACCAGGCTCATCATTTCCATTGTATATAACTCTCAAGTCAGGTCAGGGTTCAAACTACTAGAATATATGTTGAAGGGATTTTACTTCATACTACTGTGGGAGCTACGTAAGTATTCGCTGTAAGGCTGTTGTCTTTGTTTCTGATGCTGAAGTTTAAAGTCCATCTGGCACGCAATTAAGGGAAAATGGATGCAAAGTGAACTACAGTAGAAATAAGAACAAGGGAAGATCACAAACCAGACTGAAGCCCATGTCAGTTTTTATTGTCTCTGATATTGGTGATGTAGTTGTCCTTCATCACAAACACCTGGTCCAAAAGTTAGAGAAACTGAAGTATGATCCAGGGTAAGGATGGGAAGTTGCCTAGCTACCACTTTTGAGCACAATGACATGTACAAGCTTCATGAGCACCCTCCAAATTTGCTCAAGAGTCTTGTGCTAAGTTATGATACACCTATTCTATTCACAGTTGGTATCTTTCTTAAGGCTGCAAATTTCAACTAATTCTTTTTTCATAAACTTGTACTGTTCTGGTTAGATCAGAGAAATTTGACTTATTGTTTTCATTACAAATTTTAATTGCTATAGAGCCATACATGACTTTCGAACTTTTAATTTTGCAATAAATAGTATGATTAAAATTACTCACTGAAAATTTCAGTAAAATATGTGAATGTTTTTTCTTTATGTGTTAACCTTATAGCAGTAAATGACTTGCTGTTGTTTCTTTAATTTTTCTAAGGGATCTGAATAGATTTCTGTTGAAAACTTCAGTGTTAATGTTTTTGTAGTTTGTACTAAATTTGATCATGATATAAAAATACAGATCAGAATTTAAAATTAAAGTTTTTTTCTTTAAAAAAAAAACAAAGGAGTCTTATTTTCCCTCACCAGAACCAAGTTAACACATAACAAACCATCACAATAACTATCTTATCAATAAATGTTAACTTGAATGAATAATATTTTAAAATTCCAGTCCCAGGACGACCATGGAAATATTCAGTAAAACATGTAGAGAGATTAGAAAGATGACAGGCCAGAGATTAAATGGTGTCTGAGCTGACATTTGAAAGAGGAAGTTAGCCAAAAGAATATCTTTGAGGGTTTAGAGTCTGGGAAGAAGGGGCAATATTTGTGATAATAGAGAAGATGTAGTGTAATATTTTTAAAACCCTAAAGAAGTAAAAATATAAATCATAGGGAGTTATGTTAGGATCCTTAAACATTGCGCTTACATATATTTTGTTCTAAAGACGGGACAACCACCAAACAGATTTAAGCAGAGAAGGAATGACTAGGTTTTTGTTTCAGAAAAATCACTAGTAAGCCAGTTGTGGTGGCACATGCCTGTAATCCCAGTGACTCAGGAGGCTGAGACAGGAGGATGGCAAGTTCAAGGCCAGCCTGAGCAACTGATCAAGGCCCTAAGCAACTTAGTGAGATGCTGTCTCAAAAAATAAAAAGGACTGGGTGTAGCTCTGTGGTTAATTGTCCCTGGGTTAAATCACCAGTCCTCCCCCACCCCACACACACACCCACAAAAAAGGAAGAAAAAGAAGGGGGGGGGGGAGGATGAAGAACAAGGAAAAGAAGAAGAAGAAAGGAAAGAAGGAAAGAAAAAGCATTAGTAAGCACAGAGGACAGTTTGGAGAGAGATACAACTAGTTTTCAATCTTCTAGCTAAGTGACAATGTAAAAACCTTGACCAAAGGCTTTGGCAGTATAGATGGAAAGGAAGGAATTGGTGAGAAATACTTAAGGCAAGAATTAAAGGACCCACCTGAGGAGAAAATGGAAGAAGGGAAACATCAAGTCAAGTCAAGCAAGAGTTTCTTGCTTGAGAGAGTCAAAAATGGAGGTTACTATTTACTATGATTCAGAATACAGGAGAAGCTGTTTCAGGGAAGAATATAACAATATAAATTATGAAAGAACATCAGTGTTTGAGGAATGGCAAAGTAAAAGCATTCTGCAAAAGAAAGAATGACCAGTCAATTGGAGGAAAACAAGAAGAGAGTAGTATAAAATTGAGAGAGTGAAGTTGCATGTAGGAAGAGTCAACAGTAATCAATTTTTTTTTTTTTTTTTTTGGAACCGGGGATTGAACTTAGGGCCACTTGACCACTGAGCCACACCCTCCAGCCCTATTTTTGTATTTAGAGACAGGGTTTCACTGAGTTGCTTAGGGCCTCGCTAAGTTGCTGAGGCTGGCTTTGAACTCACGATTCTCCTGCCTCAGCCTCCGAAGGGATTACAGTCATGCGCCACCGCGCCTGGCTCAGTAATCAATTTTGTAGGAAGAGAAAAGATTGAAAGTGCCTATTACAGATAAGAGCTCAGAAGTCTTTGATGGCCCTTCTCAAAGTAGTTTTGTTTGAACAGTAGAGACAGAAGAAAGATTACCCTGGGGTCAAAGGACTGGAAGACGATGAGGAAATAGACTTTTGGAGAATAATTTCCAGAAAACTACTCCCCTAATAACTAGAGGAGCAAAAGTTGACTAAAGGGAATATTTTTAAATGCAGGAGGCTGGAGTGAAGGAAAAGTCAACAGAAGGAAGAAAAAAAGGAAAAGAAACAGGATGCTAGAGGTAGTAAAATTCCTACACAGGACAACACATTCAGATGAAATGTTAGGGGATCAGTATTGGACAGAGGGAAACCTCATCCACTGACGTGAGAAAGGTAAGGATGGATCTTCAAGGAATGTAGTTTTTCACTGGGGAAACAGGAAGCTCATTCATTAATCATTTATAAACAGCACTCCATGGATCAGGCACTGCTAGAAATTAGGGTGAGAAACTATGGTATCCACAAAGCTTACAGTCTAGCAGTCATGACACTGAACAAAATATCAGTGTTCTTAATGTTAAAATGTGACAGGGGCACATGTAATAAGGGAGCTCAATCTAATACAGGAGCTCATAAAAGACCTTTTGAAACCAATTACATTTAAATTGACATGTGAAGGATGGGAGACGACCTGAGGGAACAGCTTATACAAAGACCCTGAGGTCTCCACCACTAACACACCCCAGGCCATGTTAAAAAAAAGATGACAACAGCATGCATCTTGTGTTTATCACCTCTCTTGATTGTATCAATGGGCCAAACTGAGTGACTTGTCTGGACCATCTAGGTTTGTGCACGCATACTCTATGGTGTTCACACAACAAAAACCCCTAACCAAATATGTCTTAGAACATAGCCCCCTTGTTAAGTGATGCATAACTATACCCATTTTGCTTGAATTTAAAGACCCCCGCCATCTGACTCTATCACCTCTCACCCTCTACAAACGCCCCATTCTTGAATCATGCTGATATCCCAAAGGTGCATCACTTGAATCCCAGTAGCCAGTCCTGGGCCTGGATGATCTATCCCTCCCACATTCCCTTTTCCCTCTCCTGAATCCAAACCCCATCCATGCTTCAGCCTGCACCCCCAGCTCAAGGTCCACCCGCACTTGCCTTCTTTCTCCAGCTGTGCAGCTCTTTCCTACTTCCGCTCCAGGAGCAGCTCTGCCCTCTTCCCTGGGCTGCCTGATTGGCTCCTTCTCATGTCAGTGAGAGAGGCCTTCCCCAGTGAGCCACCCTATCCAAAGACATTCCCCCATGACTCCTTCTAGCTAGCACCCTTTCCTTCATGTCCCTTAACCAAGTGTCACTATTCTATGTCTTCAAAAGGTGTTTTGTGCCCGTTTACAATGAGACAAGGTGAGGAAGCTTTCTGCCTTGCTCTCAGTACATAGCCCACTATAGGGCCCATAGCATCTATCTGATAGGCATACTAATTAATATTATTTATGAATAAATATTTATAAATGAATGAGTTCCCTTCCCTCTAAAGGGATCTCAGCCCTCTGAACACACTTGACATCTGCACAACTGGGACTTGACACTGTTTGCATTTCATTTTTCTTTATCAGTTTCATCTCCCTGGTGGGAATAGACATGATCATCAGATCCTTGATGACAATAATCATGTCCTGCTGTGGTAGCCTCCACAACATCTGGCAGGGTGATTAAAGTGAACAATAAACACTCAATTGGAAAGGAACTCATCCTCTTAAGTTCTGAAGTTCATGTATCAAAAGAAAAAAAAAACAGTTCTAACTGCTTAAAGGATTTTTTTTTTTAACATAGCATCCACCCTAAAGAGGAAGTCCATCCAACTTAGACAGGATCTTTACGACACACAGCTGGATGGCAACAGTGATGGTGGTGATTTTTATTTCGTCATTTCTGCAAAACAGGAGAAACTTCGTAAAGGAAGCAATTCAGTCTTAGAAAACTGCATCTAATGACCGGAGTTTTTCTTGAAAGGTAAATGCATTTCACAAAATTTTAATCTAGGTGGAGATAATTGCTCACCAAAAGACAACTGCTTGTTAATAGTTTCTATCATTTTTTTCTTTGTATAAGGTGGGGGAAGTGTTTTATTTGAATGGCTGCATTTGGAAAGTTGATGGACTTTATGGCAATGAACATGATTCTCCAGGGCCAGATATACAACTGTTCCTGTTTTAATTTTTTGTGTCTGTTAAACGTTTAAAATGGTTTTTTTCAAAGGGAAATATGTTTCCTGCTTTTCCTGACCTGAATTTGTAAGTAGTTATTTCCCTTTAGCATTGTGTGATGGGTTTTGTTTTCTGGGGTGGGTTGGTCTAACTTCTTTAGGTAGTAACACTTCTTTGGAATATTTGTATATTCAGACCCCTAATGTAAAGGTCAGAATTTTACACAGACCTTTCATTCTCTCTGTTTCCACCTCCCCAAGGGTAAGATCTAGTGTAAGTGAATGCCCTCTTTAGTACAAACTCATACTTCAATACCTTAAAAATATTATATTCTAGATGACATATTACTATATATAATAAGATACTATGTCCATGTTAACATACACATTATAGCACTCCTTACTGGTGCTCTGCAAGCCTTGAGTCTCATGGTTTATACTTCTCTCCAAATTTTCTTGTAGACACCTTTCTTATACATTGCAGGATTATTTTAAAATGTTTGGTGAACTGTAAGGTACTTGATAGTGATGCTGTTGCTGCTGTTGTAGGTGGTACTTGACAATGAAGTATCCTTCTCCCAGCCCTCCCTATGTCTAGACTTGGAAATTAACTTTTTTGAGAACTGAAAAATGAAAATACATCAACAACTGATGACATTTATTGTCTAAATAAATTATATTAAAATTCAGCAGAAAAAGTAGAGTCAAAAATTTTTAGCACATGTTTACCTAAATTTGAAGTAAAATCATGGCCATCTAAAATATATAATCAGGGATACATACAAAGGCTTATGTGCAAAAATGTCTGTTCCATTGTTGTTTAATTAAATTGAAAATAATTTATATTAATAAATGAGGACCTGGTAAAGTAAGTTATAGACAGTATCCCCCCTCACCCATACTACCACTTATCACATGTTTAGTTACTTCCTGTTAACTGTGATGTGAAAGTATGAAATGAAACTTCCAGATATAAGCCATCATAAATTTTAAATAACTTTTGTCACATCATATTGTTGTAATTGATCTATATTGTTCTTAATCTCTTACTATGTTTAATTTATAAATTAAACTTAATCAGAGGTGCATGTGTTTAGGAAAAGATAGTATTCTTAATCTCTTACTATGCCTAATTTATAAATTAAACTTAATCAGAGGCACATGTGTTTAAGAAAAGATAGTATTGATTGTGTGGGGTTTGGTACTACCCAAGGTCCCAGGCATCTGCAGAACATCTTGGAATGTATCCCTCCCGATGGTGGGGGACATGTGTAACAGAAAGGCCAATCATCACTAAAAATGTTACACAGTTTTTAGTGGCGTGGGAGAATGTGTATGATAAAATGCTAAGTGAAAACGAAGGATATATCCTCTTGCAGAGTGCAGTGGTGCATGCCTGTAATCCCAGTGACTTGGAAGGCTAAGGCAGGAGGATCAAAAGTTCAAGGCCAGTCTCAGCAATTTAGTGAAACCCTCAGCAACTTAGTGAGACCTTATCTCAGAATAAATAAATAAAAAGTTTGGGGTGTAGCTCAGTGGTAAAGTGCCTCTGGATTCAATCCTCAGGAGCAAAAATGAAAAAGAAGAATACAAACTCTTAAAAAAGTGGCTCAAACAGCTTTAATAGAATGCATGGAGGAAGACTAAAGGGAAAGTTACTGAAATATTAGTAATGATAGTAAGAGTTTAGATGATTTTACTTTTCTGCCTTTAGAGATTTTATATTTTCTGGCTGACAAATGGATAAAAGAAGTCTTAACAGGCAGAAGTCTAGACAAGGATACTCATACAGTTGAAAAGACAACATGGGAACAAATTGAAGTGTCTGATGGAGGCTTGGAGAAGGGCCTCTAAGAGCAATTTGTCAAAGTTTAACTAGCATTGCCAGGGAAAAGTGAGGTAGATGCATCAGACCTGGCAGACTCTTCAATATTAAAACCATTCATTCATCTTCTTTTATGCTTACTTCAGTTGAATGTTAAACAAAATTATGGTTTTAATTGGAGTTGGTACAGGTTTTGATAGTATGCACTGATTACATCAACACGTTCCTTATGTCATTCCAATTTGTACATCAGTCTGCTGTGAGTTGGTGGATGGGAATCAGTTCTAGAGCAATCAGTCAATTCTTGGTGATAAGTTCAAATTTCTGGACCTACAAAGCAGCTGCGTTGGTGGCTAAGCTGTAGTATTCGTACCAAGTAAATTCTTGACCCATGATGGCACCTCAACACCCACAACTTGCCTTTCTCTCCTTGTCTTTCTACTGCCCTTACATACCCTTACAGACCAGTCTCAGAGTTGGTCTCTCAGAGAGGGGTCCTTACGGGTCCTTTTTAAGCTAAAAGGTACCTTTTTTTATTCTCAGGTGAAGCCAGCATGGGAGGAGGGAAGTCCAAACCTAACCCCAACAATGGTGAGTTCAGAACAGGTACTGCTGCCGGCCTCGCCACTAAACAAAAATAGAATAATAAGATATTGTGCTAAAAGGGCTGTAATGGGACACCACTGGCTAGTGCATTTCTGAAATTAGGAATATTAGCTTTTATCACAATACAGACTCTAATGCCACAGAAATGAAAAGGGGAACCAGAAAGAACTGCTAACCCTCCAAATTTGAGTAAATGACCTGGGCAGATCGCCTGAGAATCTAACTCACTTCCCCTAATTCTCTTCTATTTATGGTGTAGACACTGGGAAAACCACCATGGCTGCTTTTGGCAGCACATTGTTTCTAGCTGCCCCACAAAATGACAAGCAAAAAGGGCAGCAACTCTCAAGGTCAAGGTCCTAAGGGGTTGGCAAAGCACTGGCTCTGGGTCTCACTGCTGGTTCTCACTCCAAACCTGGAGATCTTGCTTGGTCAGAAGGAACCTATTTCCCAGGGTTTCCTGCTAAAATCTTAGGAGAGGGGGAGACACAGCACACATTGTTTCTCTAGGGGACACCTGGGGCTGCAGAACGCTAGGCTCTTCTTTCTCATTTGCATAGTTTTAAACCTCATTTGATGGTTTTGACTCTCATTTGATGGTTTTTAAGTTCCAGTTTAAATACTCACCTAAAATGACAGTATCCTCTCCCATGTAGAGTCACCAGGTAGCTAATCTCCACTGGTGCTTGGATAAGAGAGGCACCTGGGACACTTACTGGAGGGATTACTTGACAAATGGCAGCTACACTAATGCCTTTCACGTTGTTTCCTAGGCATCTCCTCTACCATCACCCCGATGACTACTAACTCTGCAACCTGTCTCTACAGCCTTCCTAAGTAAATGAGCATTCCTTTGTCTGCTTCATCCTGCACCACATGGCATTTGACTTTGTGTTGTTGACAGCTTTGTGTTGGGGACTGGGAAGGAGGGTCTGGGGAGAAAGGAATGGAAACAAAGAACTGTTTCCTAAGCTTGTAAAACACATGTCGAGGCAGGAAGGGTGGGGAGGGAGTCTGCAGCTTTCATTAAGGCCTCAGATGCCTCTGGAACTCAAAGGCAGAAAGTTGCCAGCCAGTGGGTGAGGACAGCAGTCCACAAAGCAGGGTGACAGCTGCTCGACGCTCTCCTGCAGGCAGGGCAGGCTGTACCGTGGCTTTTAGGAACAGCCATCGAAAGCTCAGCAGTTCACCCTCTTCCTTTTTCTGCCAAAAAGCACAGCATATTTAATCTTGGCCTTTTCTGCTGGAGTTCTCCTGACGCTACTGCTGACCGCCATTGTCATCATCATCATTAAGAGCTGCAGAAAACGTAAGTGGTCTCTGAGGAATGGGGCAGCCTTCTGTCACTGAGGACAGAGTTAGCCATGAGTGAGCGAGGGTGTGCTTGTGCGATAAAACCTGCTTAATGCAGACCAGAACAGCAGTCCTTCCCCTTTTCCTCCTCCCTGTTCTCCCCACCACCCAACACTTCCTCCCACTCTCCCTTTCACCCAAGATTGAAGGGAGAGGCTCCCCAACCTCCAGACCCCTTTGGTGAGACTTGTCCCTCTTCTTTCTGGCACTTTTTGCAGGTCACTACAGTCGCCGGGTTCCAGATCCTCACTCAGATTCTCCTGCTAAGGTAG
Organism: Glaucomys volans; assembly: GCA_020662805.1. NCBI lineage: Eukaryota > Metazoa > Chordata > Mammalia > Rodentia > Sciuridae > Glaucomys > Glaucomys volans. Next base: position 29,594 of record JAJEJO010048552.1, on the reverse strand, counting down.
GATGATAGTGTTGTTCCTGGGCACTGGAGGCTGCTGCCATTGGGCTTTCCCTCTATGTTGCATGTTAGTGACTGGGATAGTTGTTTTGCTTCCTGGACTCAGGGCAAGCGATTCTTTTAAGAGTTCTTATCTCTTTGGGTCCCCTCTTTGCAAAGTTGCAGTTGCTTCTAAAGAGACACACCTTTTGCTCCAGGTTGAATTCACTCATTCCTTCTCTCTATCCCTCTGAGGACTCGCTAACCTACGCCAGCATGACTTTCCAGCCCTTGGGAGAAAAGAGCAATCACTTGACTGCAAACCATTCTACAGACTTAGAAGCTGTTGTCTATGCTCAGATTAAAGAGACAAGTCAGACTTGAATCCAGTTCCTCTCATCTCAGCATATTCCTTTCCCCTTTGATACAATTGTTGGACTGCAGCCCATGTGAACCTGCAGAGTTGTTTAAGTGTGATCTGAAGTGCTATCCAGAAGTCTCCAAGAGCAGTAGTCAATCATTTTCCTGGCCAGAGGAAAGGTTGCTGACCTTCCCACTTGAACCGACAGACTGACAGCTCCTTGAGGTCCTCCCCTGTCGCCTCCCAAAGTGTGTGAGACAGAGCTCAATGTGCAAAACATCGTCCCCAGTGTCATTGATCAACTAGGAAGGAGTCAACCCAATGAACAATCTATCAAGAATTTCAAATAAAGGCAAACCCTCCCCAAATGTTGGTTCCTTCTTCATCAGTAATTAGTCAAACCCTGTCACCTTCTCCAAAAGTCAGGACCAACATTCTACACAAAGTCCGTATTTATACACTAAATCTGTACTTAATGTATAAAGTACTATTTGAATATGGGTTTCTACCTCCTTCCTATGGCATAAGCAATATGCATAGCAACCTTATATGAGAACCAAAGACAAAAATTAAACATTAATTCCCCTCAAATCACAGTAATTGTATAAATGCCATTAAAAATATCAATCCCATTAAAAAGATCTAGGCAAACAATCTAGAGTTCCCACTTAAATAATAAATAAGAAAGCAAATCCAGGAAAATTCATAAAGATAAATTAATGATAAATAAAATTAATATAGAAAAGCTAACTCTAACCACTAACTTAAAGTACCTGTTTTGTTAAGCACAATTAATTAGTATGCTAATGATGCATGAATAAATAAGTGGAATAGAATAAAAAGAACAGAAATAAACTAACATACTTAAGGACATTTAGATTAGGAAGATAGTTTATAAAATGGTTTGGGGAAATTTGGTTTATTCAGTAAAGGTATTCAGATTAAAAAAGTAGCCATGAATCATCTCACTCCTTATGTCAAAATAAATTCCAGGGATGTCAGAAATTAAACTAAAGTACTGTGATAAATATGAGAAAAATTTAAAAATAATTCAGAGTGGGTCATGTCTTTAAATGTATGACACAAACCCCAGAAATCAGAAAATATTGACTTATACCATCAGAAAGTGAAAAAGACAAAGTACACATTTTCAAAACATTTTGCAAAGTATCTCATAGACGAAGGACTAGTTTTCTTAATATAGAAAAAATCTGTAAATGAAAAGGGGAAAATCAAGAGACAGAGGGCCAACAAGGTTGGGCCACTGGGCAAAAAGGAAATCAATGAACATACATATGAACATACACTCACTCAAGTTCACGCCTCGTAAGAGCAACAGTAATTAGAACTACAATTAGAGAATATTTTACATCAATGTTTAGCAAAATTCAAAAAGTTGCTAAGGAACTGTGGGGGCAAGGTTGTGGGGACCCAAGACAGGCATATACTCCCCGTGGGAGAAGTTGGTCCAACTACTACTGATAGCAATTTAGCAATAGCTAATAATATTTTAAGTTCTATTTCCAAGAATTTTTAAGCAATTTTATTGCTAAGAATTTACCCTACTTAAGTACTTGGAAAATTCACTATATAATTTTAATTGCATTAATCAAATTAGTTAAAACTGATACTCCAGGCATTCTTCTAAGTACTTGGTATTCATTCATGGAATCCTCACAGAATCCTATGTGGTTATAGTCAATCTCATTTTAGATACAAAAATGGAGGCACAGAGAGGGTAAATAATTTGCCTAAGTTCACACTGCTAGTAAGTAGTGGCCCTGGAACTCAACCCCAGGTAGGCTGGTACCAGAGTTTCCTTATTTATTCATCATGCTCAACTCTCTGTAACAGCAAAAGACTGTAACCAGGCAGGCGGGGTGGCGCATGCCTGTAATCCAAGCGACTTGGGAGGCTGAGTCAGGAGGATCGAGAGTTCAAAGCCAGCCTCAGCAACTTGGCGAGGCCCTTAGCAACTCAGTGAGACCCTGTCTCTAAATAAAATACAAAATAGGGCTGGGGATGTGGCTCAGTGGCCGAGTGTCCCTGAGTTCAATCCCTGGTTCCAAAAAAAAAAGACTGAAACCATGTCCAATGAGAAGGGACTGGTTCATGAAGTCCAGTGCAGCCATTAGAATGAAGAAGCTGTTCTGATTTAAAGAGAGATCTGCAAGGTGTACTATTAAATAAAAAGTGCAAATTGCTGAACAGAACTCTGAATATGCTTTATTCATATAGAGAATATGTGTGTGCATTTGTATATTTAGGATACCTCTGGAAGAAAACACAATAAGCTGGTTTTAGCCTTAAGCCCTGGGGAGGGGAATTTGGTACCTGGGGAATGAGCATCAGGGGTGGAAAGGGGGCATGCTTTTCCTTAAAAGTCGTTTTGTAATTTTTGAAGTTCTTCATTTATGATCATGTTGAGAATCTTCAGGGGGTCCCACACCTAATGCTCCCATTCCCCACCTGATTCCTGAACCACCTGAGAAATAAGAGGACTCAGAAATCAAAATATCTTTATTATAAATATGGCTGACATAGGAGAATATAGCTTATACCGTAGCTGCAAAGAAGAGGACTTCAGATTCTGAGCTCCATAACCAACTCAGTTGTGCCACAGCAAATCCTCCCTGCTCCTTAAAAGCAATTCAGAGGCTCTGCCTGCCCTTAAGGACTCAAAGAAGAGATCATGTGCTCTTTGAAACGTGCACCCAAAAGATTTTTTAAAAAGAGGAAGGGAAGACAACACATGCCCAGTTCCTACTCCCAGTCTCACATCAGACAGGATGTCCCAGGGAGAGTTCTTGAGGGGTGTTACCCAATGGAGCCTTGTCAAGAGGGAAGGAAGCAGGAGTGAGAGAGAAGCATCAACCACAAATCTCTTGACAAATACATTTGGACTGGGGGTGTAGCTCAGTGATAAAATGCTTGCCTAGCATGTGTGAGACCCTGGGTTCCATTCCCAGCACAGGACGGGGGAGGGAGGGGGGGGACAAATGACTAATGAAAAAATCACATAGTCTCTTCTCTATTTAAGAAGAGGGGAGACCTGAAGACCAGGTCGCTGTGGGGCACAGAACTCCGAACAGAAGAATCAAGGATGGAACTTACCAAGGATGTGGGGTTCACAGGAGAAGCTTGGCTGTTCTGGGGGCCTCTAGCCAGACCTTTACCTGTAGCCACCCAAGGGAAAAAGGAGACACAAAGCTAAAAAGACACAAAGCTAAAAAGACACAAAGTTCTATTTATTTTGCTCACCCTTACATCCAGCAACCAACATGGTTCTTATTGAATGAACAAATGAATGAAGGGGAAATCCTGGGTAGTATTAGAATGGGGGTTCCAATTTATAGAGAGGAGGGGGTGGGAGTGGAGGAGAAATACATTTTTTTTAAAAAATCAAGGTAAAAAAATTGAGGTTTAAGAAGATGAAATAATTTATTCAATGTCACACAGCTAGTAAATTACAGAACTAAAATTTAAATCAAGTCTTCTGCATTAAAATTTCTTGCATCTTGCTTCCACACCATGGCTGCCCCACAGCACTAGTGGCAGAGGGACCAGAAAGGCAAAGACAGGTGACATGATAGAGCACTAGAGACCTTGTTCTTTCCAAGATAGAGCAGCAGCTTTGGGCAGCTGGACTTGAGGGAAAAGTCAGGAGAAGGTTTGATAAAGGTAGAAACTCTTGGTGGAGTGAACAGGTTTAGGAGAAAGACTGGTTTAGGATAAAGACTGGTTTAAGCAAATAGTCCCTTGAAGAGCACACAGCACAAACAGCAGACAGCCCCACGAGGGCAGCAGAGCCCCAGGAATGGTCTTCTCCCTTTGGCTGACTGCAGGACATGCACACAAGGAAGCCGCTGATATCAAACACTTCTGCCAGCCCTGCAGCTAGGAGCCACAAGGGCTTTCCCATTCAGAGCTGCAAGAGCAGAGGTAAACAGTATCTGTGGCCATCAATTGTATGTACCATACCAAATTGATCACTCTTCCCTCTTTTCTTGAAGCTTCCCATTTTTATGTATTTCGTCTCCCTACCATGAGAACTGGTGCACAGTCAGAGCTGCTGGAGGATAAAAGGAATAATTAAATAACTTACCATGGATTCAAAAGATCTTTGCTAGGTAAAGGAAAGAAAAACAGTTCTTGGATCCTGGATCATGGAATCAGAACAAACCTGTAAGCTTCTCAGGGGAAATTGTTCGACAGACAGTGTGAGTGCAAACTTTTCAGCACATCTGAGGTCTTGACCTGCCGTGAAAGATCAATGTCTGCATCTCACCTTGTACAATAGGATGTCCTAACTGAGCCAGAACTGGATTGCCATTTGCAGAACCAGAGAACTAGTGGCTCTTTGAGCGAATTCCATGTATAGCCACAGGGAGAGATTGTGGCTTTGTTTTGGTGGAGAGGAAAGGGAACACTTTTGATGTTGAGACTGGCAGGGAGGGAGGCTGTATGGAATCATTCAGGCATAGTATCCACACCCTCATCCCTTCCCAAGCTGCAAAAGGGGGTTCGACTTCCCTGCCTATGGAGAGAGGAGTCAGTGCAGGCTGATGGACTGGGCTCATGAAAGACTTATCAAGAGTCTGAATCTAATCACACAGGGCACGTGCAGAGTGCTATCAATAGCCAATCTCCCTGTCCTACCCCTGCTCACATCAGAGTCACTTGAATATGGTTAAGACTGAGGTTGGTCAGCACCCCCATTAGAAGGAACCATGGCACTTTGAAGAGTGGGATTCTGATGAGGACCACTGAGGCAGGCACGGGGAGCCCTACAAATGTCCAGAAATAACAGAGAGGCACTATACAGGGAAGGGAAATGCCAATATGCAGATGAGAGCTTAGAGTATTGGTGAGTCTGGCCCTAATGACAATATAACCTCAGCTGCTAACACCTTGGTCTTGATACACATTTTCTGATTTGAATGGACACATCACTTACCGCCTCTTGGTTCTTCACTGATCAGAAGCAGCATTCCTTCACTCTGGCAGCAGTTTCTCGTAAAGGTTATGATTAATGGACAAAAATGTTTTCATCAAGAGAAACTGAGATCCACTGATTTAATCTATTTCCCTTTTGGGGGTAAGACAGCATTTAATACCAATTCAGAAATGAATTGAAACATTATAATTTGGGGGGGGGGTACCAGGAATTGAACCCAGGGGTGCTTACCCACTGAGACACATCCCCAGCCCTTTTTATTTTTTATTTTGAGACAGGGTCCCCCTAAGTTGCTTAGGGCCTCACTAAGTTGCTGAGGCTGGCTTTGAATTTGTAATCCTCCTACCTCCACCTCCCAAGTCACTGGGATTATAGGCATGTGCCAACATGCCTGGCTAGAATATTGTATTTTTTAAGGAAATTTTCAAGAAATTCTTTTTCCAGTAATACCCTTGGAGGAGTTAGTCATACCCCAAAGTTCATTAAACACTGATCGGAAATTTATTGGATAACAAATAAAAGTGGTTTTCTGACCCCTGACCCAGATGCATGAGAACTAAAGTCTGGAGATATTTGATTGCAGCCTTGCTCAGTGTGGTCTACCACAGCTCTTCCATCACCATTGTCAACCCATCGCAAATGATTTTCTGGAGAGTTTAGAGGGTCCTTCAGAAAGCCCGAGAGATCAGAATCAGTCCCCAAGATGTGGGACAGTTGTCATGGTGACAGTAGTGTAGCATCATCACTTTATTTATGAACTAAATAAACGAAATCTTCAGTCACATCTGTTCAGTATGAGCCATTTCCTTCGGAGTCAGGATATATAGGAGGAGCTTCTAAGAGTTGCCTACTTTTGGGGGAACAGGAAAAGGAAAATTAGGTTGAGACCTGTTGCCTACCTGAACAATTCTGCAGCAAAAATTGCAAACCCTCTCATTGGAGCTTCATGGGGACTAAGACCAAAGTTGGTTTTCAGGGCTGAAATCTGATGTCATTACTGAGAAAGTCATTGGTTAGCCAATGGGAAAGCTTGGCCCATGGGGTTTGTGTTGGCCTCTCCTAAGCTTAGATGATGAGAATGCCACTGGGTTCTTTAGAACCCAGGAATATCAAAAATATTAGGGTCCTTGCTTCAGGCTACTGCATTTTAATTGCCTTAGTGGGAGGAAGCAGACCTTGACAGCAACAGCTTGTTCAAGTCCTTGCTAAACACATAGTGCTGGGTTCCACTGTCTCATCTTTCCTAGCACCCTGTGTTTCCCCTTACTCCAACTGTAACATACAATGTAACATTTGTATGTTTGTGTGGTGGTTTGTCTCCCTCCCATTTTATACCACAAGCTCCAAGTAAGCTGACTATTTATTTTGCTCACCCTTACATCCAACATTCAACATGGTTCTTATTGAATGAACAAATGAATGAAGGGGAAATCCTGGGTAGTATGGGAATGGGGGTTGCAATTTATAGAGAAGAAAGCAGGTTCAAAAAAGTAAAAGGCTGACCAAGGTCATGCTTTAAAAAAGTGACAAAGAAGTTGTTTTGCAAAAACATAGAACATGATTGTGTCACAGAGGGAGTGGTCGCTGGCAGACCAGAGACCATGTTTTGTCCACGTCACCCACCTCCATGGCTCCCAGAGTGCCTAAAGGACTAACAGCCAGAAACGCCATGCGATCTGTCACTTTGCTTTTCAGGCTTCCTGCTCTGGCCATGGGTCAATACCCAAGAGACAGCACAAGTCCTTGCAGCCTTGGCTTCAGGTTTCAGCTTCTCCAGGCTGCAGACTTATGTGTTACTGTGTATCTCACATATTTTTTTCCCCTCTTTCCTTGGAATGTTGCTTTTACATTTCTACACCCAGAGGAGGTTGGGGTTTATTTTATGTCTACACTCTTCATTGCCTAACATGTATCTGAGCATTGAAAAAAAAAAAAAAAACAGTTGGCCAGAGGCACTTGCATCTCTTCTTTCTGCTTTGTGTGCCTTTCAGTGCTTAGCAGAATATCACAACATAGTGGTTGGAGGAGCTTCCGGACAGTTAAGACCAGCACTGGTGCCTCTGATGCTGCCCCAAAGGAAAAGATGAAAAAGTCACATAGTCTCTTCTCTATTTAAGAAGCAGGGAGACCTGAAGACCAGGTCGCTGTGGGGCCCAGGACTCTGAACAGAAGAATCAAGGATGGAACTTACCAAGGATGTGGGGTTCACAGGAGAAGCTTGGCTGTTCTGGGGGCCTCTAGCTGGGCCTTTACCTGTAGCCACCCAAGGAAAAAGGAGACACAAAACTAAAGGGCAACTTTCTTGCCTCAAGACTAAGATTAAGACCCCAGAGACTGTCCCCTCCCACCCCACCCCTTCTCTAAGAGACTGCTCTGTGCCTGCTTACCCAGGATCCCAGAAGCTCCTTCCTTTAACAGGGGCTTTGTCTCCAAAAATCCAGGTAAACAAAAAGTTTCAATCAAGGAGTAAGGCTGCCACCCAAAGCTTGTGTGCTGGGGAGGCAGGTGACCCTCCAGACATGGAGGACATGCTGTGGTAGTCTCAGGGCTTCCCCCTCCCTGTCTACACACACCTCCAGCTAAGAAGGCTGGTGTTCCTCTGCCCCCTCTCATGATGCCTTTGTCACCATGACACAGATGTCTTCTCCAGCCCAAGCACTGGTCACCTTGGTCTCCAGGTGAACACACAACAAGAGGAGGGTCACGTTAATTCATTGGAAACTGCTCCTTGACCTCTTTCATTGGCTTTAATTCCTGTCCTCCTTATCCCCACCACCAAAGGCCACTTACCCCTTCTATTCCTTTGACTCCTCCTTCTCTTGGACAAATGACTAATTATAGAGATGATCCCCAAACTGGTAAGCAGGATGCAAACAATAAGAATGGATGTCCTAGAAGGAATTAGAGCCAATTTCATGTCCCTTGGAAGGAACTACCTTTTGGTTTTCTGCTCCATTTCACCTTTTCTGAGGTCTGCACACCACCACTCCTGACCCAGCTACAGTAGCTCCTGGAAACTGTATCTCTTTAGAGCAACCCGGTCCCCTGGACCACACATGCCTAGACCTGGTGGACATCTGATCAGGCTGGACCAGTGAGCCCCTTTCTCAGAAATTAACTGGGGACTGGGATGAGGTTTCAAACTGCGTAGTCTTGTGAATGGCAAGGGGTAAATCAAGATGCCTTATTCTGTGGCAGAAGAAAGGGGGGAATAAAAGAAATATCAACACCAAAAGAAAAAGAAGCAAAAACATCCAAGAGCAGTAGATTAGAGAGGAGATCAAGTCCTGCTGATACTCCTGACAATTTCTGAGGTGGCTACATCCCAGCCACAGCATTTGAAAAAGTGCTATGTTCTTGAAATAAATACCCTCTGGGCTAAATTAAAGTAGCTAAAGGCAATTTTTCCTGCTTCTAAATAAGAGTCCTAAACTATTTATATATTTTTTTCCTTTTGAGATTCTAGAGATTGAACCTATGGCCTTGCTTATGCGAGGCAAGAGCTCTACTAAACTGTTTTTCTTTTCATTTCTTTTCTTTTTTTGTAAAGAAACCAAATAGTCCTATTGAGGATATGCAGTTCAGGTGGAAACACAATAAACAGCTGAAAAGTAGCAAGTGCAAACCAATCAATCACTGTGTTATGTTGTTGAGTCCCTCCCTCCCACTCCCCTCCAAAGCCCATCCATCTTCTAAGATTGTGACTCACCTGGAGCGGTCTGCTTTGTGGATGACCCTGGAAGCCCTGCAGCTTCTGTTCTTGTTGCCTGGCAAGTCTGTATCATAAAGGATTACTGAGCGTGAGTGAGGCACACACCCAGGTCCTTTCTCTGTCTTCTGGCTGCAGCTCTACCCACCATCTCAATCTCTAGAGAGTGAGCCCCTTTTGACTTCTAGCAAAGGAGAGGGAGCAAGCACAGTTGTATAAATGTGCCCTGCACAGGGAACAAGACTGAGGGGACAGGAAGGGGCTGTGCTCCAGGCCACAGTCTAATTGGTAAACCATGTGCCCTGCCACCGGGCTCCATGCTCTTAAAGCACCTTTTCCTGATTTGTATGAAGGCCGCATGTGGTGAGAGACCCAGGCTGAAGGCCACACCCATAGGAGGCACCAGATGGCACCTGAGGCACCAGATGGCCAGTTCCAGGTTTAAGGAACAGATCAGTAGGTGATAAAATTGTCACATGCTTCTGACAACCAAAAAGAACTCAGTGGGAGCAGTCTCACCACAGTCACCCACATTGCCTCCTCTGAAAAGATCTGGGAGGGGTCTGTCTATCTAAACTGAAGAGTACATTTAGATGGATTTCTCTCATCCTGAGCTTCAAACTCAGGACAGGCTCCACAGTGAAACAAAAGCAGAAGCACACATAGCAGGAAGGTGGAGGCGGGGTATGAATGACTCCACACCATGTGATGCTGGCCGGGTCAAGTACCAGTAGGTCAAGTGTGAACAAGGACCTCTTCCCAGCACAGGAAGGGGTAGGGTCCCCTTAAGTCCTCTGGTCTGTTTTTCTACTGTCCGATGACTGCTCCAGATTGTGATAAAGATTTGCTTCTAGAAATAGAAACAATAAGAAGCCACAGGAGAAAAACAAAGAATAGCCAATACCTTCTATAAGCCCTCTCCGGAAAGACAGAGGCTTTCCGATGTAAAAAGAAGTTTCCAGCATTCGGCAGAAGGAGTTTATGATGAGCATCTGCAGAGACCTGCATCTGAGCTCTGACCAAAAGCTGCAATGGACTGGTTCCATTGGATTTGGCCCTATAGGTTTCAGTCCCACACACACCCTCCCAGTGACCTCTGAGCAGAGACTGCATTCCTTATAAGTAAAAGTAGGTACTGACCACAATATTTATCCATGTAGATTATTAAATTATTTAAGTGGACAATTCCCAAGCTCCTTGGTCACATTTTGCAGCCTGTGTCACTCTTCAAGAAGCTGACCATTAACAAAGAGATCTCACACCTGTGAGACCCCACTCGCCTCTTCCAAGGTCTATCAACCAGACTGTCATGAGGGAAGGGATGTTCTAACAGTGGACAGTGGTCCCAGGGACCAGATGCACTCTCTTTCCCCAGACTCCCAATTAATCCCCAGCACCATCCATGACTACCATACCTTGGAGGGAGTGACCAGGCCACCCCCAGAGAACCAGGGGAGAGCCTGAGATGGTACTCATATCTTCTGCTAGATTTTACCACACCAAGAAATGCCCACAACCATGAATTACCCAAGTAGACCCCTGCAGCCTCTACCTTTTCCTGACCAAAACTCATTGGCCTGGCCTCCTCTACTGTCAGTCACAATCAGCTCTGTAAAATCCATGTCGTCCCTGGCAAAGTCTCGCTGGATGCCACACCAGTACCAGCCTGTGTCTGCCTTGGTCAGGCAGGACACAGTGATGATGAGTTGGCTTCCTGTGTCCTTCAGGGCCACACGGTCCGTGCTGTTGGGGGTCAAAGCAATGATGTGGCAGTAATCCCGGAAGTAGCCTCGGCACCAGTATTTGGTGTGGTCCTTATAGTAGGCATCATAGTTGCAGATGGCAGAAGCTGTGCCCAGCACAAAGCTTTCCTTCACCTTTTTGTCCATGACCATGGCATCTGTGAACACACGCACGCACACACACACACCCTGTTATTCTTCCAAACATGCTGCAGTTCCTGCCCACCTGAAAGATAACTAAAGAACTGGAGCCTGGTTTTTATTGCCTGTTTTTGGAAGGCAGCTGTTATGGGCTGAGCTGTGTCCCCCTAAAATTGGGGGGGTCTAAATCACCAATACCTTAGGATATGACTATCTTTGGACATAGGCCTTTAAAAGAGGTAATCAAGTTAAAGTAGGATCATTGGGGGGTAGTCCTTAATCTAATATGGCTGACATCCTTATTAAGTGAAAAAAAGATTAAGACATGGAAAGAAGGATGACCATGTGGGGTCACAGCAAAAGGGTAACCTTCTATGGGCCAAGGAGAAAAGCATCAGAATAAAATGAAATCTGCAGGCCCCTTGGTCTTGGACTTCTATCCTCTATAACTTTGAGGAAATACATTTCTGTTGTTTAAGCTAGAGACTGTGGTATTCTGTTATGGCAGCCCTAGAAAACCAACATGGCAACCCCTGAGAAGTCCCTATTCCTGGTCTAAGGGATGGTGCACTAGAGGCCTCTCACCATTGCCAGCAGGGAGCCTAGAAGAGCCCAAGGCTCACTGTCAGCACATCATCTGTCCCTGGCTGCGCACCCAACCTTGGAAGCCTCAAAAAGAAAATGAAAAGTTTGGATGCTTCTGCTGGCTGCATAGGGAGGTTCTGAGCCAGGAAATTATTATTTCCTCCAAAAAAAGACCGGCATGGGCACCTCTATCATGTCAGGATAGTGCCCAATGAGGAACTCATGCACACCAGGTCCAGCAAAGAAAAGAGATGACATGACAGAGACCATCCCTCTCAGTCCTCCAGCTGCTGTGTGCTGGGGACCCCCAGAAGCTGCCTCAAATGTGACTTATGGGGGCATCACCACCTGGCAAAGCATGTTCACATCCTAAATGTCATTTGTTCTCCTAAAAACCCCACAGGGAGAACTGCATGATCCTCAGGTCAAGGGCACTGATGCTGACCCAGAGACAAGTGCAGCAACTCCAAAGGTGACACTGCAGAGGGGTGACAGAAGGGCATGCCCCATCCTCTGAGTCCCATCTTTGGTGTCAGGCATGGGCAGAAGGGAAAAGTGGTGTGGCCACATATCTGCACAAATATTTTTGAGGGAAAAAGGGAGGGGAAAGGGGAATTTGGGTAAATTGAAAGAGGAAAAACAGAGCCCTCATTTTAGCAAAGGGTTTCAAAGTAACAGAGGTAGGCACAAGAATTAATAGGGACAAGACCTGCTTTCATCTTTTATTTTCCCACTCATTTTAGGCGGCTCGAGATAAAAAGCAGAGACTCCAAGAAGAAAATGCAAGGTCTCTGGGAAGGTCACAGCCTGGAGGGCAGAAATGTTCCCTCCTCACATCTTACCTGAAAGAAGAGCCAAGGAGAGCAGAATGAAGAGCCCCATAACTGGACTTTCAACTGGAATCATAGGAAGAACCCAAGGACCTCAGGAATTCTGGATCTGTTCAAGGAAAATGGATGTGCTTGAGCTTAAGGGTTTTGTCCATCTTTGGAGAGGTCAGTGAAATGTGGGAGCCTCCAGTTATTGTAGTTAGTACTGGTGTGTATAGGTAGCCAAACCGTCCACGGAACAATGGTACCTCATCAGAGGTTGACACTCACCAATGTAAACTTACTATTTATGGGACAACTAAGAAAAGTCTGGGCTTCCCGGCAGAGCCAAAAATGGCAATGGAGACACCCCCACCCCTGGGTACATCCACTCTGGCACAATGGGGCTTTGTAGACACTCAGAAGAACACATATGCACACATCATTGCTGGCACACATTATGTGTGCAAGCGCACCCTGTCTTGCTAGTGCTCTGGGTATTACTAGAGGCCATTGCTTTCGCCCTTCCACCACTCTTGAGATCCAATGCCTATCCAGATGGGGAGGATCCCGGGAATTCCTAACTAACTTGACTCCCAAGGGGATGCTGCAGGCTCACCTGGGGAATGTGGTTAATGTAATATAAAGCTGCACTATTGACTACCCTGCCCTTTCGCTGCAGCTATCCGTCCCCTCTCCCAGCTCTTCCGCCTGCAAACATCCTTGGCAGCCATTGGCTAGAACGTCATCAGCCCGTGAAAAGGACACCTTTCGAAAGAGGCTTCCCCGCTATCTTCTGCCCTTTTTTCCTCTCTCCCTTTTTTTTTTTTTTCTTTTTGCGGTGCTGGGGATTGAACCCAGGGCTTTGTGCTTGCCAGGCAAGCACTCTACCAACTGAGCTATATCCCCAGCCCTCTCCCTCTCTTACTCTCACTGTTTCCCTCACTGCCTATCTCACTCACTCTCTTACTCTTGCCCTCATGCTCTCTCATTTTCTCTCTTTCTCTCTCTCTTCAGGACAGACACTGTTTGTCTACCTAATAAAATCCCTTGCGTGAGTTCTTGCATCCAGAGTGATTTTTTCTGGGCATTTTTCGCCTTTCAGTTAGGAGTGGAGCATGCCAGCTGTCACTTGCAGTTGTGTCTGAATCTGGAACACGGGACCAGGCAGAGGTGCGGGTATTTTGGTGTCAGCAGCCAGGGCTGCAGTCTCCAGAATTCTTGAGAGCTTTCCTACATACAGTGTTGAGGCCATGTATGAATTGTGGGGTTTTTTGACCCATCACAAGGAAGGGGGGTTGTTTTTCTGGGAGCTCTCAGTGAAATTCCAATAATCAGGACTGATCAGATTATGCCAACACCCTGCCTTGGCTGAGACAGCCCTACGTTCAAATGCAGCCACCCAGAGGGAGGTAGAGAGGAGGTGGGCATAAACTGCCAAGCCCCAAACAACTTGTTTTTCCCATCATGATCCTGTTTTCCTCAAAAAGCCTGCCACACTGAAACCCTTTAATGTTCCTACCTATAAAAATAAAACGCCGGCCCTTGTGCTTTGTTAGACCCAGTCTCCATCAAATCTGGTCCCCATCAGATCCCACTTTTCACCTATTTCCATGTCTTCTATTTATTTCTTAAATTTCTCATGCCTTCAATATTTCTATCTGACTCATTGCCCTGGCTTGGGGGAACTGCATAAACATCACACGGGTCATGACAATAGAGCAAGGACAAATCAAGGAGGTCTGTCTATGCAGCGGCAGCAGCAGCAGCTTCTCCTGATTCCTAATGGGACTCATGCTCTGACCATGAGTTTTAAGTTTGACTTCTTGAACTTCCTTAATTTCTTGAATTTAAGTTGGGTGCTACTTATCACACCCCAGAACTAGCACTCCCATCAAGGGCCAGATGTGGATGGTTTTCTAAATCATGCAATAACGCCTTCCCTCAAGAAAGGAGAGCTTTCCTCTAACTCACAGGAACTCACCATATGCGCCAGCAGTAAGTTTGTATCATGGTAGCTGTTTTGCCTACATTAACTCATTTACTCCTAATCAAAAACAAATTGCATGGGGAGAGAGAGGGGAGGAAGGAGAACCCATAGATTAAACTGGATTAAAGAGACATAGGGACAAATACATGTAATTTATTTGTATCCTGTTTGAACCAAACAATTCAGGATATTTGGACAGTGGCTAGATAGTTGATACTGTTAAGAAATATTAAGAAATCATTGTTAATTTTGTTTCAGATGTGATCATGGTATTGCCACGGCCAGACTTCAAGATGACTGCCCTTATATAGTTACTCTGAAACTGATCCTACAGATTAGATTGTGTGAGCAACAAAATAAGGCAGACATTATGGTGTGTGCCTTCAGATGCTAGATCATAAAAGGTTTGCAACTTCTTCTTCTACCTTAGTCTCTTTCACTGACCCCTCTTGGGGAAGTCAGCTACCATGTCCTGAGACTCAAACAGGCTATGGAGAGGCCCAGGTGGAAAGGAATCAACTTGTCAGTATCAATTCACCAGACATGTGAGAGACACCTTGTGAGCAGATCCTCCAGCCACAATCAAGTCTTCAGATGACTGTAGACCCAGTAACCTCATGAGAGACCATGAGCATGAACCATCCAACCAAAATACCCCTTGAATTCCTAACTCGTGGACAGAAGAGCACAAGAGATAATAAAGCATTATTTTCATAAATCTCTGAATTTGGGAATAATCCCATATACCACAGTTAATAATTAATACAGATGCTGTAGTCCTATTTTTTAAAGCAGTCCTTTCTCTGTCAATGCTCTATGCAAAACACTCAGTATTACTCAGAGATGGCATCATAAAACCAAAAAAAAAAATGCCAGCAGAAAGAGAAATGGATTATGCACAAATAGGTGTCAGTAAAATGCCCGAGATGTGAAGAAGCCACATGTAAAGCAAATGAGAGTGAGCGATGTGTGTTCTAGCATTCTGAGTATTACTTGTTATGCAGGGGAAAATTAATTTTTAGTCTATATTTGTCAGTAAGAAGGCAAATGGGTGCTAAGAATAAGCTGAGTAATAACTTTTAAAACATCTTTTATAAATACAAACCGAAATGTTTACAGATGAAATCATGATGTCCAGAATTTCAAGACAATAGGGTAAGGCAAGTGGGTGTGTCCATAAATGAATTAAGGTTGACCATAAATTGACAATTGTTAAAGCAGGATAGCAGATATTTGAGACTCATTATTCTAGTCCCTCTGCTTTCTATGTTTGAAATTATCCATAATAAGAAGGAAAAACAAAAACCACTCTGACTTGAGTATGAGTCTCATCCTACAAATGAGGAAAACTGAGACAGAGTAGCTGACCCAAGTTCACACACCCAGTAAAGTTACCGGGATCTGATGCTAAACCTGGGGAGGGTAAGGGAAACAAAAAAGAAAAGAAAAAGAAAAAGAAAAAAGAAAAAGAGAAAACCCTCTTTCCTTTGCAGTATGCTTGCTTCCCCAATTGTAGCAATACTGTAAAGTTGTACCATGTCATCTGAGTGATTGGGGCAAGATGCAGCCCAAGCTTTCTTATTCCTCCTACTAGGCTATAGTGACTAAGGCAGAGTTTCTCTAGAAAATGTGCATTTAGTTGTAAGAAACTGAATAAGGACAATGGCCAGACTGTATGTAAAAACAAAAATCTGACTCATAACCTTCAGCAACCTGATCAAGAAGCCAACAGCTTATCTATAATACACCATAAATCAGCTTGTGCTAAGTTAGGCTTAAAGGAAGTCAGATTGTTATCTTTAGTGACATTTCGGGAAGCCAAACAATAACCCTATAACGATTTCCCCCAATTTGCCAGGAGTTAGTTACTAAGAGACAGCTTCCCCAGTGTTTTGCTTTTTTTTTTTTTTTTGGTACTAGGGACTGAACCCAGGGGCACTTAACTACTGAACCATAACCCCAGTCCTTTTTGTATTTTATTTAGAGACAGGATCTCGCCAACTTGCTTAGGGCCTTGCTAAATTGCTGAGGCTGGCTTTGAACTCATGATCCTCCTGCCTCAGCCTCCCGAGCTGCTAGGATTAGAGACATGCACCACTGCGCCCAGCCATTCCGCAATTTTTGTCTCCACTTCCAACTTAGGACCAACCAGATATGCACCCTCAACCAATCACACAAAATGCCCCCATTCCAGTTAGCCTACAAGTTCCCCATGACAACATCCTCTAATCAGGACATAGTTAAGTCTTCCCTTTTTTCCTCTGTTAAAAAAGTTACCTGGACTGCAGTAGCTTCAGCACCTTGAGTTTCCACATAATCCATTGAAACCAACTCAGTGTAAACCATAAAACAACACCTAAGATTAATTAGAAACCACCCAACTGGCCTCTAATTTGGGACTTCTCACTTCAACTGATTAAAAGTATTTTGATCAGTTGTACAAATATATTTTGTCTTGCTTCAACAAATGCCTTCTAAAAGTCCCCCATCCGACCCCTCTCAGTGTTGTGCTCACCTACTTGCTGTCTAGCGCTGTCCAGTTCGTGAATTGTTGAATGCTCAGATAAATTCATTAAAATTTTCATGTTTATCTCTCCATAGCACTATAAAGCCTTCCCACTCCTCTGCCTGCCTGTAAGCCCCTTCCAAACACTAGTGATGGTGCTCAGCTTCTTTGCAACAGCAAGCTCAAAGCCTTTGCTTGTTCTCAGTAAGCTGAACTTCAGTTATTTTCACACTTGACTTCATAAAATATAATACTTTTGAAAGATAAGCAAACCCAGTTCTCGACATTCACCTTCGTTCTAGCTTCTTCATATGGAGGAGAGGGGTGATCTTTCAACCTACTCCTTTAGAATAAAAGCCCACAGCTACCCTTTACTGTTTGGCTGCCGAAGGACACACTGGAGACTCCAGTGACACTAATCTCTAAACCTGAAACCGGGGTGAATCTCCCTATTTCTAACCAACCTCCTCACCAATGATTTTTGGTTCATCTTTTTGAGTTTACCCTAAAAAGGGCATTTTCTCTGTAAGAGCTTCCTCTGGGCTAGTGGAACGCCTTATCTCATTATCTCAGGAGATTCCTATTTGACAAAAAAAAAAAAAAAAAAAAACAACTCCCTGCAAGCCATTGTGGCAAGCAGAGATGAGGGTTGGGAGAGGGAGGGGGGGGGGAGGGGGGGGGAGGGGGGGGAGGGGGAGAAAGTGAAAGCAGTTCTGGAACCCAGGAGCTATACCTTGTCTAATGATATCAAAACACCCAGACAGTAGTTGTTCTGACTTGAGGGAAGTGGTCACTTTAAATCAAGTTTCCAAAAAATAAAGGGCGGGCAGGGGCTACATGTTGCTACAGCAACTGGGTTAGAGATGGTAAATTAAGAGTAATGGTGTGAAGATTACAGAAAACTGAGAGCTCTATAGCATTTCCCCTTAATTCTCCAACTGGGCAGAGTTTATAAACTCAGGACCTCTCTTTGGAGGTGCCCATTAACTAAAACCAAAAATTAAGAAAGGGGAAAAAAAAAATCTTGATTCTTCCTGGGTTGACAAAAGGAAAAATAAGGACCCTTTGCTAAAATGAAATATTAACAAGATAAATTTGGTTATCAGGCTCTGGCCTAAGATTAGGTTTAGGAAAAATTTTCAGGCTTAGAAACACTTATTGTCTTTGTTTAATTGGAATCTTCATCTTTCTGCACTTGTCAAATTAATACATTGTCTTAGGGGTGAGCACCCAAACACCACCTCAGATTTGGAGGCCAAACCAGAGATGCCTGGAGCCACACTCAATGATGGACAATAATGAGTGACACCTGTCCTGTCAATATCCTGATTAATTAAAGATCAGCAAAAGCAGCTATCCAAATTCCCACCAGTCCTCATATATATGCTTTGTAACTTGAACCCATCTGTCTGTTAATTGCACATAAGGTGAGCTTGAGAGTTTGAATTTGAAGTTACCAGCTCTTCTTTCATGACTGACAATAGGTGGCAGGAAGCTTGGATTTTCTCCATAGGGCAGGGCTGAGCTTAAATCTACTACTTAATTGTGTGACTGTGGACTAGTTACTTCTCCATTGCATCAGTTCATTTTCTCTGTGAAGTTGAGATAAAAAATAGTTGCAGTATCTACCTCACAGATTGTCAGGACCGAAGGAGATAGTGTAAGCTGAATGCTTAGTGCCGAGAAATTGCTCAACGAATAATTGTTCTTTGTCTCTTTTTGCCCTACATCCACTACTCCTATTAGAATGAAACACTAGAGGAAATGATCTGGGCTCTTTTTCTAACAATAGATGAATAGTTCATAAAGTTGGCAAGTGCTCTGATCAGCCTAGGAATAAGGAGCAGGGTGTCCTGGGGCAATGGATAAGAAGGGGAGCATGTCATCTAGCTCCAGGTAACAAGAAGGCTGAATGCCCAGAGCAGCAAGCTGGGTCTTCAAGCCCCAAGTGACCAGCAAAGAGCTATACAACAGTTAGCTATCATCTTTTATTTACTCAAATACATCCACAGGTGAACGTATCAGTTTATGTCCCCCTTCAACTCAGTTCACTCCTTCTGTTCCCACACTCTCCTGGGACTCTTCTGAGAGCAGGTTCTCATCTAGAACTGAATCACCATCACGTAAGTGTCCAGCCCAATTAGAACCTCCTGTAGGTAAGTCAAGCAGACACCCTTCAAGTTCCATGACTACTTCTGTTTGGGAAGGAGGAACATGATCATTAATACACTGTCCCTCAAGTCAAACCTCCAGAAAATTGAATTAAAGCAGAAGAACAAGGAAAAAAATTGGAGTGGAGGAAGAGGGTAGTAGTGATGGTATCACTGCGGCAACCAGCCTTCACTAAGCTCCTCACCTAGTGAAGGAATCAAGGGTGCCTTGTAGGGCCAGAGGGAGAGGCCCACAGCGTTGATGCTGAATCCGAAGGTCAAGGAGATAGAGAGGAATCTTTCATGGACAATTACCCAGAAATTTGCTCAGGGCTTGGGTTGGTGGAATCAGAGTAATAGCAGACTCTACAGGTTTTGAGGATCAAAAAATAGGTTTCCTTGAACTTCTTTATTTTGCAAGCATAGATGATAGGGTTCATCATGGAGTTAGCATGGGACAACACGATGCTCAGGAGCATCGCAGACTCTGGCACCTCAACCTTAAAGTATATAACACAGTTGATGAAGGACAAAGGCAGCCAGCACAGAGCAAACATGAAGAGAACCAGAAACAGGGACCTGGCTGTCTTGAACTCCCGTCCAAAAAATGCACTTTTCTCTTTGGAACCAGAAAAGCTCTGACCGAGTTTGTTCCGGATGATATAGAAGATGTTCAGATAGATGATGCACATGATGATCAGAGGGATGAAGATCCAGGTGAAGAAGCTGAAGTAGACCATGTAGTCCATACTCATGACAGAACGGAAACAGCATGGAAGGAAGGTGTAGTTTTGGGAGTACTCTGCGGTTTGTTTCTCATTCCAGCCAAGCATGGGAGTCAATCCCACCAGGAAAGACACCAGCCAGCAAAGACCCAGGGCCAGCCATATTCTTCTGTGAGTGGTGACCCTCCTGTATCTGTTTGAAGGGAAAAGAGTCAGTGAGTTCACAGTAGGAACTGTGGAGATGGCAAAGGAGGTGGGGTGAGGTGAGACCAAGCACAACCCTCACAATTCCCCAATCTCCTGTTAAAAGAGGAGAGCTCTAATGGTCTATGGTGATTCTGCCTAAGACAAGATGAGTAGACACTGATTAGAGAAAAATTCAGTGGGGACTTTTCTGAAGAACAACAATTTAGAATGGGTCAGGGACATGCTGTCTAGAGTCAGGTGTTTGCATGCCCCACTCATGGCTCCATTTGCAGCCCAGGAATTCTTCAATCCTAACATGTAAGATTTATATAAGTCTCCTGGGATCATCTACCTGATGAGAAACAATCTCTTCAATGTATGCTTGCCTGCAGTGCTCTGCACTCTTATTTGGTTATTATGCAGAGGCTCATAAATTATACTACGCCCTCCCTCTCTTCCCTCTCCCAGTGCCTGGCCCTGTATCTCTATCTGCATGGGCAGCCATACTTGGTGTTTGAGTTACATGAATCAATGGTGTCGCCATGGTCATGTTGAAGTGCTTTAGAGCCCTTACCAGACTCATCCAGTGAGTCACCATTTCTCCTTGAAATGTCCCTCCTGACAACAATCTACACAGACTGCAAGAGGGAAGCTAATATTGTTTAGTGTTAGCTACTCATTAGACTTTACCTCAATTACACTCACAACCAACTGGAAATATGTTTATGATAATGCATTTCATGGATGGCAAAAAGAATAGTAATTGTAGCTCCTACCATTTATTGAACATAGACTATGTAACAGGAATTTTCTAAGAACTTCGCATGTGTTAATTCATTGAATCTGATAAGGATGATGCAATTATTATCCCTATTTTATAGATAAAAAAAGGAGTCACAGACAAGTAACATATGCAATTGAAAAGAGGTGAGTCTGGCTCAAAGCATCTTAACCAAAGCATCATCATCTTATGATACAGAGGAGGAACTGAAACTGAGAAAGTTAAACAACTTGCCCAAGGTCAGATGGCAAGATCAGAGATTTGAACCAGACTTGTTTACCTCTAAAGTTTTTCAAGCTCCCTCACCAGGCTCTCTCCCCAAGAGAAGAGAGAAGAAGCACAAGACCAATGCAATTTAGGACATGTAGGGAATTCAATTTCTCCATTTGGCAGTCTGTTCTCCTCACTTGGTCACATGTTCTTTGCATGAAGGAGAAACTTTTTTTTTTTGCAGGAGGTTGGGGGGAACTCTCATACCTCCCAAGAAGGAGAAAAGAAAATATACATCCTAAGAATTCCTCTCTCAACATTGTGGCAGGCAAAGAATAGGAAGCAAAGTTAAAATACTAACCTACATTTGCAAAGCAACACAAGCTTCTGTGCATCTCCTCTTACTGTTTTCCTCTTTTTCCTAAAATATCTTTGTTGTAGGTTTTTCTCATTCCTAAAACTCAAGAGCATTTTCTACTAAAGATGCATCAGCTTTCTCTATTTTTAGCTCCTCTGGAGACTGAGCACACACCCAGGGTCAGAGAGAAAGGATTAGAGCAACCCTCTGAGAACACTCCTCTGGTGCTCCTTCCTGAGTCTCAGTTCATCATGGCTAAACTCTCACAGACCATACAACGAGAAGTCATTTGTTGTCCTCTTTCAACCTCAAGGGCCAATTTGAATTCATTTCCGCTGGAAAAGTCTGCCATCTGAACTTTCCGTAGCCCTCTCCCAGGCACCTCTACCTCTGCGGCACCCCTCTTTAAGCAGGTTACCTGAACGTGAACTTGACCCTCAGGTATCGGTCCACAGCAATGGCCAGCAAGGACATGATAGAGGCATGGGTGAAGATCAGCAGCATGCAGGACATGAAAAGACAGCTGTAGAAGTACATTGGGATGTCCAGGCTGATGACAATGGCCAAAGGTATGACCAATACCCCAACTGCAATGTCAGCCAGGGCTAGGGAGACAATGAAAAAGAAGGTGGTGGTCCTCAGACTGGGGTTCAGCTTGACCACCCAGATGACCAGCGAATTGCCCACTATGGCACAGAGCCCGATGAAAACCTCCATGGCGATGTAGGGAATTTTGACCAATGGCAGGGTAGTGCTGTTGTAAGTCATCGTCCTTTTCCAGAAGCCTCCCAGGTGATCCAGAGCCAGCAGGATTTGTACCAGCTAGTGAACTGAGCTCTTGCCAGACATCTTCCTAGAGGTCCACATGCAGCAAATCTGAAACTCACAGCTCACTCAGTGCTTCTCTTCTCTGGTGGGGCAGTCTCTTGGAGAGCTCTCCTCAGAAAGGACCCTCACAGGATGACCAGTTCTAGCCCCTTTGTGGGCCACACATTCCTGGCCTCCCAGAAACCCGGAGTACAGCTCCTGTGTACTAAATCCAAAAGTGTTGCTGTTCTTAGTTCCTGAAACAAGACACACTCAAGGCCTCTGCCTTCTTCTGCCCCCAGTCTCCGCCAGGCTTTTCAAGACTCATCAAGATAAGCAACCCTCTTCGGGGTGTTTCAGGAAGTGAGATAGGCCAAGAGGAAGTACAGAGGCAGAAACTCTAAGCAAAAAGATGGAAAGAGCAATAAAAGGTGGTGTGAGTCGCATGGAAGAGGCTCAAGATGAGATTACATATCACAATCCATATATTCAGCCACTGGAAGAGAGCATGGGGTTGGGTGGAGGAGGAGCTGGAATCACCGACTACAAAATATCCTTCCTTTCTGCTTGCCTGCCAGAAAGATCCTGTGATAAAGACACACACAGGGAAAGCAGAAGAATAAGAATTAGATTTTGGTAACAGCACCCTAACCTTAGCCAGAACTTATTCCTTCTTGGTGCACAATAGCCAGCACTGAGAACTCAGCTGCACATGTAGACTCATTGCTGAACACAGCTGGGACCCAGACTTTGCGTCAAGAATCCTTTGTCAAAGGGACAAGCAAAGAATCACCGCTCAGGAGAGCAAAAGCTTAGCATGTCCAGTGAGCATCTCTGCAGAGCCTCCATCTCTCCTTTCCAGTTCATGCCCCAGAAAAGTCTCAGATGCCTTTACACTAGCACTGGCCTGTGTCAGACCTATTTAAGGAACAGCCAGATAAGAGGACAACCAGTTGTGCAGAAAAAAGAGGAAAGGTAAGGTGTGCACATAATCATATGGCATCTCTTGCCATTCTTGCTCCGCAAGCCCAAACCCCAGTCCCACCCCACAGGAATAGGCTTCTGTGCAGATACCAAACCCCATCTCCCTGAAGCTGCTCACCTGGCCCCCAACTTCTGGGAACCGAATTGAATGCAATTGTTATTTGGTCCAGGTGCTTCTCAGTGCTGCCCACAGAAGTCATTTTAACCAGGCATGTTAGAGAGACAGCAGGAAGGAACTGCGATGAAGAGTCTGTAATTTTCACCTTAGGCACCTATATAATGTTTTCCAGCCAACATTTTTCAATGAGGCACTTGAGAGATGCCTGGCCAGGAGGCATATCGGGGTCCTCTTCTTCAATTCTTCTGCACAGTCCACTGCTCCCCTTTCTGTGTCTCAAGTTGGTCCGAGCTGACCTATCTCATGCTCACCCATCCCAGATGTGTCATTACTCCTTGAACAAACTCCTCAGACATTCATAGGCAGTCCTCTCCAGCTGTGTTTCCAATGTTTGCTGTGCCAACATCCCTGTACTGCTGGACCTTGCAAAACTTCACGAGCCTCCCATGTGGCCTCTCATTCATGATCCTACCACAACTGCTTTCCTTATCTATGTCTCAGAAAAGGAAGTTACTGGAAGAAATTTCTACCATGCTGCATGATAAAAGTCTTTCTTACTGTAAAGCAATCTGAATCTTGGTCAACCACAGTTAAAAAAATAAATAAATAAATAAAAAGAAAACCAAGAAAAACTCCCCAACACCTGTCCCTCAGCTGTCCAGCAGCACTAAATAATCTTATAAGAGACAAAGATCTTCCTGTGTAGGGATGAGTCGTGTTGCTTGGTGTTGGGGTGACTGTACAGGTAATGGGTGGTTTCCTGAAGGGGTTTCACTTCCTGAGGTCTGTCTCAGCACAGTCCAACCTGTGAGGCTGAGTATGGATGGAACAGGCCTGGTGGCAAGGCGGGAGCACAGACTTTGCTATCAAAGGAGTGTTGGTGACACAATGGGTAACTCCTACATTTAGCAAGAAAATAACTGATGGCCCCAGTGTGTAGTTGTGGTCAAGGTGGAGTGGGGGAAAGGTGGTTGAGGACAGGAATAGTGCCTGAGTTACTGCTCAGCCTCTAGAGGTGGACTGGTGGACTGGCGTTGTTAGGAATGCGTCTGACCCATGGGTCTGGAAACCTGATCAGTTTGTGCTTTCAAATTCCTTCCCCTTTTGTTCTCCTTTATTACCTAGGCAGGTTCATTTGGAACCAGCACATCTCAGCAAAGGTAGAGAAATCAAGGGAAGGGGTCTGTGTCCAAGACTAGAAACCCAGGAGAGAATAACCCACTGGAAGAGGAGGGCCAGGAGGCACAATTGGGGCCATCAACCTCGCCACCTCTTCCCACCTGGGAATTCTGCCTTGAAGCCTCTGCACATACCTTGGGGTGTCTTTTTCTGTGAATAAGCTAGGTTCTTCTTTGTCACTTTCTTTTTTTTTTTTTTTTGGCAGGGGGTTACTGGGAATTGAACTCAGGGGCCACATCCTCAGCCCTTTCTTTATTTTATTTAGAGACAGGGTCTCACTGAGTTGCTGTTGCTGAGACTGGGTTTGAATTTGCAATCCTCCTGCCTCAGCCTCCCGAGTTGCTGGTACTTTCTGAAGAGACACAGCCTATCACTGCTCAGGGGTGATTTGAGGGGTGAAGATCAAGGCTCTACCAGTCACTCCCCATTTCAGCCTATGAATGGGCCCTGAGTGTCCTGTTCACTCTAGATTAAAAACTGAAATGTCAGCTGGGAGAGAGAATGGACAGGGACCAGGGCAGAAGTTCATTTCATTTACCTGTTCCACCACCTGCGTTCATAGCCCACAGTCAGGCTTGGTTAGGTTAACTTGCCTCACTGTCCCTTATTGGCCTTGGTCCCTAACCCATGCTCCAGAGGTGACCTGAATGATACTGCTGAAACCATCCCAGATGACCAGTCCTCAATTTAAGGTCACTTAGTCTCCATATCGCCTCCAGATCAGGTCCACATTTCTTGGAATAGCTTTCATTGGGAGCCCAGCCACAATGGTGCCTCACAGCCTCTGCAGGCTCCTGCCACCTGCTTCTCCCCTAGAAACCATACACCCTACCACACCCAGGAACCTGTAGCTGGGTCATTCTCTTTCACTTCTCCCCTGTACCCACCCTCTCTTGGCCTGGCAGAGGCCGGTCCCCTGGAGTCCACCTAGAACACAAACAGGCCTGGAAGGAAACTTCCCTGATATGCCTCTTCCCAGGGTCATCTCCTTTGTTAGCCTGTGAGCTCCTGGAGAGCTGACACCATCACTTTTTATTCCTGCATTTTCAGTTCCTATCATGATACCTGGCAGATAGAAGGTGCCTGATGAATTTTTGGTGCATGAATAGGAAAGCACCTCAGTGAAGCAGATGGCATAATCTGGCACTGCGTATATGTGGGAAAACATCCTTATCTAGCAGAATCAGACAAGATTGAGCCATGGGACACAGGCCTGACTTCTCGGAACTGGCAGACACGGAGGCCTGTCCCAGATTGCCAGGGAGTATGTGGCACTGTGGGAGTGGTTCCCTGTCTGGTTCTATGACAGTTTCCCTGAGAAAATGGCTCCCCTAACTCTACACCATCCTGTTCATCACAGAAGAAGCTCCTCCCGGTCTTGGCCCCCTTTACCTGTGTGTCTATAAATAGAAGAGTGGTGGGCTACTTCATGTTGGTAAAGGCCAGATCTGGTATGGTTGGACCTGTTCTGCCTCCCTCTCATTTAAAAAGAGTACTGGCTCTTGGATGTTTATTGATTTGATAAGTTTATAATTGATGGATTGATAGCCAACATCGTCCTCCAGCCTTAACCCTATTCTCATCCAAACGAGAGGTGGCAGAACCCTGCCCCCACCCCCGGGTTTATAATGACAATAATAAATCAGCAGGGAACTGTCAAGTACTCTCTGCGAAGCCAGGCACCATTATTAGACATTTTCTAATGCACAGTCGTATTCAGTGTTCTCTGATGGAAAAGACATTGTCATTACTGCTGAACAAAAGGAGGCTCAGAAGGGTTAAATCACTTGTCCCAGGAGCACAGTTAAGGAGATAGTAGAGCTGGTATTCAAACCCAGGCTGGTGGCTTCAGAGCCCAGGTTCTGAATGACAGCCTTTGCTAAGTGGGGAAACAAACAACCAACCATAAGAAGCTTTCACAAGTACAAGGAGCCCCTGGTTTTGTTTTGTTTTGTTTTTGAGTTGCTTATATTTTTATTGTTGAGTTGTAGAAAACATTTACATATTCTGGATATTCATTTCTTATCAGATATATGATTTTCAAATTTTTTTAAATTAATTAATTAATTTTTTTATTCACACAGTTCATATAATCTTACATATACATAGGATAATGCTGTCTGTCTCAAACTGAGCCCCTGGTTTTGATGTTGCTCTATTATCAATATCAATAGATCAGTATCCTCAGATCTGTAAAAGAGAGTGACCATGAAAATTATGGGAACAAAACAAAAGCATATAATGTTTGGCAACTGCTCCGAGTTAAACCAAGATGGCAGAACCACAGATGACTGCACAATTCAGCTGCTGGTGTGGCTGGGCCTCAAGGCGAGCTCTGGGCCAGAAAGAAAACCATTTATGGGATAAAAGTGCAAAATAATTTTTATAGAGCAATAGAGTATAAGTGAATTGTGATCCAAAAGATTTTCCCACCTAAAAGGAGAATCATGCCAGTTTTCAGCTCTAGTACAAGAATTCAACTCCAGGGTTCACAAATAGCTTCTCCTTGAAATCAGAGAATTGACAGCTCTGAAAATGTTCATTTCTACTTGCATACAGTGTGTCCTCTGTTTCGGAGAATCTTCTACAGTTTGTCTATGTGGAGAGGATTTGTTAAGTTAAAACCAAACATTCCTACTTAAGAAGGTGCACTTTATTGCAGTACACCCAAAGCACACGAGCAGGTGAAAACAACCCTGAGCTGTTGAGGGTGCTCTCAAGACATCCTGGATATCCTAACTACTTCATATCAGACCCTGGGGGGCCCCCAGAGTCAGTCAATACTGTAGATATTCATGTGGTTAATTCCTTTCCTACATGTTTTAAATAGTTTTTTTTTTTTTTTTTAAATGAAAGTGCACATTGCAGAGGCAAGGCTCTCGGAGGAAACTTAGGCCTAAATCACAGGGAAAACCCTCACCAGTCCCACACCCTGGCCTGGAGACTCCTGGGGCCTGACGCACCTGGGCAAAGCTCAAGCACAAAGCTGCAACGTTGCCCTGGAGTTGTGTTTAACATCCTGAGGGGCTGGCCAGAGAGACAATTCATTGAATCTTTTGCAGCTTCCCAGAAAAGCCTAGAAAACTTTAGCTGCCCACCTCCAATAACGGTAAGGCACAGTGTTTGGAGAAGCTAAGGGAAAGAACTTCTTGAGCTCCTAGAACTGGTCCCCAAATTGTCGAAACCGGATGTTCCGTGGCAGGCGAGTGGAAGATGGTGACAGCTGCCCAGGGCTCTTTCACTGACTGTACTGCACAAAATCAGTCTGCTCGCTTCCTCTTGGCTCCATCACCACTTCCCCAAAGCCTTATATTTTTACAAACTTTCTGTTTGCAAGCCGACAGCAGAGACTTCCAAAGAACCAGGGCTCAGAGTCACCCCAGAAGGTGGCTCGCAGGTCATGCCTGCTCCTCACCATGGTCCCTTCTCTGCCTCTCTGCCAAGAGGCTAGGCCTCTCCCACAGCTTTCTCCAGAGGCTGTTCTGGAGCCGCCGGGGTTTTCTTATGCAGGCCTAGTTGTTCCAGGTGTGGCCAAGGAGCCGTGACTTGCAAGGCCATAAATGGGAGGACACGACGTTTAGTGTTGGGGTGAGGGAGTAGGAAGAGGTGAAGCCTGGGAAGTCAGGGTCCTTCGCCCCAAGTTACGAGAAACCCTGGCCAGGGAAGCGGCACAGGGTGCCCACGCCCCACCCACACGGAGTGTATCCAAGGCCTCCTACCCCAAGTGGAGGATCTAGAAGAGGGTTCAGCTAATCCTAAAGTTGTTCCAGGGTCTAGTCACTCAAAAAATGAGGAAGTCTTACCGGGCATAGTGGCGCACGCCTGTAATCCCAGCGACTCTGGAGGCTGAGGCAGGAGGATCGCGAGTTCAAAGCCAGCCTCAGCAATTTAGTGAGGCTCTGAGCAATTCAGACCCTGTCTCTAAATAAAATACAAAATAGTGGCCGAGTGCCCCTGAGTTCAATCCCCAGTTCAATAATAATAATAATAACAATAATAATAATAATAATAATAATAAAGTCTTTCAATTACCTGAGTCTTAAGCAACAGTATCAGCTTCAAGCATTTGAAAAGCTTATTCCCACCTCCTTGCTGAGGCGCTATGCTCAGCAGTGGCCACCAGAGGGCAGCACGTTTCCGCTGCCACTGGTGAAGGGGCTGCTACTGATAAAGCAATGAGAACTTCAGACACAGCTTAACCAATGACCTCAGACGGTGCAGATGATGAAAGAAGTAAGGGACAGTGAGGGAGACAAGGATGGATTGCCAACTGCCTGCATGCACTCCAGTCCCATAGAATATTCGCGGACGGTACCAAATTCAATCCTCTTGAGAAGCTGCTTTGCCTTTCAACCCTATGGGCAACCTAATAAAAACAGATGTAGGCCGGGCGCGGTGGCGCACGCCTATAATCCCAGCGGCTCGGGAGGCTGAGGCAGGAGGATTCACGAGTTCAAAAGCAGCCTCAGCAACTCAGCGAGGCTCTAAGAAACTCAGTGACTTCACACCCTGTCTCTAAAATAAAAAAAAAAAAAAAAAAGCTGTTCAGGGGTTAAGTGTCCCCGAGTTTAATCCTCAGTACAAAACAAACAAAAACTAGTATTGGTGTTTTGGTTTATAGCATTCAAAGCTCTTCATACATTCCACCTCATTAAATTAACAAAACTCCATAACACAGGTTGTAGTAATCACATCTCAGAGGAGGAAACTGAGGCAGAGGTTGAGTGTTGGTACAACTGATGAGAAGCAGCGCCAGGATGGGAGCCCAGGCCCAAGCATCCTCACTTCAGGTGAGGGTAAAGGCAATCTGGGAGGGGGTTTGCCAGTAGGAGGTCTTACTGGAATTTTCAGCTACCTGCCACATGTAGCTCATTGTCCTCCCTTGGCGCCCACTGATCTCTGACCTGCCTTCCGCCTTTGTTGGGCACAGGCCCACTGGTCATTTTCCAGGCCTCTCTGGAGCACTTCCTGTCTTTCAGAGCCCATGGTTTCTCTGAATGCCCTTGGGTTTCTTCACCAACCCTCTTGGGTCTCCTCTCACAGCCCAGGCTCCTAATCACCCACACTAGGTCTTTTCCACCCAGTCAGGTGTTACCCACAGTGATAGAGCCTCATCCTGTGATCACACACAGCCTACATGGATCCCAGTGTCATTCTCCAGGCAATAAACACCAGCAGGTGCAGGAATGAACTCTGAACAGAACAACTGCTGATCCTAAATATATTTAGCAAGGGCATGTCCTAAAACCCACCCTCCCCCTGCTGCCTTTTTAAACTTCCCCCTAACGACTCCTTAATGAATTGGATGCAAACTCTCCTGC
>JAJEJO010048549.1:277404-372910 GCA_020662805.1 Glaucomys volans | reverse complement strand
TGATGAGAAGGCATTTTAATTTTTTTTTTTTTTTTTTTTTTTTGGTACTGGGTATTGAACCCAGGGGCACTCCACCACTGAGCCACATCCCCAGCCCTTTTTTATATTTTATTAGAGACAGGGTCTCACTGAGTTGCTTAGGGCCTCGCTAAGTTGCTGAGGCTGGCTTTGAACTCACGATCCTCCTGCCTCAGCCTCCCAAGTGCTGGGATTACAGGCGTGCGCCATCATGCCCGGCGCATTTTAAATTTTGATGAAGTCTAACTTAGTCTTTTTTCTCTTATTTGGATCTTACGTTCTATGTCCTATTTAAGAAATCTTTGCCTATTCTCAAATCACATTTTCCTGTTTTACTCTAAAAGCTTTGTGATCTCAGATTTTATGCTTGGGCTTATGATCCATTTCAAATTAATTTTTGTGTACAGTTCAAGGTAAGAGTTGAGGTTCATTTTTTATATGGATATCCAATTATTTTGTATTTTTTGACAAGCTTCCATTGGATTGCTTTGGTTTCTTACCTTTTACTGTTAGCCTTTTTATTTAGAAAAGTAGATATGTAAGCTCATTCAATTTTCACATATAGAACATTCTCACTTAATCAGCCCCCATATCCTAGCAAATGTATCAAGAAACATAATATCACCAGCATCCCAGAAGCCCCCTTCATGCTTTCATATAGTTATAACCTCTCCTTCCACTGCAGCAATAACCACCATCCTGATGGGTAATAGCATAGATTAGTTTTGCCAGTTTTTGTACAGTATATAAATGGAATCAGGGATTGTGTATACTTTTGTGTCTGCATTATTTCTCTCAATGTTATATTTATGAGAGTCATCCATGTTGTGTGTAGCAATAATTCATACACTTTTCATTGCTGTATATTGAATGAATACACTACACGAAGATGTGTAGTGTAATGAATACACTACACAATTCAAATTCAACATTTGAATTGTTTCTCGCATTTGACTATGTCTTTTTTGCTTTGTGCACATAGGTATGCATTTCTGTTGGATGTATATCTAGAAGGAATAGATCATAAGGCATGCATATCTTTGCATTTTAGTAGATGCTACCAAACAACTTTCTATGGTTTCTTTGCTTAGTTGTTGTTTGGTAGATCTGTCCAGTGGTGACAGTGGTGTGTTAAAGTCACCCAGAATTATTGTGTTGTGGTCTATTTGATTCCTGTAATTGAGAAGGATTTGTTTGATGTACATGGATGGGCCATTGTTTGGGGCATAAATATTTATGATTGTTATGTCTTCTTGATTTATGGTTCCCTTAAGCAGTGTGAAATGTCCTTCTTTATCCCTTCTCACTAACTTCAGCTTGAAGTCCACTTTATCTGATATAAGGATGGAAACCCCTGCTTTTTTACTAAGCCGTGTGCATGGTAGGTTTTTCCCATCCTTTCACCTTTAGTCTGTGGATGTCCTTTTCTTTTTTTTTTTAATTTTTAATTGTTGATGGACCTTTATTTTATTCATTTATTTACATGTGGTGCTGGGAATTGAACCCAGTGCCTCACACACGCTAGGCAAGTGCTCTACCACTGAGCCATAACTCCAGCCCTCTAGATGTCCTTTTCTATGAGATGAGTCTCTTGAAGGCAACATATTGTTGGGTCTTTCTTTTTAATCCAGTCTGCCAGTCTATGTCTTTTTTTTTTTTTTTTTTTTTTTTTTTTTGGAACCAGGGATTGAACTCAGGGACACTCGACCACTGAGTCACATCCCCAGTCCTATTTTGTATTTTATTAGAGACAGGGTCTCACTGAGTTGCTTAGGGCCTCGCTAAGTTGCTGAGGCTGGCTTTGAACTCGCGATCCTCCTGACTCAGACTCCCAAGTCACTTGGATTACAGGCGTGCGCCACCACGCCCGGCTCAGTCTGTCTTTTGATTGACGCGTTTAGGCCATTAACATTCAGGGTTATTATTGAGATATGATTTGTATTCCCAGTCATTTTGGCTTAGATTTGGTTTTTAACATGACTTGGTTTCTCCTTTAATTGGCTTTTCTTTTAGGGTAGTTCCTCCCTTTGATGACTTACATTGTTGTTTGTTTCTTCCTCATGGAATACCTTGCTGAGAATGTTCTGTAGCACAGGCTTTCTATGTGTAAATTCCTTTAACTTTTGTTTGTCATGGAAGGATTTTATTTCATCTTCAAATCTGAAGGTTAGCTTTGCTGGATATAGGATTTTTGGTGCTGCCAAACAACTTTCTGAGGTGATTATTACAGTATGCACTCTCACTAGCAGTTGCTTCAAAGTCTTGATAAAATTTGGTATTGTCCTATTCTGGGACAAATGATATTGTGGTTTTAATTTCATTTCTCTCTCTTAAAATATTGAGTACTTTTTCATATGTTTATCAAACATTTAGTTATCCTTGTGGAATTGTCATCTTTTTTACTTATGACCATTCTGGTAGGTGATTCACTTCCCTTTTTACTTCCTAAAAATCTATTGTACCTTCAAGGTCCAACTCAAATGTCACCTCATTAGTGAAGTTTTCTCCATATCCTAGGCCATAATTTTTTCCTCAAAATTCTCACATTCAATTATAACATCTCACTTAAGAGGCATCTACTTTTACTTATTGTTGCATTAGAATATTTCTTAGAGCAACTCCAGCTTTCTTTCATGGGGCCTATCTCTTTATAATGATCTCCCTTACTAGGCTTGGAGTTCTTTAAGGAAGCTCTACCCTGTTTAATCTGCATATTTCTTTAATTCACTATCCCCATGCATAGAGTAACAAACACAGTAGGCACTCAACAAGCATTTGTTGAATGAAATGCCTATTGTTTAATACCTCCCATATATTATTTTGGATCTGCACAGTGTCTCCAAAAATGGCTGATATTGCTTAATTACTACTAAAAAAGATTGGGGGCAAGAAAGATTAAATCAAGTTACTTAAAGGCCCTTCCATAGCCTTGAGGTTCAGAACTGGACCTGCTCTTCTTAGGTCTCTGCCATGCTCCTAGAACTTCAGCCCCTTGGAGGCAGGGATTTTGACCCCCAGTATCTAGAAGAGTGCCTAATACATAGAAGATATTTAACAATTGCTTGTCAAGTAAGTAAGTTGACAAAGTGGGCTAAGTTCCCACCCTCTATCTCATCCTCCCCCAGTGTTTAAAATGCTATATTAGTGTGGCTCATTCTTTTAAGTGATATCATTTCAGAATGCCAGTCCCCAAGGACTGGGGATGTAAGTCAGTGGTGGCACACTTGCCTAACATATATGAGGCCCTGAGTTCAATCTCCAGCTCTGGAAAAAAAGGAATACCAGTCCCCAAAGATGAGTAACTCACTCAACCTTTCACATGTGTATTGTGTTTGGCTCTTCATAAAACAACTTCATATCCAGTATCTCTTTTTATCTACACAGCAATTTTCTAAGGACAAGTTAGGGATTATCATGCCCATTTTTGCAGAGGGGCAACTGAGACTCAGAGAGGTGAAGTTATTTAGTTCCAAGTTACTCAGCTAGTAAGTGGAAAAGCCAAGTCTTGAACCCAGGTTTTCTTGTTTCCATCCAGAACTTTTTCCAGCACAAATGAATGCAATGAATTGATGTCCTGGGGATGAGGATGGAGTGAGAAGGAACAGGGAGAAAAATAAAAACAGGAAGAAGGATTGCGGAAGGGAGTAGTCGGGGCAGATAGTTGAAGATAGCTCCAGTGCTGTGGCTGGTTGGCCTCTTCCCCCACCCCACCCCATCCCCCTCATTCATTGCTTCAGGAGTCCCAGTTTTGTCAGAGTGGGGGCAAAGGTCAAGCCTGATACCTAGATCAGTAAAGTTCCCTCAAGGTGAGCACTCCCCTGGCTGGAAGAGATCCAATCCAGGAGCACTTTGGAAAGAAACAATATTTTAGGCCCCCTTCCTATTAGATTTACTATTAGAAGTTTGTGGATTTTGTTTGTTTGTTTAGTGGGCGGGTAGGGACAGGGATGGTGATAAAAATAGCCCTCAGGGCCCTGCCAGCAACAACCAACCAGCAACAAAATACCTGTGTCCTGATTTCTGGGGAAGTACCATGTGTGTAAAGGGAGTAAGAGTGGGTCTCCAGCTTCTCATTCAACTAGGGAAGGCCAATTGGAGCTACCAGAATTGGATGGCACTTAGCAATTAAAGGAACAGTTTCCAACACTTCCTTTTTGAAGTGTCTCAAGAACAAGTCTGAGCAGAAAGGAGATTAAGAGGGTCTGTAGCCCAGAGCTCACTACTGATGGGATTGAGTTCCTCCTGATCATATTCAATTTGTCCATTCCCCATTGGACTACGGGTTCCTTGCTTGCATATGAAATGAAGAATCAGGGGGAAAGGAAGAGGCACAAGTGACAATTGTCAGTGATTTTTAAAAAAAAGCAAATGACCACATGGCTATGGCCTCTGGCTGACAGCGTGTTGCCAACCTCAGACACTGAAGGGTATTTAATATCTATTAATGTCCATGGTTGGAAGAAAATAACATTGAGCCTTTGGATTAGGGCTGCCAAATTTGTGTAGAGCAGGATTTGTGCCCACTCTTGTCCCCCTTCCCACCCCTAACAAACCTTCCTCTGTCCTCTCAAAGCACTCTAATCAGCTGTTTACTGACCCGTTTCCCCCACTGAATTGTGAACTCCTTTCTTTGTTCCCAGACACATGATAGGTATTCTATAACTTCATGTTGAGTGTATGAACAAATGAGGCCAGACTTGGAAAGATGGGATCTCACAAGTACTTTGGCTCGAGGAGATGGAAAATTATTCCACCTCTTCTGCCCTAGCCCTCCTGAACTAAAGCTTCTGTACCAGTCCCAGTTCAGTAAGCAAATAGTCTCCCCTGCCTCCAACTTCTTTCCTTCATTTCTATAGGAAAGTCTGGGTGGTAGAGGGACTTCCTAATGCCCTTGAAATCTGCTACACTGGAAGTAACAAACAACTGGGAGTCAGCTGACTTGGATTTAGGTCCCAGCCATTCATTGCCACTTCACTGAGTAACCTTAGATGAGTCCCTTATTTTTTTTTTTTTTTTTTTTTGGTACTGGGGATTGAACTCAGGGGCACTTAACCACTGAGCCACATCCCCAGCCCTTTTTTATATTTTATTTAGAGACAGGTCTCACTGAGTTGTTTAGGGCCCTTGCTAAGTTGCTGAGGTTGGCTTTGAAATCATGATCCTCCTGCCTCAGCCTCCTAAGCCACTGGGATTACAGGTGTGCACCACCATGCCCAGCCAAGTCCCTTATTCTTATGGGTCTCTTGGTATCTTCACCTGTCACTAGGACCAATTAGGATGAGTACTTTCCCAACCGTGTTCTTTGGTGCAATACAGCATCAGCTCTCAATGTGTAATTGAGAATGACAAGGACATGAGACAATTTTAAGTGTTACTAGAAACAAATTTTAAATTTCAATAGCTGTGGATGTATTTTAACATGAATTAGAAAAATATGCCTAGGATATTAAACCTGTGACATTACTAAGGATGAGGCTGAATTTTATTTTTCTAAGTGAATCAACTTAAAGGCATGCATTAAATAAATATTAGCACACTGGCCAGTAAATATGGTAAAAATCATATGGGATCTCTGAGTAGAACTGAAGGTTGGACAGCGCTGTCTTCAAATTCTGAAAATCCCTTCAAGGCAGTTAGCCCAGGGTTTTCTACTGCCACACCATCTCTACCACTTAACCAAGAATTGCACTTTTAATTTGAAGAAAAAACTCTATGGTTTAAATATCCTCCAAAACAACAACAAGGGAAAAAAAGCCTGGCCCAGGTAATCCCCAAGGGCCTCCTAGTGCTGACATTTTAAGTCTCTATATCATAACATCAGATCTTGGGTGTTCTCCTGGCCTGACAGGTAACTTGATGACTTTGTCTAAGTCAGGTGATTTGAAAAGCTGCCTACTTTTCTGCAATCACCTTAGGCTCCAGGCAAAGTTATAAGGAGAAATTAGGAAGCTGTCATTCAAAATTAGTTTTAGGGGTGTGGGTGGGAGGAATAGTCTCCAGAGTCCAGCTGCCACCTGGTGGCCATAGATATCAATGGGTATGGATAGTGTTCCTTTTGGCCTAGGCTGGCATCCATTCTGGGCAACCAGTTCCAGAGCATGGTGTTTCTCAACAATCCTCAGAGAATATGGACTGGGTTGGGGAAGTGGATGACCCAAAGAACCCTTTATAGCTCTGGCCTTTATACCTGACAAGGCCATATACTTTCTTCAGTCTAAGATCAGAATAAAAGAAAAAGGCCCAATAAATCCTAGGCCTGACCAAAAATTCAGACTGGGTAGCTTAACTCCCAAGTCCTCTCAAAAAGGGATTATTGGTGGTCTCTTAGGTTTGTCTTCCCATTCTGGTCTGTAGTCTCAGAAGCAACTTCCCAGTGAACCACTTGCTACTTTAGCAGCACTGGGGGACTCTGGGAAAGTTTTTATACCTCCTTCTATAACTTCTATCAGTGCTCACATGTCCATGATATTTACAGTTGGTGTTTTATCAAATTTATGTAATATGCCTTGCAAACGGGTTGAAAAAGTGTTCCCTAAGTCCTTTCTTCCAGTCAGTCCCATCTGCCACCTTTAAAAACTGCCTGTTTGGAAATTCTAGAACCATTTTGGCCTTCAGGCTGCATGTAACACTTGTAACTATTTGTTTTGGCCAGGATAGTGTTTTAAAACTTAGGCTACATTAGTCACTGAAAATAATAAAGTAGGTCTACATTCCTCCAGAAAAGCAACTAATGAGCTAGAAAAAGTCAGAATTAGCTTTTTAAGAACTTTGGGATCTAGTCAGAAACTTGTAACAACCAGGGGAAGGCTTAGTAAAGAAAGAAAATGCTGTTTTATGGTAAGAGAGTGCTCTGGTGTTTTAAATCTCCTGCTCACCATACCCCACCACCAAATTAGCAGTGGCTGTGAAAAGAGAATCTGGTAAAATTGCTAATGTGAGAAGAAGCAGACTTACTCTTAAAGAATTGTGATGTGAGTTTCAACCTGGGTGGAGGCTCCCTCAAGAGCTGGCACAAAGGTTTTCCTTTGCTTTGCCTAACTCAGTGTTCACAGGGCTCAAGTGGCTATCAGTGAGGCTATTGCTGAAAGCATTTAAAAGTAAAGGTATTAGCTGTAGCAGCCTGGGTGAGGGACAACACTTGAGACGAGCAATAGACAGACCTACAAGTCTAGATAAAAGAGGATGAAGCAGGAGATATGTGTGGAAAGGATATTTTAAAACTCCTATGTATACTATGGAATCAATAAAACCACATGCATTCCCATGGAAGGACACATTCTTGAAAAGGGCTGAGAAGATCTTAAGCTTTCACCTCTGGCTGGCCTTCAGAGTCCATATATTTAGGCAGTGAAAACAAAGTCAGAGTTCTCAACAACCTGCCCCAACACAGAGCTCATATGCAAGAGTATTTTTTTCTTTTTTCTTTCTTCTTTCTTGCTTCTTCTCCTTCTCCTCTGCCTCTTCCTCATCCTTCTTCTTTATCATCTTCTTTATCTCCTCCTTTGACTCTTTCTTCTTCCTTTTTCATTTCTTGGCTCCAGGCATTTAAGGAAACTCCCATCAAAATACCAACTGAATATTAAGCTCATGTAACCCAGACTTTGGTCAAATACACACAACAATGAATACAGACTTCAAAAACGTAGGTTAGAAAAGTCACTAAGCAAGCAAATAGCAAAAACCCACAAGAGGCAACAGAAACAAGTCTTGGAGAGGTAGGAGAATCTGATTCCCAGAGTTGCTTACATTATAACATTCAAAATGTCCAGTTTTTATTGACACTCTGTAATACATAATAGTTGGATTCGTTATGCCATATCTGTACACACACATGTAATTTTATCAATCTCATTCTTCCTTATCTTCCCTTTCCTTCTTCTCCCTCATCCTGATCTGCTAAAATGTTCAGTTTTTAACAAAAAAATTATGAGACATGAAAAGAGATTAAAAGTATAGTAAATTCCCAGTTAAAAAAATGTAAGAGAAGGTGTTCATGAAAAAGCCTAGACATTGAACTTAAGAGATGAAGACTTAATATCTAGAGTTGCAATATGCTCAAAGAGATCAAGGAAGCCATAAACAAAAAATTGAAGAAAATCAGCAGAATGATTTCTCAAAAAATACAGAATATCAATAAGGAGAGAGAAAAAAGTTGGTTCCTTTTAGGATAGAAATTCTGTATCTGAAAGATGCAATCAATCAATTCATTCAAGATACAATTCACTACAGGAATTCAGCTGCAGATTTGAACAGACAGAATAATCAGTGAACTTGATAAGTCAATAGTCTAGAGAAAAGAAAAAGAAACGAATAAAGAAAAGTCAAACCTGAAGAACCTGTGGGATACATATAATGGAATTCCATAAGAAGAGAGAATGAAAAAGGTGCAGAGGGAATATCTGAAGAAATTATGACCATAAACTTCC
Organism: Glaucomys volans; assembly: GCA_020662805.1. Taxonomy (NCBI): domain Eukaryota; kingdom Metazoa; phylum Chordata; class Mammalia; order Rodentia; family Sciuridae; genus Glaucomys; species Glaucomys volans. Next base: position 364,466 of record JAJEJO010048549.1, on the reverse strand, counting down.
CAAGTTTGAGGAAAGATATAAATCTACATATCCAAGAAACTGGACCAAGTCCTAAAATAAACTAAAAAAGATCCACACTGAGACATATTATAATCAAATTGACAAAAGACAAGAATTTTGAAAACCAGAGGGAAGTGACTCAACACATAAAAGTGATCTTCCATAAGATTAACAGCCCATTACTCATCAGAAATCATAGAGGTTACCCTCCCCTTCCCTTTTTTCCCCCTTACTTTGCTCTAGCTTCTGCATATGAAAGAAAACATTTGATCCTTGACTTTCTGAGTCTGGCTTATTTCACTTAGCATGATAGTCTCCAGTTCTATCCACTTGCCAGCAAATGCCATAATTTCATTCTTCTTCATGGATGAGTAACAAACACTCCACTGTGCATGAAAATACAGTGAAGATAATGGAGTAGAGGAAGGAGATTGAGGGGGATGGAGGAGGGATGGGTAAAGGGAGGATATGTGGAATGAAATTGATAAAATTATGCTATGTATATATATGAATATATCACAGTGAATTCCATCTTTATGTATATCTATAAAACACCAATTAAAAACAATAAATAAATAGAATACCAGTAGAGTAGATGAATGGAGGAAAAAAGGGAAAAAAGAAGAACTATGGCCAGGCATATTGGCACATACCTATAATCCCAGTGGTTCAGGAGGCTGAGACAGGAGGATCACCAGTTCAAAGCCAGCCTCAGCAACTTAGCGAGGCCCTAAGCAACTCAGTGAGACCCTGTCTATAAATAAAATACAAAAAAGGGCTGGGGATGTGGCTCAGTGGTCAAGTGCCCCTGAGTTCAATCCCCAGTACCAAAATAGAACAAGAAGTACTGGGGATAGAAATGGAGAAAATTACATTACATGCATGTCAAAATGAACCCCACCATTATATATAACTATAATGCACTAATAAAAAACATTTTAAAGAGGGAGAAGGAAGATAGAATCTAAAATTTATTTTTTTAATTTATTTATTTTGATTCATTGTACACAAATGGGGTACAGCTGTTGGTTCTCTGGTTGTACACGAAGTAGAGTCAAACCATTTGTGTAATCATACATGTACATAGGGTAATGATGTTTGTCTCATTCTGTTATTATTCTTACCCCCCTCTCCGATTCCACCCCCCTTTTTTCCCTATGCAATCCATTCTTCCTCCATTCTTGCCTCCCTCCCACCCTGCATTATGTATCATCATCCACTTATCAGAGAGATCATTCAGCCTTTGGATTTTTGGGATTGGCTAATCTCACTTAGCATGACATTCTCCAACTTCATCCATTTACCTGCAAATGCCATAATTTTATTATTCTTTATGGCTGAGTAATATTCCATTGTGTATATATACCACAGTTTCTTTATCCATTCATCTATTGAAGGGCGTCTAGGTTGGTTCCACAATCTAACGATTGTGAATTGAGCAGCTATGAACTTGGATATGGCTGCATCACAGTAGTATGCTGATTTTAAGTCCTTTGGGTATAGGCCAAGGAGTGGGATAGCTGGGTCAAATGGTGGATCCATTCCAAGTTTTCTAAGGAATCTCCAGACTGCTTTCCAGAGTGGCTGCACTAATTTGCAATCCCACCAACAATGTATGAGTGTACCCTTTTCTCCACATCCTCGCCAACACCTGTTGTTGCCTGTATTCTTGATAACAGACATTCTAATTGGGGTGAGATGAAATCTTAGGGTGATTTTGATTTGCATTTCTCTTATTACTAGGGATGTTGAACATTTTTTCATATATCTGTTGATTGCTTGTAGGTCTTCTTCTGTAAAGTGTCTGCTCATTTCCTTAGCCCATTTATTGATCAGGTTATTTGTATTCTTGGGGTAAAGTTTTTGGAGTTGTTTATAGATAGAATCTAAAATTTAAAAAAAGATATCATGGAGGCCAGAAGACAGTAAGATAATATCTTTTTTTTTTTTTGTAGTTGTAGATAGATAGAACACCTTTATTTTACTTGTTTATTTTTTTATTTTTTTATTTTTTTTGGAACCAGGGATTGAACTCAGGGACACTCCACCACTGAGCCACATCCCCCAGCCCTATTTTGTATTTTATTTAGAGACAGGGTCTCACTGAGTTGCTAAGGGCCTCGCTAAGTTGCTGAGGCTGGCTTTGAACTCACGATCCTCCTGACTCAGCCTCGCAAGTCGTTTGGATTACAGGCGTGCGCCACCTTAATATAGTTCTTATAAATTGGTCTGATAATTCCAACATCATTACCATATCTAAATTTTGTTCTGATGTTTGCTATGTCCCTTCAAACTGGGCATTTTTGCCTTTTAATATGACCGGTAATTTTTTGTTTAAAGTTGGACAGTATGTTCTGTGTAAAAGGACTGGGGCCCTTAGAAGTGTGGGGAAAGGGGACCCATTCTATGGACCTATATGTTTTCTATAAAAAGTCCACTCTAAATAAAAGACACAGATAAACTAAAAGTGAGGGAATAGAAAAATACATTTCCTGCTAAACTCAAAAGAAATAATTAGAGACTATATTAATTTTAGACACAGAAGATCTCAAAGCAAGGGACATAGGGATAGGAATGTAGTAGCTCAGTGGCAGAGCACTTTCTAGTATGCACAAGGCCCTTGTATTGGTCCCCAGCACTGAGTTTAGTGATCTTGACCTACAGGCCACAGCTTGGGAAAAATCCATGGAGTACAGGTTCCACTGAAAAATAATAGGAAATTACCAGAACTAATGAGAGATATTATATAAATATATATGTAAATATATAAATGGGTCAATTCTCCAAAAAGACTTAACAATCTTTAATGTGTGCATGCCTCATAACAGAGCATCAAAGTATGTAAGGCCAAAGCTGACAGGCCTGCAAGAAAAAATAGATGAATCTACTATTATGGTTAAAGACTTTAAATCCTCCTTCAGTAATGAACAGATCCAGCAGACCAAAAATCAGTAAGGACATAGTTGAACTAAGAGTACCATCAATCAAATGGATCAAATTGACATCTATAGGGCACTTCATCCAACAACAGAAATGCATTCTTCTCAAGCTTACATAGAACATTAACCAAAATAGAATACATTATGAGACCTAAAATACACCTCAAAAAATTTTTAAAAATAGAAATAATGCAATTTCTGCTCTCAAACTACAATAAAATTAAACTAAAAATCAATAACACAAAAACAGCTGGAAAATCCCCAAGAATGGGAAAACTAAACAATACAATTATAAAATTACACATGGATCAAAGAAGAAATCTCAGGGAAAAATTAAAATAATTTGAAATAAATGAAAACACAACCTAGTGAAATTTGCAGGATACAGCAAAAGCAGTGCACACAGGGATAGATCTAAAATCAATCATCTAAATGCTCACCTTTGAAAACTAGAAAAACAATAGCAAATTAAATCCAAGATAAGTAGAAAAAAAGAAGTAAGGAAATGATAAAATCTTAAAGTATAAATCAATGAAATTGAAAACAAGGAAATCAACTAAGATTATCAAAGAAAGTAAAATCTAGCTCTTTGAAAAGATCAACAAAATTGACAAGTCTTTAGCCAGACTAACTAACTAAGAAATAAAGAGAGAGAAAACACAAATTACTAATATCAGAAATGAAAGAGGGAATATTGCTACAGATCCAGGGACATTAGAAGGATAATAAAGGAATATTATGAGCAACTCCTTGCCTACAAATTTGATTACCTAGATGAAATGTGTCAATTCCTTATAAGATACAATCTGCCAAAACTCACAAGATGATAGAAAATCTAAATAGATCTATACCTATTAAAGAAATTGATCAATAATTACCAACCTTCCCGAAAACACAGCACAGACCCATATGGGTTCATTAGTAAATTCTACCAAACATTTTAAGGAAGAATGAATATCAATACTCTATAATCTCTCCAGAAGATAGAAACAGAAGGAACACTTACTAGTTCATTCTATGAGGCCAGCTCTAGCCTAACAACAAAATCAGACAAAGATAGTAACAAAAAAAATCTATAGACCAATACCTCTCATGAGAACAAATACAAAAAATTTCAACAAAATATTAGCAAATATAATCCATAATGCATAAAGAATTATACACCATAACAATGTGGTATTTATTGTAGGTATATAAGACTAATTCAACATTCAGAAATCAATTTATGTAATACATGGCATAATAGGCTAAAGAAGAAAAATCACATGATCATATCCATGGATGCAGAGAAAGCACTTGAGATTTAGATGTAATTTTTTTTTAATTCTAGAAAGTTCCAAAACTAAAAACTTGAATTTGCCACACACCAAGCACCTGAGTTCCTGTGAATGAAATGAAGTGTAGGCATAACCTGCTGTAGCCTCTTATCATTTCACTAATCCTATCTCTCTCTCCAGCACTCATTGAGGACTGTTTACCTTGCATCCCATTTGTACCCCATGTTGTTAGGCCTACAATGATTGCATCTGTGCTAAACATGTACAGACTTTTTTCTTGTCATTATTTCCTATAACAGCTGTGTATGCAACATTTACATCATATCAGGTTCAATTAATCTAGAGATGATTTAACACATACAGGAGAATGTGCATGAGTTATGTGCAAATACTACACCACTTAATATAAAGGACTTGAGCATTTGAAGATTTTGGTCTCCACGGAAGTAGTGAGTCATGCTGGAAATAATCCCCTGTGGATACCAAGAGATGACTGTAAATACAATGAAATATGACTTAGTTTTAAAAGAGTAGATCCTGCCATTTGCTACAGCATGGATGGACCTAGAAGCCATTATGCTAAGTGAAATAAGCCAGACACAGAAAGAAAAATATTGCATGATCTCATTTATAGGTGGAATCTAAAAATAAATAAATAAATAAATGTCAAATGTAGAGAGATAGGTAAGGAAACAGTGGTTATCAGGAGTGTATGTGGGATGAAATGAGGAGACATAGATGAAAGGATACAAAGTAGCAGATATATATAGCGAACAAGTCTAGAGATTCATCGTACAACATTAGGATTATAGTTAATAAAATCTGTTATGGGCTGGGGATATAGCTCAGTTGGTAGAGTGCTTGCCTTGCATGCACAAGGCCCTAGGTTCAATCCCCAGCACCAGAAAAAAATAAAAATAAAAAATAAATAAATAAAATAAAATCTGTTATGGTCTGAACTTGTACCCCAAAATTCATGTGTTGGAAACTCAAGCCCCAATGCAACAGTGTTAAGAGATAGAACCTTTAAGACGTGAACAGATCATGAATTCTTTTCCCTCACAAATGGATTAATTCTATTATCATAGGAGTGAGTTTGTTATCAAAGGAGTAAGTTCCTGATTTAAAAAAGAATGCATTTGGCTCCCTTTTTCTCTCACTTTCATGTGCTCTCTTGGCCTTCCACAATGGAATGATACAGAAAGAGACTTCACCAGATGCCAGCACCTTGATCAGACTTCCCAACCTCCAGAGCTATGAAAAATAAGTTTCTTTTCTTCATAAATTATCCAGTCTATTGTATTTTTTCACAGAAACACAAAAAAGATTAAGACAAAAGTGTATTCTATTATGGATTTTTGTTAAATCAATACATTTTAGCAATTCTTGTCACAAAAAAGTAACTATGTGAAATGATAGATACGTTAATTTGCCTCACCATGGTAACCAATTTACTGTGTATATCCCATAATAACATGCTCTAAACCTCAAGTATGTACAATAACATTTAATTTTTTAAGAAAACGAAGTGCTGAAGGGAGTCCTCCAGACTGAAATGAAAGAACACTAGACAGTAACTCCAGGACATACAAAGAAATAAAGAACAATGGACTAGGGATGTAGCTCGGGAGTAGAGCACTTACCTACCATGCACATGCCCTGGATTCAATACCTAGCACTGCAAAGAAGAAAGGAAGGAGGACCAAAATTCCTAAGTCCTAACTCCCAGAGCCCCAGAATGTAGCTATGTTTGGAGACAGGGCATTTAAGAGGTAATTCAGTTAAAATTATAGCATTAGGTTGGAGCCTAATCCAATATGACTAGGATTCTTTTCTTTTTTTTTTTTTTTTTTTTGTGGTGCTGGGGATTGAACTCAGGGCCTTGTGCTTGCAAGGCAGGCACTCTACCAACTGAGCTATATCCCCAGCCCCATGACTAGGATTCTTTTAAGAAATGGAGATTAAAGCTAGGCACAGAGGTCCACACCTATAATCTCAGTGGTTTGGGAGGCTGAGACAGGAGGATTGTGAGTTCCAAGCCAGCATCAACAATTTAGCAAGGCCCTAAGCAACTCAGTGAGACTCTGTTTCTAAATAAAAATATAAAAAAGGGCTGGGGATGCAGCTCAATGGTTAAGCACCCATGGGTTCAATTCCCAGTATCTGCCCTGCCCCCCACCAAAAAAAAAAAAGAAATGGAGATTAGAACACAGACGCACAAAGAGGAAAGACCAAAAAAGAAGTTTCAGTTGTTTAAGTCATCCAGTCTGTGATATGGTACTTTTTTCTGTTAGCACACTAACTAATATAATAGGTAAACATAAAACCCATTAATATTCCATATTGGTTTTGTAAGCTTTCTTCATCCTATAGAATTTAAGGGATACATGAATAAAATAAGAATTATCAAGCTATGTTAAGGGGTATATAATGTATAAAGATGTACTTTGTGATAATACCAACCATAAAGGAGGGACAGAGCTATAAGGGACCAGAGTTATTTTTAATATTGTTAAAACTAAGTTGGTATTCATTCAGAGTTGAATCTTATAAAGTTAAGAAGTTCACTGTAATTCCCAAGGTAGCCACTAAGGAAAAAAAACTGAAAATTAAACAGAAAAAGAAAAATGATATGCTAGCAAAAATAAAATAAATCACAAAAGAAGGCATTAACAGGGTAAGTAAGGAGGAAAATTACAAAATATGTGTTAGTTTGCTAGGGCTGCCATAACAAAGTATTACATACTGGGTGGCTTTAAACAACTGAATTTTTTTTATTTCCTTACACTTCTGGAGGCTAGAAGTCTAAGATCAAAGTGTTAGCAGGTTTGGTTTTTCTTAAGGGCTATCTTCTTGGCTTGTAGATGGCTCCCTTCTCACAGTGTCTTACATGATTATTTTTTCTCTGTGCATGCACATCCCTGGTGTCTCTAATGAGTGTCCCAGTCTCCTCTTCTTTGAAGAAAAAGTTCATTAATTTAATTACCTCCTGAAAGGCCATGGTCATATTCTGTGAAACCAGGTGACAGAGCTTCAGCATAGAATTTTAAGGGGTCACAGTTCAACCCATAAGAAGACATTCAACTGGGGTGGGCTTGTGGCTCAGTGGTAGAGCACTTGCCTAGCACTTGTGAGGCACTGAGTTCTATTCCCAGCACCACATAAAACTAAATAAGCTAAATAAAGATATTGTGTCCATTTACAACTAAAAATATTTTTAAAAAAGAAGACATACAGAAAACAATAGCAAAATGGTAGAAGAAAATTATTTCTTGTCAATAATTATTTTAAACATAAATGGGTCAAACTCTTTAATAAAAAGACAAAGTTAAGAGAATGGGTTAAAACATGAACAAAATATATGTTGTCTACAAGATAATCATTCTATATTCAAAGACACAACAAGAATAAAAGTAGCACTTACCTGTAGTCCCAGCTACTCAGGAGACTGAGGTGAGAAAAATCACCTGAGCCCAAGCGTTCAAGACTAGTCTGGGCAACATAACAAAACACTGTCACAAAACAAATGAAAGGATAGAAAAAGATGTTTCATGCAAGGAGTAACCTAAAGAGAGCTGAGGTATACAAAGTAATGTTAGGCAAAATAGAATTTAAGTAAAATTTTGATAAAGAGACAAAAAGAACATTAAATATTATTTAAAGAATTCATCAAACTCTTCAATATAACCAATTACAAATATATCTAAAAAACAGAACCCCAAAATATGTAAAGCAAAAGAAACAACAATTAAAGTAGAAATACACATTTTCATTTCATTTCATTTTCATTATGGAAATCATAATGAAAGCTAGATACATCAGTGGCCCACTCTCAGTAATGGATAAAACAACTAAACTGAAGATCAATAGGTAATAGAGGAATTGAATAACACTTTAAACCAATTACACCTAAAGATATATCTAGAACACTTCACACAAATAAATACCAAGATACACATTTTTGTCAAGCGCACATGAAGAGTGGTCAGGATAGACCATATGATAGGCTACAATTCTCATTTTAAAAGATTAAGATCATACAAAGAAATCTCCTCTGAAAACATGGGAGGAAAATAGAAATCAATAGAATGAAAACAGGAAAATTCACAAATATATAGAAATTAAACAAATGCTGTCTTAAATGGGTCAAAGGAGAATTTACAAGTGAAATTAGAAAATACTTTTAGACTAGAGGGAGGCTGCATTCCTTGTCACTCTTAACTCCGGATGCAAGTAGAGGAAAATCTGTTTCTCAGTGAGGCAGTCTTTACTCTTTATCTATCTATCCCCTGCTGTTTACCCCATTTGTCTACCTCAATCTCCTACAGTCTGCCAGCAAGTCAACTACATTTGAATGTAGATTGCTCACTGACTGCCGCCTATGATCCACCATTTGCCTGTTTGCCTGCCTCTGGCCTGCCCATCACCTGCCTTTCACCTACCCATCACCCACCGACCAAGGTTCACCTATTGATCTTCTGCCAGTAACCTGCAGAGCCTACAGACCTTCAGTGGATAGCCAGCTGCCTGCTGTTGCCTGGAAGTCCACCGTCACAGTACCCACAGGCTTGGTTACACGTTGCTGCTGCCATTTGGGGCAAACAGCCAGGAGGTGCAGGACTCCCCCCCCACCCCCCCCACTTTCCCCCCCCCCCCCCCCCCCCCCCACCCCCGCCCAACTGACCGCACCCTGCCTCCAGGGAACCAGGCCAGACTGACCACACCCCACACAGACTCAGTGCCTATGCCCTGCACTGCATCTCCCCATTTGCCAACATGTTTGGAAGCCAGTGCAGCCATCTTGGATTATCCTGAACGTGGAAACTGTCATTAGGTGGGGCAAATGCCATCCTGAGACCCCTGGTGGGGACTGGAAGCTCATTGACAGGTACCTCTCATGCCTCAGGCTACTGAAGATTGGGAGGTTTGAATTGTATATGACTGTTATAGTGTAATTTTTTTTCTCCTTTGTGAAATTTTTAAATTTTTATTTCTTTATTTTTCTTGCTCTCTATTTTCCTATTGTTTACCTGTTTCCTCAGAGTCTCTTTCTCCCTTTTCTCATGCTAACAACCAACTTCCTTTTTTTTTTTTTTTTTGGAACCAGGGATTGAACTCAGGGATACTCGGCCACTGAGCCACATCCCCAGCCCTATTTTGTATTTTATTTAGAGACAGGGTCTCACTGAGTTGCTTAGGGCCTCGCTAAGTTGCTGAGCCTGGCTTTGAACTCGCAATCCCCCTGCCTCAGCCTCCCAAGTGCTGGGATTGCAGGTGTGTGCCACCATGCCTGGCAAGAAAAGGTTTTTGTGTGGGAGTGCCTAATAATAATGATCACCAAGGACTCGAGAGTGGCAAGTTTGTCCTGTGTTAATTTGAGCCTGATTTCATAGACCTACAAATCTTCCTAACTTCATACATTTTTTAAACTTGATCTGTTTCAACCCAGTAATGCAAGGTTCTTTCAACATCTGGAAATCAATAAATGTAATTCATCATGAAAGACCCTCAGTCACCCTGTCCAAGGAAGATCACGTGAAGACACTGGCTGCAAAAGCAAGAGGTGTTTATTGGTACACAGGCGCCTGCGGGTGCTCAGCAGAACCTCAACCGGAGCTTCGGTGAACTGGCACACCGGGCTTTGGGGTACAGGGTTTTTATAGGGTAAAGGGGCAGGTTTCGCGCGCGCGGTAAGCAACAGGTTTCTTATTGGCTATTTTGAATCCAGCACATAGGTCACCTAAAGGGTGGGGTTGTTTTTCGCTGCTTGTTCAGGCATGCCCTGGACTTGTTCAGGCATGCCCTGGGACCCGATGATCTGTGCTTTCCCAACCGCCCTGTTCTTTCTCAACCTGTTTATCGGTTTAACGACCTCCGGGCAGTTCCCGAAACCAGTTCCCGAAACCAGTTCCCAAAACCTTCCCGGGGGGGTTGGGTGAAGCGACCTATGTCATGGGTTTAAGACATAGAGCTGGGGTCTTTCAATCACATCAATAGACTTAAGGTTAGGAATCATATGATTATTTCAATAGATGCTGAGAAAGCATTTGACAAAATACAACACCCCTTCATGCTCAAACACTAGAAAAAATAAGGATGGTAGGAACACACCTCAACATTGCAAAGGCTATGTATGCTAAGCCCACTGCCAACGTCATTCTTAATGAAGAAAAACTGAAAGTATTCCCTTTAAAAACCGGAACAAGACAGGGATGCCCATTGTCACCACTTCTATTCAACATCTGCTGGAAATGCTAGCCAGAGCAATTGGACAGACCACAGAAATTAAAGGAATAGGAATAGGAAAAGAAGAACTCAAGCTGTCACTATTTGCTGATGACATGATCCTATATTTAGAAGATTCAAAAAACTCCACCAGGAAACTTTTAGAACTAATTAGTGAATTCGGCAAAATAGCAGGATAATAAACACACATAAAAATTTATTATCCAGGATAATAAACACACATAAATCAAATGCATTTATCTACATAAGCGATGAATCATCTGAAAGTGAAATAAGGAAAACGACTCCATTCACAATAGACTCAAAAAAAATAAAATGCTTGGAAATCAATTTAACAAAAGAGGTGCAAGACCTCTACAATGAAAACTATAGAACCTTAAGGAAAGAAATCAAGAAAGACCTTAGAAGATGGAAAGATCTCCCATGTTCTTGGATAGGCAGAATTAATATAATCAAAATGGCCATACTTCCAAAGGTGCTATACAAATTTAATGCAATTTCAATAAAAGTCCCAATGACATTCCTCATAGAAATAGAAAAAACAATCATGAAATTCATCTGGAAGAACAAAAGACCCAGAATAGCCAAAGCAATCCTGGGCAGGAAGAATGACGCAGGAGGTATCACAATACCAGACCTTAAACACTACTATAGAGCAATAGTAACAAAAATGGCATGGTATTGGCACCAAAATAGGTTGACCAATGGTACAGAATAGAAGACACAGAGACAAACCCACATAAATACAGTTATCTCATACTAGACAAAGGTGCCAAAAACATACAGTGGAGAAAAGATAGCCTCTTCAACAAATGGTGCTGGCAAAACTGGAAATCCAAGCAAGGCACAGTGGTGCATGCCTGTAATCCCAGCACTTGGGAGGCTGAGACAGGAGGATCACGAGTTCAAAGCCAGCCTCAGCAACTTAGTGAGGCCCTAAGCAACTCAGTGAGATCCTGTCTCTAAATAAAATACAAAATAGGACTGGGAATGTGGCTCAGTGGTGGAGTGCCCCTGGGTTCAATCCCCAGTACCAAAGAAAACAACTGGAAATCCATATACAGTAAAACGAAATTAAATCCCTATCTCTCACCCTGTACAAAACTCAACTCAAAATGGATCAAGGCTCTAGGAATTAGACCTGAAACCCTTCACCAAATAGAAGAAAAAGTAGGCCCGAATCTTCTTCATGTTGGCTTAGGATCAGACTTCCTTAACAAGAGCACAAGACATAAAAGGAAGAATCAATAAATGGGATGGATTCAAACTAAAAAGCTTTTTCTCAGCAAAAGAAACAATCAAGAATGTGAAAAGAGAGCCTACAGAGTGAGAAAAAATCTTTTCCACACACGCTTCAGACAGAGCACTGATCTCCAAAATTTTTAAAGAACTTAAAAAACTTTACACCAAAAATACAAAGAACCCAATCAATAAATGGGCTAAGGAACTGGGCAGACACTTCACAGAAGATGATATACAGGTGATCAACAAATATATGAAAAAGTGCTCATCATCTCTAGTAATTAGAGAAATGCAAATTAAAACCACCCTAAGATTTCATCTAACTCCAATTAGAATGGCTATTATCAGGAACACAAGCAATTATAAGTGTTGGCATGGATGTGGGGGAAAAGGCACACTCATACACTGCTGGTGGAGTTGCAAATTGGTGCAGCCACTCTGGAAATCAGTATGGAGATTCCTCAAAAACTTGGAATGGACCCACCATTTGACCCAGCTATCCCACTCCTCAGTTTATACCCAAAGGTCTTAAAATCAGCAAAGTATAGGGATGCATCCACATCTATGTTCATAGCTGCTCAACTCACAATAGCTAGATAGTGGAACCAACCTAGATGCACTTCAATCGAAGAATGGATGAAGAAAGTGTGGTATATATACACAATGGAATATTACTCAGCCTTAAAAAAGAATAAAATTATGGCATTTTCTGGTAATGGGTTGAGTGGGAGAATATCATGCTAAGTGAAATAAGCCAAGCCCCAAAAAACAAAGGCCAAATGTTTTCTCTGATAAGTGGATGATGATACATAATGGGGGGGGAGAATGGGGGGGAGTGGGGGGTGGACAAGAGAATAATGGAGGAAGTATGGGTGGTGTAGAGGCAAATGGGGTGGGAGGGGGTGAGGGAAAGAAAGATAGTAGACTGAGACAGACAGTATTACCCTATGTATATGTAAGATTATATGAATCATGTAAATCTACATTGTGAAAAAAGACATATTCCCAGCTGTATAATTATATCAAAATGGGTTCTACTGTCATGTATAATTAAAAAGAACCAATAAAAAAATGAAAAAAAAAACAAGTGGTAGTTCAGGAATGGAATTTAGGGGAGGGATTACCAAGGGGCCTAAGGAAACTTTTGGGGGTGATGAATACATACTTTATACTGGTTGTGGCAATGTGTACACATATGTCGAAACTTACCCTTAAATATGTGCAGTGTATTTTACGTAAAATACATTTCAGTAAAACTAAAACAAAAAAAAAAGAAGCAGGACAAAGGTCATTTGTGGCTGGGATGAACAATGTCTCCCAAGACACTCATTTCTTAATTCTTGGAAACTGTACATGTTATTTTATATGCCAAAAAGGACTTTGCAGATGTGATTAATGATCCTGAGGTAGACGATTACCCTGTTAGCCAGGTGGCTTCTCCTAGAAGAGTGAGGCAGATCAGAGAGAAAGAAATAAGATGAAAAGAAGCAAAGAAAAATCTGAAGATGCTCTACTGCTGGTTTTGAGATGGAGGAAGGAGCTCTAATAGCCAGATAAGATTCTCCCCTTAAGCCCCCAGAAAGAACCAGCCTTTGGACACATTGACTTCAGTGCAGTGAAGCTGATGTTGGGTTTCTGACCTCCTGCAAGAGAATAAACTTGTGTTGTTCCAAGTTTAAAAAAAAAGAAATTAAAGAAATAATTCCATTTAAAATAGCATCAAAAAGAATAAAATACTTAGGAATAAACCTAACCAAGGAAGCGAAAGACTTATAAATTCAAAACTGCAAGACATTTTTAAAAGAAATTAAAGAAGTCATAAGTAAATGGAAAGACAACATAGTTGGAAAACAACATTGTTAAGATGTCAATAGGACTCAAAGTGATCTATAGATCCAATGAAATCCCTATCAAAATCCTAATGACACTTTTTTGGTGCTGGGGATTGAACCCAGGGGCACTCCACCACTGAGCCACATCCCCAGCCCTATTTTGTATTTTATTTAGAGACAGGGTCTCACTGAGTTGCTTAGGGTCTTACTAAGTTGCTGAGGCTGGCTTTGAACTCGCCATCCTCCTGACTCAGCCTCCCAAGTGCTGGGATTACAGGCGTGCGCCGCAGTGCCTGACATAATGACGCTTTTTGAAGAAATGGAAAAATTCATCCTAAAATTTATGTAATTCCTAGGAGCCCCAATTAGCCAAAACAAATTTGACAAAAAACAAAGTTGAAGGATTGAAGGCTCGCAGGAGCATCACAAGTTCAAAGACAGCCTCAGTAACTTACCTCAGTAACTTAATGAGGCCCTAAGCAACTTAGCAAGACCCTCAAATTAAAAAAAAAAAAGGAACTGGGGATGTGGCTTAGTGGTTAAAGCACCTCTGGATTAAAACCTTGGTACCAAAAAAAAAAAAAGTCCCACTAGAAAGCTACACTAATGAAAACAGTATAGTTCTGGCATAAATACTGACATAAAGAAGAATAAAATAGAATAAAGAATGAGCTCTCACATATTTAGTCAAGTGATATTTGACAAGGATGTCAAGACCATTCAATATGGAAACAAAAGTCTTTCAACAAATGATGCTGAATTACTTGATATCTATATGCAAAAGAATAAATTCAGACACTTACCTTATACCACATACAAAAATTAACTCAAAATAGGTCAAAAGGTCCAAATGTAAGTTCTAAAATTATAAAACTCTTAGAAGGAAAGTAGGGGAAAATAAAGGTCAAACATTGGCTTTAACAATGATTTCTTGAATGTAACAGAAAAAGCAGAGGCAAGTTAGCAAGACAATGCCTAGGAAACTCTAGGTCCTTTTTTCCTAATGGGGACACCAACCTAACAACAATATATGGACCAGAATACCTTTGTGAGCACTCTAGAGATGAGTTGAGATATATCACACCCCAACCAACATAAAACCAACATGCGATTCCAAGAAAATGAATAGGAAAATTAACAGCATTTGTATATCCATCAATGCTGCTCCAAAAACCTGATATAGAACAATACAACTGGGAAGAAACATTTTATACTGAGACTTTTTCTAGGAGATGGAAGCAAGAGTTGTTGGCGCATCCCACATTCCGGATTGTCTAGGCACTGTTGAAGGACTGGTTTCTGTCTTTCCTACTGAGATCTCTTATGAAAACAGTGCCAAAGTACCGAAGCTGCCACAGGCAGATGCCAGGGAACCAAGAAAGCAGAAAAGTTTCGCAAGTTCCTAGAACCTCTAGCCAGATTGATCAGCAAAGGTCTACTACTGCATGAAGCCAGTATGTAAAGACTGGGAGAAGAGGTTGTTTTACCAAATGCCAAAAATCTCAACAAAAGATCACATAGCATACAAATGGGGAAGCATTGCCCAATCAAAAGACAAAAATAAAACTCCAGAAACTAACCCTAAAGAAAATAAATTTCTTAAACTGCCTGACAAAGAATTTAAAAGATGGCTTGGGGTTGTGACTCAGTGGTAGAGCACTTACCTAGCACGTGTGAGGCACTGGGTTCCATCCTCAGCACATTAAAAAAAAAAAGTAAATAAATAAAATTAAATTTAAAAAAGAATTTAAAAGAACTGTTTAAAAGATTTTCAATGAGCTAAACTAAATCAAGAAAATCAAGAAAAGATACATGAACAAAATGATAATATCAAGAAAAAGAAACTTTAAAAAAATAATATAATGGCTATTCATGGGAAAGGAACCAGGGGAGGGAGTGAGAGGCAAGAGAGGGTAGCAGGAGGGGTAGACAAAACCAAGGTATGATAATATGCGTGTATGAAAATATCATGGTGAAATCATTTATTTGTACAATTAATATGTGCTAATAATAAAAAAATAACCTAACAAATTGTGGAGCAGAAAAAACACAAAAACTGAGTTGAAAAATTCACTAGAGGGGTTTAACAGAAGAACTGATCAAGGAGGAAAAAGAATAAGAAAACTTGAAGACAGGCCAATTAAAATAATCCATTCAGAGGGAGTAAAAAGAAAAAGAATAAAGAAAAGTGAAAACCCTTTAAAAGACTTCTGGGACATTATTGAGTGTATGAATGTGTGCTACAGAAGTCCCAAAAGGAAAAGAAAAACTAAGAAGAGAGCTTAATTTGCAGAAATAATGGCTGAAACATATTTTAAGCCTCATGTATACAAAATGAAATTCATTCATTTTTAAAAATATTTTGATGTTGGTAGACCTTTATTTTTATTCATTTATTTATCTGTGGTGCTGAGAATCGAACCCAGTGCATCACACATGCTAGGCAAGTGCTCTACCACTGAGCCACAACCTCAGTCCCAAAATTCATTCTTTAAAAAAGAAATAATGACTGAAAATAATCCAAATTGAAGAAAGTAATAGACATGAAATTCAAAAACCTCAAGAAACTCCAACTAGGCTAAACCCAAAGAGACTCACATCAAGACACATTATAACTGGACATGGTGGTGCACACCTGTAATCCCAAAGGCTCTGGGGGGCTAAGGCAGGAGGATGGCAAGTTCAAGGCTGGTCTCAGAAATTAGTGAGTCCCTAAGCAACTTAGTGAGACCCTGTCTCAAAATAAAAATATTTTAAAAAGGGCTGGGAATGTGGCTCCGTGGTTAAGTGTTCCTGGGTTCAATTTCTGGTTAAAAAAAATTATAATCATTGTCAAAAGACAAAGATAAAAAAGAGAATATTGAAGCCAGGCATGATGATAATACCAGCTACTTGGGAAGCTGAGGCGGGAAAATCATAAGTCCAAGCCAGCAAGACCCTGTAACTTGGTAAGACCCCGTATTAAAACAAAATTTTGAAAAGAGACTAGCAGTATATCTCAGTGGTAGAGCACTTGCCTAGCATGTGCCAAGCCCTGGGTTTGATCTCCAACACTGCCAAAAAAGAAAAGATGCTAAGCCCACAGCGTGGGCACCAAGACTTCTGGGAGGCGGCTCGAGGCCCGCGTGTGAGCACTTCTGGGCGCCAACACGTGGGGGTGCAAGCCGTTCCCAGCCAGCTTCAACTCTGGTAGTGTCTTAGTCTCCACAGGAGTCTTAGTCCTTTGCGATGGCATCTCCTTACGACCGGGCAGTCACCATCTTCTCCCCATACAGACACTTTTCCAAGTGGAATATGCCCAGGAAGCAGTGACGTAAGGGTCCACTGCGGTTGGAATTTGAGGCACCAATATAGTTGTGCTTGGAGAAGAAAAAAAAATCTGTTGCTAAACTTCAAGATGAAAGAACCATGAGGAAAATTTGTGCCCTTGATGATCACGTCTGCATGACTTTTGCAGGATTGACTGATGCTAGAGTAGTAATAAACAGAGCTTGGGTGGAGTGTCAGAGCCATAAACTTACAGTTGAAAACCCAGTCACTGTAGAATATATAACTCGCTTCATGGCAACTTTAAAGCAGAAATATACCAGAGCAATGGACGAAGACCTTTTGGTACCTCTGCCTTAATTGTGGGTTTTTGGGGTTTTTTTTTTTTTTTTTTTTTTTTGGCGGTGCTGGGGATTGAACTCAGGGCCTTGTGCTTGCAAGGCAGGCACTCTACCAACTGAGCTAATTGTGGGTTTTGATGATGATGGTATCCCAAGATTATATCAAACGGACCCCTCTGGTACTTACCATGCATGGAAAGCAAATGCAATAGGCCAAAGTGCTAAAACTGTCTGAGAATTTCTAGAAAAGAATTACACAGAAGATGCTATAGCAAATGACAATGAAGGTATCAAATTAGCAATAAAAGCTTTGCTAGAAGTTGTCCAGTCTGGTGGAAAAAACATTGAACTGGCTATAATAAGAAGAAATCAACCTTTGAAGATGTTTAGTGCTAAGGAAATTGAGTTACAAGTATCTGAAATAGAATAGGAAAAGGAAAAAGCAGAGAAGAAAAAAATCAAAGAAGAATGCCTGATTCTTAGGATGCGCACTGGGAGCTTTTAATGTTTTGCTGTACTGCTTGGAATTATTTAATGAAGAGTTAAAAGAAATGTTATTTTGCAGCATTACTTTTAGTACTCATATGGGCTACTTTGAGAATGCCAAATTTGTGACTGTCTTCAGTCTGTTACATAGATTGATGTGAAGGTTTTCTTTGAAAGCAGATTCCAGTAATTATTGAAAGCAGTCATAATTCCTCATAAGCCTAAGACTATACACTATAACTAGTTTTCTTTGGATAAACAGATTTTAATTAAGAAAAAATTCTAATTTTAAGAACTGAGTAATTTGGGTGTAGTTTGACTATTCACTCAGTTAAAGAGCTGGCTGTTGCACAATAAATTGAATATTGAGTTGCAAGAAAAAGATACTAGAGAGCAACCACAAACATATATAAAAATATAAAGTTCTCTGGTGAAAATAAATACATGGACAAACAGAGCAATCTGTAATTTTAGTACATAGAGTTTAAATGACAAAAACTATAAATCTATGGTAATGGATTTACAATACATAAAATGCAATTTGTGACATCAATAATGTAAAGTGGGGGTATTGCTATAAAGGAGTAAAGTTTTTCTATGTGATTGAACTTGTTATCAGCTTAAAATAGAATGTTACAACTTTAAGACATTTTATAACATATGATTGTAATGGTTACAAAAACATACCTATGGAGTATACACAAAAGGAAATGAGAAAGTAAATTATGTCACTACAAAAGAATGAAACACAAAGGAAGGCAGAAAGAGAGGAAGGAAAGTAGAAAAAAGTGACCAGACAAATAGAAAAAAAACCAAAATGACAATAGTGTTCTTCCTTATCAGTACCTTAAATGTAAATAAATTAAACTCCCCTATCAAAAGATACAGATTGTCTGAAAGGACTAAAATATAGGATCCAAATATATGCTATTTATAAGATACTTTATATTATTATTATTTATCTTTATGCTGGGTTTGAACCTAGAAGAACTCTACAACTGAGGTACATCCCCAGCCCTTTTTATTTTTTATTTTTTTTGAGACAGGGTCTCACTAAGTTGCTGAGGCTAGCCTGGAACTTGTGATCCTCTTGCCTCAGTCTCCATGGATTATAGGTATGCTTTACTGTACCTGGCTAAGAAACTCACTTTAAACCTAAAGGACACACACAGGCTGAAAGTAAAACGTTGAAATTATGCTATAGTAATCCCCCTTATTCATGAGAGATGTGTTCTAAGATCCCCCAATGGATGTCTGAAACTATGGATAGTACCATACATAAGTTTTTTCCAATACATACATACCTATGATAAAGTTTAATTTTTAAATTTGGTATAGTAAGAGATTAAGAGTGATAACTAATATTTTTAAAGAACAATTATAGCAACGTACTGTAATAAGTTATATGAATGGGGTTTCCTTTCAAAATACCTTATTGTACTCTACTGTATTTTTAGGCTGTTGTTGATCACAGGTACCTGAAACCATGGAAAGTTAGACTGTGGATGAGTGATGACTAGTATACATGAAAATGGTAATCAAGGGACAGCAAGGCTAACTGTGCAATAGTCCCCCTTACCCATGGTTTCATTGTACAAAGTTTCAGGTACCTGCAGTCAACAATGATATGAGACTATTAAAAGAAAAACTCCAGAAATAAATAATACATAAGTTTTAAATTGTGCACCATTCCAGGTAGCAAGATGAAATCTCCTGCTATCCTGCTCTGCCCCACCCCAGAACTTGAATCATCCCTTTGTCAAGGATATCCATGCTGTACATTCTAACTGCCCATTAGTCACTTAGCTTCTGAGTTATCAGATCAACTTTCCTAGTATCACAGTGCTTGTGTTCAAGTAACTCTTATTTTATTTAGTAATAGCCACAAAGTACAAGAGTGACAATGCCAGAAATTCAGATATTTCAAAGAGAAGCCATAAATTACTTCCTTTAAGTGAAAATGTAAAAGTGCTCAACTTTATAAGGTAAGAAAAAAAATCACATGCTGAAGTTGTTAAGATCTATGGTGAGAACAAATCTTCTACCTGTGTTATTTTGAAAAAGAAAAGAGAAATTCATGCTAGTTTTGCTGCCACACCTCAAACCACAAAGCTTAACAGCCACAGTAAGTGATAAGTGCTTAGTTAAGATGGAAAAGGTATTAAATTTGTGGGTGGAAGATAAGAACAGAAAACATGTTCTGATTGGTGGTAACATGTTGCTCAGCATTAAACCCATAATGAAGACTTTAGTGCAGGATCCCTGAAACAAGTGACACCAAATCATTTACTACTGGTAAAGAATGACTTACACAGATTCACAAATAGGTTTGGACTGAAAAATATATAAATTACTGGAGAACCTGCATCTGCTGATGAAGAAGCTGTTGCTACATTTCCTATAGAATTGAAGAAATTGATTGAAGACACAAGATACCATCCAAAGCAAGATTTCGCCGGGTGCGGTGGTGCACACCTGTAATCCCAGCACTTGGGAAGCTGAGGCAGGAGGATCTTGAGTTCAAAGCCAGCCTTAGCAACTTAGCGGGGCCCTAAGCAAGTCAGTGAGACCCTGTCTCTAAATAAAAAACAAAATAGGGCTGGGGATGTGGCTCAGTGGCGGAGTATCCCTGAGTTCAATCCCTGGTTCTAAAAAAAAAAAAAAAAAGAAGCAAGATTTCAATTTCAATGAAATCAGCCTCTTTTGGAAGAAGAGGCCTAATAGAATCTATCTTTATAAAAGAGCAAAGTAAGCACCATAGCATAGAACATGAAAGGACAGATTAACTCTGGTCCTATGTGGCAATGCTGCAGGGCATATAATAAAGCCAGGTACACGGTACAGAGTGAAAAACTCATGTGATTTCAAAAACAAAAACAAAAATTATCTTCCCATGTTCTGGCAACATAATCAGAAAGTGTGGGTGGAAGTCATCTTGTTTGTGGAATGGTTCCACCAATGCTTCATTCCAGAAGTGAAAAAAAATACTTGGAATAAGAAGGGTTGGAATTTAAAGTCCTATTAATAATAGACAATGTGCATGACTATCTGAATCTGTTTGCTATGAAAATGAAAAAGATAAGATTGAATATTTATCTTTAAATAAAACTTCATCACTTCAGCCCCTTGACCAGGGCATTATTTGATGAAGGCTGCATACACCTTGTATTTGATCACATTTAATCACCAACTGACTTAGACCCTAATCTGGACATAATGGAGTGATGGAAAAAACTCACTACTGATGAAGTAATAATGCTCATGAAAGCTGTAATGGATGTATTAAAATCAAAATGGATATTATTTGGTCTTAGAAGGATATCCTGTTGTTAGTGACAATATGGATGAAAGTGAAAGACATCATGCTAAGTCAAATAAGCCATACACAGAAGGACAAATATGACATGACCCTCAGATAAAGAATGCAAATTAGTCAAATTAATAATAGCAGAGAGTAGAACAGGGACTGGAGTGAGAGAAAAATAAGGATGTATTAGCTAAAGGCTATAAAGTCCATTATACAACATAAATAAATCCTATAAATATACTGTACAGTATATATACATGTATATATATATATGTGTGTGTATAAATACATATACACACACAGTACAGTATTTTGCAGATGTACAAATTTGCCATAAGGGTAAATCTTAAGTGTTCTTATAACAAAAAACAATAATAATGAAGAAAGAGAGCAGGATGAATAAAGAAATGTAATTCAGGAGGACTTATAAAAATAAGAAAACCTACCTAAAAGTGAAAAAGGTAGAAGTCTTGCAACCACATAGGTCTATAATCCATACCACTTGTGTGCTATGCCTGTTCTGTGTATTAGATCCACACATATTACAAAATGCACACAACAGTGTTACAAAGTTTGCTGTACGGAGATATATAAGCTGAGAATGGTAGCATATGCCTATAATCCCAGCTACTCAGGAGGTTGAGGCAGGAGGATCACAAGTTTGAGGTCAGCCTAGGCACCTTAGTGAGACCCTGTCTCACTAAAAACAAACAAAAAAAAATGAAAAGAGCTGGGAATGTAGCTCATTGGTAGAATCACCCTGGATTCAATCCCCAGTACCACCACACACACAAATACACACACACACACACACACACAACATATAAAATTTGCTGTGCTGGGGAAGATATATACACATGTATATTAAAAGATATTTATATAAAGATGTTTATCTTCACATAAATCTTTATATACATAAAGATATTAAAGCAATAAACACAAAACGATTATCTTTTGTTCTTCCCTTGATACTTAGCATTTCTACCATACTTCATGACTGAGGATCTAATTTTCCATTTGCTCTGATTTCCCTTTAGCATTTTCTGTAATTCAGGTTTACTGTTGGCAAATTCTCATATTTTCTTTTATTTGAAAATACTTTTATTTCACCCTTTTTTTTAAGTACCAGGAAGTGAACCCAGGAGTGCTTATCCCTGAACCACATTCCCAGTCCTTTTTCTTTTGAGACAGGGTCCTGCTAAGTTGCTTAAGGTTGCCAAGCTGGCCTCGAACTTATGATCCTCTTGCCTCAGCCTCCTGAGTTGCTGGGATTACAGGCTTGCACCACCACACCCAGCCTCACCCTTATTTTTTAACAGACTTAGAAATCTTTGGTTGACAGTACTTTTCTTTCTACATACCAAAGCAATTTGGCTGCCACTGTTTCTAGTGAGAAATCAGCAAGTATATGCATCATTGTTCTGCTGTGTAAATCTGTTTTCCTTTGGCTATTCTCATATTTTTCTCTTTATTTTTAGATTTCAGCACTTTGTCTATAATGTAACTAGGTATTGGGTTTATAGGGTTTGCTGTTTTTGTTGGATCTGTTATTTCATGTCTTTCACCAAATTTGGGGAAATTTTAGCCATTATTTCTTCAAATAGTTTTTCCTGTCTTATCTTCTCCTTTCTTTGCTTTTCCTTCTGAGGCTCATACATACTAATATATTAGAATATTTATTGCCCCATAGGTTCTGAGACTATTTTATTTCAGTTTTTTCTATTCTTCAAATTAGACAATCTCTACTAACTTATCTTCAAATTTACCCCCTTCTTCTGCTATTTCCAATCTGGTGTTAAGGATAGCCAGTGAAATTTTTTAAATTATTTCAAGCGCTAGGGGGTTGTGGCTCAGTGGTAGAGCACTTTCCTAGCATGTATGAGGCCCTGGGGTTTGATTCCCAGCACTGCAAAATAAAATCCAAATTATTTTATTTATTGTGCTTTTCAACTCTAAAATTTTAATACAATTCTTTTTGATAGTTTTTTCTCTGCTCTTCATTCATGTATCTTATTTTCAGTAAGTCCTTGAACATATTTCTAATAGCTCCTTTAAAGTTCTTATCTGATTATTTCAATATCTGGGTCATCTAAGCATCTGTCTCTGTTTATTATATTTTTCCTTGTTGTGTGTCACAATTTGCTATTTCTTTGTACATCGAATTATTATTTTTAACACTGAGCATCATAAGTGATATGTTATACAAATTCTTAGGTGCTGTTTCTCTAGAGAATGATTTTCTATTCTCTTAGACAGCAAGTTTGGTCCGAGCCTTTGTCTTTCCTGATAATGGCATTTTTTAAAGAATTCAGACTAATTATTTTGCAAGACGTCATTCAATTTGGATTTCCCTAGTTACTTTCTCATGATTAGATTCAGGTTAAAACTTGCAATTACAAATGCTACATAGGTAGTATTGTGTCTTTTTCAGTGCATGCACATCAAAAGGTATGTGATACCAATTTGACCCATTGTTGATGATGTTAAATTGTCACCTGCCCCATTTTCATAGGACATACACTCATCATGGTTAAAATTCTGCCTGTGTTTTACATTACACTTCATTTGACTTTCTTCAGGATTCCTTCTCTGACCCACTCTACATTAAGTCCATTTTTCCCATTAAGACCACCTTTTTCATTTCTCTAAGTCACTGACTGTTCCCCTCTGTAGCCCTTATTGAAACTATTTTATATTGTTGTGTGTGCAACCTGACATTTTTTACTTGCTGCTGCCACTAGAATAGATGATACACTTCACCTTTCAGTTCCCACTCATAGGGCTAGAAGCTTTTGTTTTATCATTGGATAGGAGAGAGGAGGATTTATTTAAGGAAAGGGATAAAAGGAGGGATAAGAAGAGTATTGAAAGGGTAAGATGGTATCTTTTCTATCATCCCCTCCCCATACTAGTTCTGAATTCACTACAGGTAGAGGAGCTTAGAGGCAGATACTGATGGAATTATTCAAGAAGGATCTGGGAGACTAATAACACAAGAGTTCTTGCAAGGTCTCAGGTGACAAACTATGACACATTACAGACAGAAGAGAAATCCTCTCCCTATCACTGCTTGGAATTTGCTAACCTAGCCTTCAACCTCACCTCCTAAAAACATACATACACACCCTCACACCAGCTGAGATTGGTAGCATAAAAGGCAACGCCCTTGGCATAGGCAATGATGATCTCATGATGGACTGTTACAGCAGTGAGGCAGCTCCAAATGGCTTTGCACGCTATGATTATAGACAAATGGATTTCTGTATAGGAGGGACAAGTGGGGACACATCATATTCTGGCAAACTTTTTTCTGAGCATGGAGATGAATTTCTTTGAATACTGTGAAGGATACTTGGGCAAAGAGACTGAAACTCTCCTAATTCCTGTCAGGAGGCTACTGAGCCAGTGTTTAGCCCCATAAATTGGGTGTAGATAAATGTCTTATCTACACTTGGGGAAACCACTTTCCTCATACAGAAGACATCTCCCCTGCCCTGTAATTTAACACAGATTTGGACACAGCCGGCACCAAATAACTCTGCCTCACCAGGATCTCATTGTTATGTTCTTGCTAAGATGAAATGTTTTCTTCTACCTGACTTATCAGTACATTATTTTCCTAATGTAGATTAATTGGATAGTACTGGAGGACAATTTGTTTCATCTATCAGTTTCTGAGGTTCTAAAGCAGTTAAATAAGCAAAGATAATTTTTTTCAAAAAGTGCAAAGATTTTAAATATCCTGTCCTCTTTTTAGAACATTTCAGCATGATTTAATCAACCTCTTAGGGCCTGCAAAGTGCAGGAGCAAAGAGAACTTTGGGTAAGATGAAAAGAAGGTCTTTCCTGGAAGAAGGAGGAAGGGTAAAGTTCTGACAGTCTAGTATTGCCCATGTTCAGCACCATAGCTTGCCATGATCTCATTTGTCTTTGAGGGGAAAAAAATCCATGGTTTGTACCTTCTTTTGACAATTTACATGAGTCCACTAATTCATCACTACAGGGGAAATGATTGAGAATCTCAAGACACCCAAGCAATTAGACTAAGTGAGGAATTGAGGGGGCAGCTTAGAATTATAATAGAAATAGAAATAATATTTCTATATAATGTATGGTATGAAAAAGCAATAGTAAGCAATCATTTCTTGAACACTTCCTCTGTTCCAAGTACTCTTCTAAGCCCTAATTTGATCCTTGCCACACCTGTAAGTAGTAGATACAATTTTCCCCCATTTCACAAATGAAGAAATTGCAGCACAGAGAAGTTAACTTGCACAAATTTGTGTAGTGCAAAGAGAGAAATCAACCCAGCTTGTATGGCTCCAGTGCCCAAATTCTTAATTACATATACAAAATAACATTTTAACAGCCCACTCTTTCTACTCATACCACCTGTTCACAGCTCAAGGAATAGTATATAGAAAGAATTTTGAGCTACAAGGGATCCAAGTGATCATCTAGTTTGATTGCCAGAACACCATGGTTACCATGTTGCTATGATGAAATGCCCTTTATTTTCACACCTCATCCATCAGCAAAGTAATTTCCTGATGGTGGCTGTATCTGGCAGGGTTCTTAGTAAAAATCAACAGGAAGCAACTCTGGCTGATTTAATCAGTAAAAGGTTTAATTAAAATACTGGGTAAGAATTTATTGCTAATTTTGTTAGGTATAATGATAGTATTATGGATCCATATGTTTTAAAAGTCCTTTTCTTAAGATAAATACTCAAATATTTATGAGTGAAATGATAGGGTATATCAATTTTGCTTTGAATTATAGCCAAATGGGCTGGGGATGTGGCTCAGTGGTAGCGTGCTTAACTAGTATGCATAAGGCCCCAGGTTCAATCCCCAGCACTGCAAAACCTAAAATAAAATAAAATACTGCCAAATAACAAATAAGGAAGTGAGATAAGACGAAACAACATGGAAAACTGTGGACACTGGCAGATAAGTAGTCATTACATGAGTCTCTCACTTTTAAATGTTTTAAAATAAGCCAGGCATGGCGGGGCATGCCTATAATTCCAACTACTCAGGAGGCTGAGCTGGAAGAATCACAAGTTCGAGGATAACCTAGGCAACTGAGTGAGATTTTGTCTCAAATTTTTTAAAACAATGTTTACAAATATAAAAGTATATTTTGTCCTCTAAGATGGAGTAGATGCATTTTTCTCTATTTCTCTAAGTACTGTTTAAAATCTTGGGCATAAAACAGATATAAGACGACTCTAAAAGGTAAAGGAAAGAAGGCAGACTGTGAGGAAACTTAAGGACTAAGGAATAGCATAGAGATGAGTTCCCTGGGTTTTCTTTTTGCCTTACATACCCCAGACTTTGGGCTGAAAAAACTAACACCCAGAAATGAAAAAAAAAAGGGCAGATAAAAAAGTCCTGGCAGTAATCCCAGCAGCTAGGGAGGCTTAGGCAGGAGGATATCGAGTTCAAAGCCAGCCTCACCAAAAAGCGAGGCGCTAAGCAACTCAGTGAGACCCTGTCTCTAAATACAAAATAGGGCTGGGGATGTGGCTCAGTGGTGGAGTGCCCTGAGTTCAATCCCCAGCATCCAAAAAAAAAAAAAAGGCCCAAAAAAGTCTGCTCTCTAACCAAAGACAAAGAAACAGCTTAGAAAGAGAGAGTACTTTTATAAAACAACTGCTTTACTCCAGACAAACTGCTTTACTGCAAACTACCACAAATAAACTGCAGTCCTATACTTACCTATGCCAACAAGTAGGGAGCCTAGACTTCCTTCCTCTCCTGTGACATTGTAAGGAGGCATTCCCAACACTCCCAGTGGGATAGTGTCAGAAAAGGAAAAGTAGGGGCCAAAACTTTGACTCCCACTAACTAGTAAAACTGTGGGTCAGTAGAGGTGGCATGGAGAGCCAGAACTCCCACCTTACTGGAAAGTAATGAGAAGCCCCATCCTTACATGTCAATAGAGGCCAAGTGGGGAACCTGGACTTCAACCTTCAATTGACAAAAATAAGGCAGTGCCCCTTGCTTCCCTTAATAGAGCCGCGTTAGTGAAAAACAGGTGAAACTAAAGTTTAAGGAAGGTACAGAATTTCCATAACAAAACGTGAAAGTTTCTGGTCTCTTTTTTAATTAGTCATTAAAAGTCAGGCATGGTGGTGCATATCTGTAATCTCAGTGACTCAAAAGGCTGAGGCAGGAGGATCAAGGCCAACCTCAGCAACTTAGTGAAGCTCTGAGCAACTTAGCAAGACCCTGTCTCAACATGAAAAATAAAAAGGGTTGGGTATGTGGCTCAGTGGTTAAGTGCTCCCAGATTCAATCCCCACTACCAAAAACAAACAAAAAATTACTCATTATAAAGAGTCTTAAACAAATGGTGCAGGGAAAACTGGAATGACATTGGGCTCTTATGACATATACAAAAAATTTTTTTGTTTTTTTGTGGTGACTGGGGATTGAACCCAGGGCCTGTGTGCTTGCAATGCTCTACCAACTGAGCTAGATCCCCAGCCCCACAAAAATTAACTGAAGACCTTGCCTTTGAATCTTTTGAATATATACCCAGAAGTGAGATTGCTAGAGCATATGGTCATTCCATCTTTAATTTTTTAAGGAATCTCCATACCGTTTTCCATAGTAGCTGCACTATTTTATATTCCCACCAACAGTGCACAATGGTTACAATATCTCCATCTCCTCACCAACACTTGTTATTTTCTGGGGTTTTTTTAATACTAG
The DNA here is from genome assembly GCA_020662805.1 of Glaucomys volans. Lineage (NCBI taxonomy): Eukaryota > Metazoa > Chordata > Mammalia > Rodentia > Sciuridae > Glaucomys > Glaucomys volans. The sequence continues at coordinate 336,807 of JAJEJO010048549.1, read as the reverse complement.
TCATTCTATTAGGTATGGTTTGCATTTCCTAATGATGAGTGCTTTTAAGCATCTTTTCAGGTCCATGTTGACTGTTTGTACATCAATTTTTAAATTTCTGCACATCAAAGGAAATAATCAACAGAGAGAAAAGGCATCCTATAGAATGAGAGAAAACATTTACAAATCATATTCAATCCTCCCTTGGGTGATGGGTCCTAGGACAACTCCTACTATCTACACGGATACCAAATCCTCAGATGCTGAAGTCCCTTAGATAAAATGGTGTAGTATTTGCATATAACCTCTGCATGATATCGCCTATGCTTTAAATCATCACTAATGCTTATATAATAACTAAAACAATGTAAATCCTAGGCAAATACTTGTTATACAGAGTTATTTAAGGAATAATGACAAGAAAAATGGCTATACATATTTAAAACAATTTTTTCCCAGTATTTTCAATCCTTGGTTAGTTGAATTGGCAGATGTGGAACCCAAGGATGCAGAGGGCTGACTATCTGATACGGGGTTAAAATACACAATATATAAAGGGTTCTTACAAGGTGACAACAGTAAAAACAAATAACCAGATTTAATAGGCAAAGAACTGGAATAGACATTTCTCCAAAGAAGATACACAAATGGTCAACAAACATGTCTGCACCCTTGTGCATTGCTGGTGAGAATGTAAAATGGTGTAGTTGCTATGGAAAACAGTAGTATGAGTATTCCTCAAAAATTAAAAATAGAATTGCCATATGATTCAGCAATCTGACTTCTGGGTATATACCTGAAACAATTAAAACAGGATCTCAAAGAGATATTTGCCTACCCATGTTCATAACAGCATTGTTTACAACAGCTGAGCAGTGGAAGCAACCCAAACATCCATCAATGGATGAATGGATGGATAAACAAAATGTGGCATAAATATATAGTGGAATGTTATTTAACCTTTAAAAAAAGAAGAAAACCCTGTCACCTTCTATAATATAAATTAACCTCAAGGACATTATGCTGAGTGAAATAAGCCAGATAAAGTATAAATGCTGTCTGATTCCACTCATATAAAGTTTTACAGTAGTCAAAATCATAGAAACATAAAGTAGAAAGGTGGCTGCCAAGGGCTGGAGAGAGGGAGAACTATTTTGCAAAATGAAACCTTCTAAATATCTGTTGCACAACAACAGGAATACACTTAGGATTACTGTACACTTAAAAATGATTAAGACAATAAATTTAATGTTATATACATTTGACTACAATTTTTAAAATGTATAAAGTATTTTCACAAAATGAACCCAAGAAAAAATTGGGCAAAGGATTTAAACTGACACTTCTGCAAGGAAGATAAATCAGTAGCAAACAAGCACATAAAAAGATGTTTGAGGGCTGGGGATGTAGCTCAGTGGTAGAGCACTTGCCTAGCATGAGTAAAGTCCTGGGTTAGATGTCCAGCATCACAAAAAAAGGAAAAAAAAGATGTTCAACGTAATTAGTTGTTGAGGAAATATGTAAATGATAATAAGAAACCAATATGCATATATTAGAATGGTAAAAAGTCCGGCTATTCCAAATGTTGGCAAGGATGTGGAGAAATTGGAACTCTCATAGTCTGTTGGTATGAACGTAGAGTGGTGCAACTGTGCAGAAAAGGGTTAACATAGTAGGTCTATTCTTAGAAAGGCCTGCTTATAAGGCTGGCCCTTGTTTGGCATCTGGGAACTTGGATGATAACAAGTTGCCTCCAATGATTTAAAACTTTCCCTAACTGATAAAGGTAATTCACTGTGCCTAGACTGTTTTCCCTCTGGGAGTCTGGCTGGAATCTGGGTACATTTTAGGCAGAGGCTACCTACATGGCCAGCCTCCAATAAAGTCCTTGGGCACCGAGTCTAGTGGTGACTTATCTGAGCAGAAACATTGTGTACATGTTGCTGCATCTAGTTGCTAGAGGAAGAATGCACTATGTGGCTGCTCATGGGAGTGAGAGAACATAAGGAAGCCTACAAGAAATCCTTCCACATTTGGCCTGTGTCTTTTCCCCTTATGACCATGCTATATATCTTTACTATGTCACTGTAATAAAATTTGGCCAAGAGTAAACCTGTGTCCTGGTGCATCCTTATAGTGGATCTTCAAATATGGGGAGTCCTGAAGACACTCATGTGTATGTGTGTGTGTGTCTGCGTGTGTACTGGGGATTGAACCCAGGGGTGCTTAAAAATGGAACCACATCCCCAGTCCTTTGTATTTTTGTTGTTGTTATTTTTGTTTTGAGACAGAGTCTCATGAAGTTGCTTAGGGCCTAAATTACTGAGGCTCATCTCCAACTCTCAATCCTCCTGCTTCAGCCTCCTGAGTCACTGGGATTACAGGCATGCACCATCACGCCTGGCCAAGGACACAGCTTGATAAATAGTTTGGCAGTTACTTTTAAGTACAACATACTCCCTATCATATGATACAATCATTTCACTCCTATATATTTACCAAAGTAAAATGAAAACATATGCCCAAATACTTGTACACAAATATTCTAGCAACATTTTTAATAACCTAAACTGCACAACACACTGTTTATCAGCAAGTGAATGGATAACAAAACTAAGGAATACTACTCAGCAATAAAAATGAATAATACAAAGCCTCACAAAAACTTTGGGGGTAAAGGATATCTTCATTATCATGATTGTGGTGATTGTTTCATGGACATATCATATGTTGAAATATCACATTGTACATTTTAAATATGTGTAGTTTATTTTATGTCAGCTGAACCTCAAGAAGCATATATGGATGGGTATGGTGTCTATAGTTCAGATACTTGGAAAGCTGAGGTGGGATCATTTGAGCCCAAAAGTTTGAGGCCACCCTAGACAAAATATCAAAAAAAGGGGGGAAAATGGACATATGCCTTATTGGTTGTATATATTTCATGATTATTCTTTTTATCTTCTTGATATTTAATAAATCAATTCAAAAAGTACATAGCTTTTGTCCGATTAATTCTTCTTCCTGGAAATAGATGAACATATGTAAATATACAAGAATGATAATTTATGAGTATGTTCAAGAATATTTACCACTAGGATATTTAAATTAGTGGATATTTGAAATGAATGCCTATCAAATAATCTGTAGAACAGAATAGGCATCTAGGGACTGAGCATGTCATTCAGCGGTAAAGCATGTAATTAGTAAGTACAAGGCCCTGGTTTCAATTCCCAGCACCAGAAAAGAAAAAAAAGAAATAGGGCATATGTACTCTTCATAGATATAATAAGTTCTTTAAAATCAATTTTTAAAAAGACAAATTGATTTTGGCTTAGACCCAAAAGACTTAAAATCAGCATACTACACAGCCACATCAATGTTTATAGCAGCTCAATTCACAACAGCCAAGCTATGGAACCAACCTCGATGCCCTTCAACGGATGAATGGATGACAAAAATGTGATGTATATCTACATATGCATATAATGTAATATTACTCAAGCATAAAAAAGAATGACTTTATGACTTTTTCCAATAAATGGATGGATCTGAAGATATCATGCTAAGTGAAATAACCAATTCAAAAAAACCAAAGGTCCAATGTTCTCTCTGGATGCTAACACACAATAAGGGGGTGGGGGAATAGAAGTTCAATAGAGCAGACAAAGGAGAATGAAGGGAAGGGAAGGGAGTGAGGATGGGAATAGGAAAAACTGTGAAATGAATTGGACGTAACTTTCCTATATTTATATATGAATATACCACCAGAAGTTTCACATCATGTACAACCACAAGAATGGGATCCTAATTGGAATGGGTTGTTAATATATCAAAATACATGTATACATGTACTGTCTTTCCTATTCCCATCCCCGCTCCCTGCCCTTCATTCCCCTTTTCTAGTCCACTGAACTTCTATTGCTCTCCTCCTTACTCCTCCCCCTTGTTATGAGTTAGCATCCACATGTCAGAGAGAATATTTAGCTTTTGGTTTTTGGCGACTGGCTTATTTCACTTAGTGTGATATTCTCCATTTCCATTCATTTACTCAAAAAAGTCATAAAGTTATTCTTTATGACTGAGTAATATTCCATGACTCCCAAAGCGCAAGAAATAAAAGCAGGAATCAATGACTGGAATAGAATCAAACTAAAAAGCTTTTTCTCAGCAAAGGAAACAATCAGCAATGTGAAGAGAGAGCCTTCAGAGTGGGAGAAAATCTTTGCCACACACACTTCAGATAGAGCACTAATCTCCAGAATCTACAAAGTACTCAAAAATATTTACACCAAGAACACTAATAACCCAATCAATAAATGGGCCAAGGAAATGAACAGACACTTTACAGAAGAAGATCTACAAGCAATCAATGGATTTATGAAAAAATGTTCAACATCCCTAGTTATAAGAGAAATACAAATCAAAACCATCTTAAGATTTCATCTTGGAGCTGGGATGTGGCTCAGTGGTAGAGTGCTTGCCTAGTACATGTGAGGCACTGGGTTCGAGTCTCAGCACCACATCTAAATAATAGAATAAAGGTCCATCAACATCTAAAAAAAAAAGACTTCATCTCACCCCAATTAGAATGTCTTTTATTAAGAATACAGGCAACAACAGGTGTTGGCGAGGATGTGGGGAAAAGGGTCCACTCGTACATTGCTTGTGGGATTGCAAGTTGGTGCAGCCACTCTGGAAAGCAGTGTGGAGATTCCTTAGAAAACTTGGAATGGATCCACCATTTGACCTAGCTATCCCACTCCTTGACCTATACCCAAAGGACTTAAAATCAGATAACTACAGTGATGCAGCCACATCAATGTTCATAGCAGCCCAATTCAATATAGCTAGATTGTGGAACCAACCTAGATGCCCTTCAATAGATGAATGGATAAAGAAACTGTGGTATATATACACAGTGGAATATTACTCAGCCATAAAAAGAATAAAATTATGGCATTTGCAGGTAAATGGATGATGCTGGAGACTGTCATGCTAAGTGAGATTAGCCAATCCCCAAAATCCAAAGGCCGAATGGTCTCTCTGATAAGTGAATGATGATGCATAATGCGGGGTGGAAGGGTGGCAAGAATGGAGGAAGGATAGATTTCATAGAGGGAAGGGGGTTGGGGGCGGGGTGGGGGGGTAAGAATATTAACAGAATGTGTGACAGACATCATTGCCCTGTGTACATGTATAAATGCACAGATGGTGTGATTCTACTTTGTGTACAACCAGAGAAACAATAGCTGTACTCCATTTGTGTTCAATGAATCAAAATAAATGAATTTAAAAAAAATACATCCTGTCATGTGTATGTAAAAACAACAAATAAAAAAAGATTGATCAATAGTACTACATAAAATTTACAAACGCCCATTTATTCAAAAGAAACAATCAAGACTATGAAAAGGTACCAACCCACTGATTAGATGTTCATAATAAATATATTTGAGGGAGTAATATCAGAATATATAAATAGCCCTTACAAATCTACACAAAAAAAATCCACACAAAAAAGATGGACAAACCAATTTAAAAATGGGCAAAAGAATTGAAAATACACCTCATAAATGATTATATCTAAATAGCCAGTGAACTTACAGAAAGATGTTTGACCTCATTAATCACCAGGAAAATGCAAAATAAAACCAAAAGGAAATATTAGTGTACTTTCAACAGAATGTTTGTTTTGTTTTTGTTTTTGTTTTTTCAGTACTGGGGATTGAACCCAGAGCCTCACACATGCTAGGCAAGCACTCTACCACTGAGCTACAACCACAGTCCTTTTTATTTTATTTTGAGATAGGGTCTTGCTATATTTCCCTGGCTAGACTTGAACTTGGGATCTTCCTGCTTCAGCCTCTCAGCAGATGGGATTATAGGCATGTGCCACTGTGCTCTGCAAGAACAGATTTTTTTTAAAACTCAAAATAGCAAATACTGTCAAGGACCTTAAGGAAGTAGAAAACTCGCTGACCTGTCATAAGAGTGTAAACTGGTATAACCAGTTTGGGTAACTGGTAACAGCTACTTAAAGTGAAAATAAAAGCATACTATAAAACCTACCAGTTCCATTCTCAGGTACATATCAAACAGAAATGTGTAATTAGGTACAAGAATATTCATGATGGCTTCATTCATAATATAAAGAAACTAGGAAAACAACCCAAATGTCTTTCAAAAATAGAATGAATTGCTGGGCACAGTGGCACATGCCTCTAATCCCAGAAATTCTAGAGGCTAAGGCAGGAGGATCGCAAGTTCAAGGCCAGCCTCAGCAACTTAGCAAGAACCTCAGTAATTTAGCAAGACCCTGTCTCAAAATAAAAAAATAAAAAGAGCTGGAGATATACCTCAGTGGTAAAGCACCTCTGGGTTCAGTCCCCAGCACCACAAAAAAAAAAAAAGGAAAGGATTGAATAACCTGTGATATATTCAAACAAGGAAACTTTCTATGACAATGAGAAAAAAAAGAACTATTGCTAGACAACAAATTAATTTCAAAAAAACATAGCCTTAAGGAAGAGAATATGAAAAAAAAACTACTCATACTTAGGATTCATGTTGTAAAAAGTGCAAAATAGGCAAAACTAACCTTATAGAAGTGAGAATAGTGGTTACCTTTAGGGGAGGAGTGTGTGACTAGACAGAGGCTAAGGGAACATCTGGGGAGCTGGTAATGTTATTGTGTTATCTGGATACTGGTTATAGGGGTGACTCAGTACTGAAAATACCATTGAGTTAAATGTTTATAGTTTGTGCATTTCTCTCTATGTATCATATACTTCAATAAAAATCTTCCCTTGGGCTGGGGTTGTGACTCAGGGGTAGAGCACTTGCCTGGCATGTGTGAGGCACTGGGTTCAATTCTCAACACCACATATAAATAAATAAATAAAATGACGATCCATCGACAACTAAAAAAATATATTTTAAAAATTTTCCGTTAAAATGCAAAAGCAGGATATAGAACCTTGTATTTATCTGGAAAAAAATACACACCAAGTACTAATAGAGGTTATTGCTGGGAGTTGAGATTTGAAGAAATCTTTAAATTTTCTTTCTTTCTTTTTTTTTTTTTTTTTTTTTTGGTACCAGGGATTGAAACCAGGGGTGCTTAACCACTGAGTCACATCCCCAGCCCTTTTTTATATTTTATTTAGAGACAGGGACTCCCTGATTTGCTTAGGGCCTCGCTAAATTGCTGAGGCTAGCTTTGAACTTGTGATCCTCCTGCCTCAGCCTCCTAAACTGCTGAGATTACAGATGTGCGCCACCACACCCAGCTTTACTTAATTCTTATTCTTGTTTTTGGCTTCTATAATGAGTCATCATCTTTGTAAAATAAATGTATACGTATGCCTTTTTTCTTTTTTTTTTTTTTGGAACCAGGGATTGAACTCAGGGACACTCCACCACTGAGCCACATCCCCAGCCCTGTTTTGTATTTTTTATTTAGAGACAGGGTCTCACTGAGTTGCTTAGGGCCTCACTAAGTTGCTGAGGCTGGCTTTGAATTCGCAATCCTCCTGACTCAGCTTCCCAAACCTCTGGGATTACAGGTGTGCACCACCGCACCCAGCTGAGAATACTCTAGTTTTTTGTTTTTGTTTTTTACAGTGCTAGGGATTGAACCCAGGGCCATGTGCTTGCGAGGCAAACACTCGACCAACTGAGCTATATCCCCAGCCCAATAAGGTAGATTTGATCAGGGAAGTGAAGATTAGGTTGGTGTTCTGCACAGTGTTTCTCTAGAAAGGCAAGACTGGGAGTGGGAAAATCAACTGAGCCAGTTGAGAGATGCCAGCTTGAGCCATGGGAGGAAGGCTGGAGAGAAGGGAACCTGTTTGAGAACATCCTTGTGGTATACATTTCTTTTTTGTTTGTTTGTTTTTTGTTTTGTTTTGTTCTTTTTTTGGTACTGGGGATTGAACCCAGGGGCACTCCACCACTGAGCCACACCCCCAGACCTACTTTGTATTTTATTTAGAGACAGGGTCTTACTGAGTTGATCAGGGCCTCCTCAAGTTGCTGAGGCTGACTTTGAACTGGCAATCCTCCTGCCTCCCAAATCGCTGGGATTACAGGCCTGCGCCACCGCGCCGGGCGATACTTTTGCCTTTTTAAATGAGTCTTTTTCCCATTTTTGTCTTCTTTCTCCCTTCCATGTGAGCATGACACCCTACCCTACCATAGTACCCTATACTAAAAACTTGTGTCCTTCCATATATTTTTCTGTATTCTTAAAAGCCTGTAGAGATCGACAAAGATATATACACATACATTGAGGGTATTTTTATGTTGTTTTTCAAAAAGAAGCAGGGGGAAGAGGTAGTACCCACACTTTTTCACATATTTCTATTTTCATTAAACAATATTTTATGGACTATATTAATTTTATGATGAGAACAAACAATGAAGCTGTTTTCATTTGGAGGGGGAAAGTACAGAGCTTCCCTGAGCCACCACCTGGCTAGTTCTTTCTAGGATCAGTACATTAGGTAGGATTAGGAGGACCTAGTCCATTAGGATTAGGAGGACCCGAAATACTACCCTCGGAGCCAAGAATCTCTTCAGATAGGGTCTCTTCAGACAGGGTTTGACATTTTATAGGTCAAGCTGGAGGATGGTTTGCATAGCTCAGTATGACGGGGAACGCCTAGAAAAGAAGGGAGCGCTGGAATCTCTGCTACCCTTTTAAAAACAGCCAGCCCTCCTGAAGGAAGGGTGCAAGATTACATCATGTCCATTTTCCCTAGGTGTCTACGACCTTAGTCTCTTATGCTCCTGGATCATCTCTCTGGCCTTATATTCCAGGCTCTGCTTTCTGCTTCTATTCTCCCTGGACAGGTGATTTGTCTGGACTCCCTTCTTTGGGTTGCTGACCTCCATGGTCTCAAACCAGCGCATTCACCAGTTCTGGAAGAGCCTAACAGATTCAGGTGAGTGTCCTTTCTCCCTATGGAACAATTCACAGCTACAATCTTTTAGAGAAGACAAAGTCTTATACCTCGGCCCTCTACTGAACCTATGTCCAAGATACCTTTTCTCCTCGGGGTCCCAGTATGAATCCCCAAGCCCCAAAGACAGGACCTAGCTTCCACTGCCGGGAGAGGACCCGAGCGTACCGACCTTGGCACCAAAACTCGGTCCACTTTGGGGCAGAGTGGGGTCACCACGCCCCCACCGGCACCGAGGTGGCCGTCCCCTCCCCCTCCCCCTTCGGCTCCCCGCAACTGGCCTCCCCGGGGCCAGAGTCGCCCGGAAGAACTACTCGAGCCTCCGCGGCGGTTTCCTGCTGAATTCCAGCCGGATAAAATTAGTCGGTTGCTCACATCTAACAAGTGTCCGCGTCCAGCGGGGGCCGGAGGCCGGGGGCGGAGCCAGCGCGCCGCTTTCCCGCCCGCAGGGCCAGTCCCACCCGCCCACCCGCAGCACCTGTCGTGCGGCCCCTGCCCAGAGCCCCCGGCCCCGGCTCTGCCAGAGCCCGCGGCCCCAACGGAGCTAGAACCGCGCGGGGCGACCCCTGCCCGCCCTCCCTCCCTCCTTGTCCACCACACTCCCACCGTCCATGCCCTCGCAACGACCGCCCTGGGGTCGGGGTGCCAATCGGTACCATTTCCCCCCGGGCCGCCCCGACTCCGGGATGCGTGGGACGGAGGCGGCTGGGGGCCCTGGGCCCGGGCCATTGCTCCCGGTCCTGCCACCGGCTTCGGGTCACGTTGGGCGGGCAGCGGGGGCGCACGGGCCTCCATGCGTTCCCCCATCCGGGAGGGGAACGACCGGGAGCAGCGCCACGGCAGCGCATCTGCCCCTGCTTCTCAGGCGGGAAGCCCGCCCGCCCGGGGGAAGGGGGAGGGCAGGAGGCGCCAGTCCCCGCCCGCCAACTGTCCCTGAGCCAGATGGACAGACAGCAGCTGCCGAGTGTCCGTGTCGGGGCTCAGCTCCTCCTCGATCCCCACCCCCGCCGCCCTGCTCGTGCCACCGCCACCAGGGGCTGCAGCTGCAGCGGCGATGGCGCCCCAACACCCGCCCCAGCAGCGCGCCTACTGCACTACCACACCAGGCGATCCCCTGGGCCCCTGAGAACCCCTGCCGAGGGCCTCCCTCCTCCCTCCACCCGAAAGCACCGGCCCCGAGGCCCCAAGGACCCAAGGGTGAAGTCTGGCGGCTGCTAGCGAAGCTCCTACGTGAGTCCGGGCTCGGGGCCCGCCAGGATGAGGGGACTGGGGGCGGGGACCGCCTGGAGGAAACGCTCCCGCAGGGACAGCGGTCCTCCCACCTCCAACGCTGGGTCCGCCCTGCTGGGCCGCCCCCTCTATGAGGTCAGCCCAGTGGTGTTGAGTCAGCAAAGGACGTGGCCCACCCCTCAACCCCCTGCCCAGCCTCCAGAAGATAGTCCCAGGGGAAGCGGGTGTGGAGCTCAGTGCCAGAGCGCGTGCTCTGCGTGCTCGAGGCGCGTGCACACATACACGCACACAACACAACAAGCGGAACAAGAAAACTTCCCCACAACTCTGGGGGTCCACCCCTCCAGTGGGAGATCTCCTGGCTCAGGCTGGCTCCCCCACCACACAGCTCCCCACCTGTTGCCCAGAGATCGCACAGGTGAGCCAGCGGGATTGCCGAGGCTGGAGAGCCCTCTTCCTGGTCGTGGTGGGAAGGACCACATTGTGTCTGAGATCTGCCCTCCTCAGTTTGCTCCTCACAGACACCCCTCCACCCACTCACCCACTCTCCACCAATCTGCTCCACTAAAGTGGAGTGGCAACCACCTCACTACCCACACACTCACACAACCCTCCCTTTCCCAAGGTGGGGCCTCTGGAGGAGCAGCCTCGCAGATCCTTCTGCCTTAAGGCTTCGCAAAGGCCAGTTTCCTCCTGTCAGTCTGGGATCTCCCAGCTGTCTCCTCATTTGCCACCTCTGCACTCTGTACACACTGCAGACACTCCATCCCTCAGCTCCATGAACACAAGGGCCTCCCCCAGCATAGCTGGACCCCGAGGCCCCTTCTAATGGTAACAAGGGCTCCCTCCCCTGTGGGTGGGCAATTTACAGTTCACCTGAGCTCCCCTATCCCTCATCACACTGGACCCTCTCCCTTTAGCCAAGGGAGGCAGCTGCTTTTGTGTTTGTGTGGTACTGGGGATTGTACCCAGGGCCTTGTGCATACTAGGCAAGCACTCTACCAACTGAGCTACACCTCCAGCCTGAGGCAGGTGCTTTGAAGTCCATTGTACAGATTGAGAAATTGAGGCCCAGTGGGAGCAAAATGCCAGGTTTTGAACCCTTTCTCCAAGGCACTTCCAACTTCCACCAAACTTCAGAGAACATGAGAAAAATCTTTTCCCCTGACTTCTCAGAAAACCTGCTTCCTGTTCCTAAAGTCAGCACCTGCTCCCCCCATGCCCACTCTGACCCCAGTGAAGGATCTGGACATGGAGTGGCACTACAGCCCCAATATGGAGGCATGGAGGACAGCAAAAACTGAGCTAGAGTCCTTGTGCTTCTCCCACCCCAGCCTCCTCCATGGAGGACACCAGGAAAAGGAATTAGGGATCTCTGATCTGCCTTTCTTTTGGAGTAACTGTCACTGTCTTCCAGGGTCATCTCACCCTTAAGTGAATGTAAAACTCCAATATGAGCTCCCTGTGCTTTGCTCCCTCGTTCAATAAAATTATCACAGCTAATTTTCAGGACTTTGTTTGGTATTCACAGGCCCCCAAAAGGTTCTTTGGGTTTTTTATTGGAAGGGAAGGCAGAAGCTCAGTTTTAATGTAATTGCCTTCACATATCTTTGCCTCATAACATGCATTCCCCAAGTCTCTGATCCTCCCATATCTGGCTTACTGCTAGGAATTACATAACTTACCTAACTTTTCATGCCAACTCAGATGACCCCAGGAAACTAGCCCTACTCCTCAGAACATTTACATGAGTTTTCAATTGGGGCCCTATCTCCACAAAGAAGATCACTCTCTATAACCACCTCTAAGGGCTTCCTGCTCCCTAACAAGAACATACAGAATAGTTATTGTGTTACCAGGGCTTATATGCCTTCTCTGTCATTTATTTGTTCATGAGTTGAGTTTCCTGTTACCCTTTGGGTTTCAGTTTCTTCATCTGTACAATGGGGTTAATAGTGATTACTCCTCAGGGATAATATAAGACCAGAAAAGTAAATTAATGAATGCAAAATGGCCCTAAGTAAATGTTCAATAAATATCCCTGCAAGGGATCCCCAAACTTTCTACTCCTCAGGTCTAATGTCAGGCTGACTGACTGTCCATGTTCATTTTCTCTGTTGTAAGCACCAATGCCTCAGCCATTTTCTTTCCTCCCAATTTACATTAAATTCCACTATCTTAGGCTCTTGTGGACCTCTATAATTTTTCTTCATGGATTTGTTAGTTAAGATACAATTTATCCACACCCTTTTCTAAGTGAAATGGCTCTACTCACACCTGCTGCTGCCTTATTAGCCATATTTTCTGCAATATGACTACCTGTCCTCCCTCCCCTGGCACAGACAAATTTTTGTAGTGGAGTGAAGAGAAAGATTTGTTTCAAGGGTATAAGCTGGTCTGTAAGGGCTGGCTTGAAAAAAAAATAGCTGGGCCAATCATTCTTTCTTAAACCTAAAATCTGAAACAGAAAACAATAATAAAAACAGATAAATCCTGAATTATTACAACCAAAAGGTCATAATGTATAGTTTGAACTGAAATATCATAATAAGCTATATACAAGCCAGGCACGGAGGAGCATACCTATAACCCCAGCAATTAGGTTGGCTGATGCAAGAGGATCACAAGTTCAAGGCCAGCCTCAGCAACTCAGACCCTGTCTCAAAATGAAGATAATAATCCTAATGAATGGGCTGGGGATATAACTCAGTGGTAAACCACCCCTGGGTTCAACCCCCAGTATCAAAAAGAAGAAAAGAAAGCAAGAAAGCAAGAACAAACGAAAGAAAAGAAAGCAAGCTCTGTGCAGGGAGATTTATGAGTAATAAGATCAGAGGCATTCAAATGATAGAGGTATGAAAAGAAGCAGGCATTAAGAGCATAGCTAAGTTACTAGAATGAAGATCCTAAACTTCTGATGTATGTCTCTGGAACCACCTTAAAGCCCAGTTTGGGGAAAAAATTCAAGTTGATACAGGTATGGCAGTAGGAGTGTGGTCTCAGAAATGATCAGGAGAGCCCAAGTCATTGCCTTTAAAGCTCTAGACTCTGCTAGCTGTATCAACATGATATGCAGCTCCCCTGTCTGTTTGGGCTAACCTCCAGATGACTCAAATGGTTCCTGACTTGATGCTTTTAGAATACTCTGGTTTATCTCTAGGACTTTCTACCTCACTTCTCTTTTATCTTGTCATGTCAAGGTATGCTTTCTTGCATACCCTACCTCCTGTCCCCCCATTTCCATACCTGGATAGCCTATCTTATGTTTGCTCACTTTTTACCTCTTTGTCATATTTCTGACCTCCTGCCTCAGAAGCAAATCCATGCACCATAAAACAGTTTACCTATCATGGTAAACTTGATTTTTGAAGAACTGACCTAGAGTTCCTGACCCTATCCCCTCTGAGCTCCCTGGCTGAGATCATACAGACTGTCCGATAAGTTTGTTTCATCCCTCCACTGATTTGGGGTTCACTCTGTAACTCTTTATCTTTCTACTTTCTTCACAACATCCTCCCAGACTCGCCCTAAATACATATATAAATTACTGCCACAGCATTGGAATAAATGGAGCTATTTTCCTGGCACTGACTTGTGGCTTGGCTCTGGATCAGCCCCTTGGTGCTAGCAGGAATAACTAACTGAACAGCAGCATATCAGCTGATGGAAATAAAGGGCCTGGAAAACAGACTGAAGCAGGCTAGAGGGCTTTATGGGACATTGTTCTAAACAGTGATAAGTGACAAAGGAAGTTGGTCCAAGGATGTAGGCATGATAATTGACCTAACTAAGTGTCTATACTATGATTTTTTAACTAAAAGTAACAAACCAAGGTAACCTCAGGCAAAAAGGGGAATTTATTATGATTTAGGGGTGTCTCACAAAGCCCAAGTATAAGCATATTACTGGACCTCAGGAAAAGACAGATAACTACAAAATCTTCAGAAACTCAGACAATAGACAACATCATTTATCCTTCTCTTTATAATGTTTCTTTTTGCCTCACCCTCCATGAGGAGCAGCTTCCTCTGCTCCTCAGAAAGCATAGGAAAATATTGCTTTCCCACAATGCCATGCACTATTGTTTACTTTCTAAGGTTCCACCACAAGGAAAAATTTCTCAAATCTCAGTCTCTCTCTCTCTCCTACAATTCCAAATTCCTGTAAAGAGATTCTAGTCAGTTGTTCATCCTTAGGCAGATCAACTTAGGCCTAGGGTTGGGACAGCAGTTATAAATTTTCAAGGATCCCACCCCTGTGAGAACAGTTTAAGGAGTCATGTGAAGTGCACAGTCAACTCTAAAAAGGATTCACACGATGGTCACATAGTTCTTTAGAACCAGAAGGCATGTATCTGAAGATGAGCCTCAGAGGGCTCTGTTTCCTCAGTAACTGCTCTCAGCTTTCAGTCCCCTAAGAGTGAGGAAAACAGATTTAAATACAAGTGGAGTGGGCTGAGTGTGTAACTCAGCAGTAGAGTACTTGCCTGGCATATGCAAGGCCCTGGCTTTGATCCCTGGCACCACAAGGAAAAAAAGCACAAGAGGAAGTTTAAGTAGTAAAATAAAGTGACTAGCATTTAGTGTGTTGAGCCAAATCAAAATACGACTAGGCTTGTCAAATTGTAGTAAATGCTCAAAAAATGTTAGCTATTACTATGGTAATCAGAAGAAGCTAAGTGTACTTGGACTCTGAGTAAAAGGGGTTGGATAAATTTGCAGATAGTTGCTGTAATGTATGGGGAACCTAGGAAAGGTTCCCACTCTGTAGGAGAATATGTCTCCCTAGGAACGCAGACTTGGATCTGCCACATACAATACTCTCCTCCTTGCACATGGCTGATCAACACTAACAAATACTTGGGTGTGGGCTCTAGTTTTCAAGATTCTGTGCAAACTTTCGTTTTGTTATGACAACACAACAATTACCTCATCCTTGTTACAGTTGAACCCAAGACAATTCCCCCTGCCCCATTGAATTCCATTTTAGTTGTTTCTACTTTAGAATCAGTCTGATTGAACTTGGAAGGTTCCTGGTATCCTTGATTATGTTCAGAAGACATTCACACCATGTCTCCAGACTGGCGATTTTCTATTAGTCTCCATTTCCTGTTGATTCTTAATAATTTCAATTTGAGAAGTTCTTTCTGACCTTGTCCCCTAATGCACCCTTTAGGGGGGCCTATGGCTTCCCATGGAATGTAAATAATGTGCATGAAATGTAAATAATTTAATTGAATTTGTCTACCATTCCCAAAGGCTAGCCCCCAGTGACTTACTTCCTCCATCTACACCCAACTGCCTACAGTTACCACCCAGTAGTCCATTCGAATTATTAATTCATCAAATTGATTAAGGACTTGAGAAGGTTAGAGTTCTCATAATCTAATTATTCATCTCTGAACATTCCAGTTTTTCAGAGGACATTAAAGATCCGAACCATAACAAGACCACCAGAAGCAGTTTGCTTTAAACTTTACAAGTTCCAGGCCAGCCTTAGCAACTTAGCATCCCTGGATTCAATCCTTGGTGTCCAAAAAAAACAAAAAACAGAGGTCTTCCAACTCCAATTTCTAGGTGTCCAGTAATGTGAGGCATATTGAAATATCACTTCTAAGGTGAAATTAAGCTGTTGAATCTGGCACCTGTTATGGCAAAAAAAGAGGCAAAATACCTAGTGAGTCTCCTTGGCTACTCTGACCTGTTTGATGGGTAACTTGTAAGGCTGCTGTTAGTTTTTGGTTTGGGTTTGGGTTTTTGTTGGTTTGTTTTTGTTTTTCTTTTTGGCTTTTTGTGATACTGGGGGTAGAACTCAAAGTGTTCTACCACTGAGCTACACTCCAGACCTTTTATTTTATTTTGAGACAGGGTATCACTAGGTTGTCCAGACTGGCCTTGAACTTGTGATCCCTCCCAAGTCACTGGAATTACAGGTATGCACCACCATGCATAGCATAAGACTGCTAATTTTGAGGTGGCCAAGAGAATGTTCCAAAACAGGTTCAGACTGCCATGCAAGCTGATCTGTTCCTTGAGCTATACAATCCAATGGATGTACACATGAAGTTTCTGTGGCAGATAAAGATGCTCTTTGGAGCGTTCGTCAGTCCTCTATAGGTGAATCATAGTGCAGGCCCAACACTCCATTATGGCCAGATTAAGGTCTGCCTCAATAGCTGATTGAACGTTATCAAATACCAGGTGGGTGTATGTGGCCTTGACAAACTGAACAATGCCCTGATGGAAGGGGCCGAAGCAATAAAGTTGTATGTGGAATTAAATATACAACCTTGACATTTTCATTTTCATAGCAAACAGATTCAGGATGGCCAGATGCACTGTGTATGATTAATAGGACTTTAAATACCAACACTTCCTCTTCCAAGTATTCTTTTCACTTTTGGATGAAGCATTAGTGGAACCATTCCATAAACAAGATGGCTATCACCCATGCTTTCTAATTATGTTGCCAGAATATGGGAAGATAATTTTGGGGTTTTGTTTTGTTTTTTATTATTAACTGATACACAAAGGCATAAAAGTTGTAGATATTAATGGAGAGCTATGTAATGTTCAATAAATGTATACATTACATGTTTAAATCAGGTTAAGCATATTAAACTCCTCAACACTTATCATTTCTTCGTAATAAAAACTTTCAAAATTCTTCTAGCATTTATTTATTTATTTATTTTTGTACTGGAAGTTGAATTCAGGGGTGCTTTACTCTCGAGTCTTGTCACATGTCCCTCATGGGCAAGGAAAAGGGTTCCTGTCAGAGGGATGGGCTGGCTGTAAATCACTAAGAAACTTATTTAACAGAAAAACCACAGGAGACAATTATCTCTTCTGAATCAGGGGCATGACCGATTGAGCCATGCTAATCTGGCTCTAACAAGATGGAAGAGTCCACCTGTCTTTTATTTATAGTTGTACAAGTAAAAGGGGGGACCAGGAGGAGCTTCTTCTGTGAGAAACAGGATCAAGTGGAGTTAGGAAGCCATTTGCTCTCGCAGGTCATCCCAGCAGGACCTGCACATTCCAGTGGTGAGCCACTCTGCATGAGAGCCACATGCTTCAGGCCATCTGAAACAATCTCTCATGACTACCAGTTCCTGAAAGTCAGATTTCCATGTCTGATGGCTCAACCAAGCCTGATTTTGCTAATCACAGACAGCTCCCTGCACTTTACCACTGACCTACATCCCCAATCCTTTTACTTTTTATTTTAAGACAGGGTTTCATTAAGTTGCTGAGGCTGGCCTCAAAGTTACAATCCTACTGCCTCAGTCTCCCAAATAGCTTGACTTACAGGTAGGCATCCCCATGCCTGACTTCTAGTTTTTTTCTAAATGTGCAGTACACAATTGTTATAGTCATTATACTGTGCAATAGTACCCCAGAGCTTCTTGCACCTATCTAATTATAACTTAGTGCCTTTCCCCATTTTTCCCTCAACCCAACTTCCCTGGCCTCTGATAACCACCACTCTCAACTTCTATGACATCAGCTTTTTAAGATTTCGTATATGAGTGAAATCATATAGTATTTGTCTTTCTGGGCCTGTCTTACTTCACTTAACACAAATGATCTCCAGTTTCACCCATGTTGTCACAAAATATAGTTTAACATCTTTTCATGATTGAGTAGTATCTCTTTCTATAGATGTACCACATTTTCTCTAGCCATTCAACAGTTGATAGATACTTCAGGTGTTTCCATTTCTTGGATATAGTGAATAATGCTGTGATAAGCATGAGAGAGCAGATGTCTCTTTGACATATGATTTTATTTCCTTTGGCTATATACCCAGTAATGGAATTGCTGGATTATATAGTAGTTCTACTTTCAATTTTTTAAGGATCCTCCATACCATTTTTCATAATGGCTGAACTAATTTACATTCCCAACAGTGTACAAGGGTTCCATTTCTCCACATCATCACCAGCACTTGTTATCTTTAGTCTTTTTGATATTAGCCATTCTTACTGGGTTGAGATATCACCTCAACCCAGTAAGAAGTTTTGATTTGCATGTCCCTGATGATTTGTGATGCTGAGCATTTTTTCATGTACCTATTGGCCATTTGTATGTCTTCTTTTGAGAAATGTCTATTTACATCTATTGATCATTTTTAATCCGTTTGTTTATTTGCTGATCATTTTTAATCAGTTTATTTATTTGCTATTAGTTTTTTGGAGTTCCTTATATATTCTGGATATCAACCCCTTATGAAATATATACAATACACATATTTTCACCCATTCTGTATGTTGTCTCTGCACTCTGGTGAGCATTTCCTTTGTGGGTCAGAAGCTTTTTAGTTTGATGTAATTCCCATTTGTCTATTTTTGCTTTCATTTCCTATGTTTTTGAGGTCATGTCCAAAAAATCTTTGCCCAGTCCAGTGTCTTGAGTCATTTCTTCCATGTTTTATTCTAGTAGTTTCATAGTTGCAGATCTTACACTTAAGTCTTTAATCCATTTTGAGTTGATCTTCATAACTGGTGAAAGATAGGGGACTAGCTTCATTCTTCTGCATATAGATATCCAATTTTCCCATCACCATTTATTAGAAAGACTGTCCTTTCCAATGCATATTCTTAGCACCTTTGTCAAAAATCAGTTGACTGTAGATGTATAGGTTTACTTCTACACTTTCTATTCTGTTCCATTGTTCTATGTGTCTGTTTTTTATACTGATACCATACTCACTACAGCTTTTTTTTTTTTTTTTTTTTTTGGTACTGGGGATTGAACCCAGGGCCTTGTGCTTGCAAGGCAGGCACTCTACCAACTGAGCAATATCCCCAGCCCCTCACTACAGCTTTGTAGTATGTTTTGAAAGCCAGGTAGTGTCATGCCTCCTGCTTTGTTCTTTTTGCTCAAAATGGCCTTGACTATTCAGGAGGTTTTGTGGTTCCATATACATTTTAGAAATTTTTCTATTTCTATGAATAATACCATTGGTATTTTGATAAGTATTGTTTCAAATCTGTAAATCACTTTGGGTAGTGTAGAAATTTTAACAATATTGATCCTTCTAATCCATGAACATCGTTTTGTGTCCCCTTCAATTTCTTTCATAAATATTTTATAATTTGTCATTATAGAGATCTTTTGCCTCTTTGATTAAATTTATTCCTAAGTATTTTTTAGCTATTGTAAATGGGATTACTCTTTTGATTTCTATTTCAGATAATTCACTAGTGGCATATAGCAATACTACTGATTTTTGAATTTTGATTTTGTATCCTGCATCTTTGCTGAATTCCTTTTTTAGTTCTAACAGTTTTTGGTAGAGTTTTTAGGACTCTCTCTATATAAGATCCTGCTGCTGGATGAGAGATGCATGCCTGTAATCCTAGCAACTTGAGAGGCTGAGGCAAGAGGATCACAAGTTCCAGGCCAACTTCAGCAAATTAGTGAAACTGTGTCTCAAACTAAAAAATGAAAAGGTTGGGAATGTAGCTCAGTGGCAGAGCACCCCTGGGTTCACTGTCCAGTATCAAAAGAAAAATCATGTTGTCATCAAAGATAATGTAGCTGCTTCTTTTATGATTTGCATGAATTTTATTTCTTTCTCTTGCCCAACTACTCTGGCCTAGCATGTACTATGTTGCATATAAATGGCAAGAATAGGCATTCTTCTCTTGTTCCTGATTTTAGAGGAAAAGACCAACTTTTCACCATTGAGTATGTTAGCTACAGGTTTGTCATATAAGGATTTTATTGTGTTGAAGTATGTTCTTTTTTTTCTGGGGTTTTATGTTTTGGGTTTTTTTGGTTTTGTTTTTGTTTTGGTACTAGGGATTGAACCCAGGGGTGCTTAACTGTGAAGTTGCATCTCCAGTCCTTTTTTTTTTTTTTACTTTGAGATAGGCCTCACTAAGTTGCTGAGGCTGAACTTGAACTTGTGATCCTCCTGCCTCAGCCTCCTGAGCTGCTGGTACACCACCATATCCTGTGAGGTACATTCTTCTGTACCTAATTTGTTGATATTTTTTATTGTAAAAGGATGTTGAATTTTGTCAAGTGCTTTTTCTGCATCTATTGATATGATGATATGTTTTTTGTCCTTTATTCTGTTAATGTGATGTATCACATTTATAGTCTTGTATATGTTGAACCACCCTTATATCCCTGGCATAAATCCCACTCAATCATGGTGAATGATCCTTTGAATGTGCCATTGAATTTGGTTCGCTAGTATTTTGTTTAGGATTTTTTCATCTACATCCATCAAGAATAGCTGCCTAAAATTTCCTTTCCTTGTATGCTTTTTTGGCTTTGGTATCAGGGTGATGATAGCTTCACAAAATTAGTTTGGAAGTATTCTTTCTTCCTCAGTTTTTTGGAAAAGTTTGAGAAGGAAAAGTATTAATTCTTCTTCAAACATTTTTCAGAATTCACCAGTGAAGCCATCAGGTCCTTGACTTTTATTTGGTGGGAGAGTTTTTAATACTGATTTAATCCCTTACATTATTGGTCTGTTCAGATATTCTGTTTCTTCATTTCAATCTTGGTGGGTTGTATGTGTCTAGGAATTTATCCATTTCACATAGGTTATCTAATTTGTTGGTATATAATTGTTCACAGTAGTGTCTTTTGTATTTCTGTGATATCAGTTATAATGTTTCCTCTGGCATTTCTGATTTAATTTATTTAAGTCTTTTTTTTCCTTAATCTAGATAAAAGTTGGTTTTCAATCAAATATAAATTCATACATAAGTAAAAGGAAGTCTCGTAGAGGATGGAGAATGGGACAAAAGAGGGAAAGGGGGGAATGATTCATGGAATCATTCATAGATTTCCATGAATGTACAAATTTGTTCAGATAAACCCAACTACTATGTATAACAATAAAGCTTTAATTTTTAAAAGATAGTTGGTTTTGTTTATCTTTTTGTAAAACTAACTCTTAGTTTCATGGATGTTTTCTGTTGTTTTTGTAGTCTCTATTTCACTTACTGTTGTCTCCCCACTTATCTGTGGGGATATGTTTCAAGACTCCCAGTGAATGCCTGACCCCATGGATACATACTGGTTTTTTTTTCTATATGTCCTGCATCATTGCCATGTAGTACCAGAGTTAATCTGTTCTTCCATGTTTTTTGCATCACTACTCTCATACTTGGGGGCCATTATTAAGTAAAATAAGGGTCACATGAACACAAGCACTCTGATACCATGACACCTACTAATTAACAGGTTTAGAAGCGGGGTGCGGTGGCGCACACCTGTAATCCCAGCACTTGGGAGGCTGAGGCAGGAGGATCTCGAGTTCAAAACCAGCCTCAGCACGTTAGTGAGGTGCTAAGCAACTCAGTGAGACCCTGTCTCTAAATAAAATACAAAATAGGGCTGGGGATGTGGCTCAGTGGTGGAGTGCCCCTGAGTTCAATCCCCGGTTCCAAAAAAAAAAGATTTAGATAGTGTATACATTGTGGATATATGGGAGGAAGGAATGATTCACATCCTGAGCAAGACAGAGTGAGAGGACACAAGATTTCATCATGCTACTCAGAACAGCAAGCATTCTAAAACTTATGAATTAGATGTTTCTGAAATTTTCCTTTTAATATTTTTGGACCATAGTTGACTAGGGTAACAGAAACCGTGGAAAATGAAACATCACATAAAGGTTAACTGCTATATTTCTGCTCTGATCTTTATTATTTTCTTCTTTCTGCTAACTTTGGGTTTAGTTTGTTTTTGTTTTTCTAGTTCCTTAAAAACTTATTCCAGTCTTTGAAGACTGGCTTTGTCTGGGAAAGCCCTTCACCAGTTGGCCCATCCAGAGATTCTGAAAGGCCACTTGGCATGATCTGAGGGCAACTTTGTTGCTAGAGTCCTTAGGCAGGCTAGGACGGAAGGTAGATAGGCCTTGAACTTGAGTCCACAGGGTTGAGCCTGAGGCCTGGATCCATTCACACGGACCTGTTAGTTTACTGAGTCTGCAGAGCTGGTCCCAGAACCTGTATTACTGGGACAGGGCTGAAGACTGAGTCCACAGGTGCTAGCCTGGCACTATAGTGGGCCTGGAGCCTGAATCCATGGGGGTGGGAATGGTTCATGGGGTCATAGGGGACTGTCCTGGAGCCTGGATCTACAAGCATGTTTTTCAAGTCTCACTCCACAGGATCCAGCTCGGCACTGGTGTGGGCCTGGACCCTGGGTCTGCTGGAACAGACCTAGACCCTGGGTCCTCTGGAGCTGAAGTCAGCTGATGCTGGGATCAGTGTAAAGACTGGGCTGTTGGACTTGCCCTGGTATCTGGAGTCTCTGGAGCTAGCCTGGAACTGGAGGCCTGGATCCACTGGAGCTGGACCTAGAGGCTAGGTCCACAATGACTAGCCCAGAGTAGCTCATCAGCCACCAACTAAGAGTCAGTGAAAATAAGAACCTTAGAAAGTGTTTGTCAAGGGCATACCGTATTACAGAGAGTATTGCATGCAGCTCAGCCCATTAGGCGCTTCCTCTACCTCCCTTGTGGTAATCAGAGTATTTGAATGGGGGCTGTGGCTGTCCATTGTCTGGCTTCCTTATACTCCATACTCACTGTATTCGTAGGAACAGACCATTGTTTTTCTTGTTTTGAGGATGTTTATCATCCTCTCTCCACTCTCCATTGAGCAGGAGGTGAAGACATTTCTGGGGGATTTGGCAAATTAGCCTCAGTGGCTATTTCCTCAGGGAGTTGTGATTCTCCAATAAAGCCAGGGTTAACTCTATGCTATACATACCTTTTCCATTTGAACAAGGAGGCCTCTATTACTGATTCAACTTTTACAGGGAGTCTTTTCCATTACCCAGAGCATAATAGGAATCTCATAATAGGAATCTTACATAGAGTAATTGACCCTGCCCCAGTAAAGACTCCAGTTCAAGTAAGTGTCCAGTATGCTGCTAGGAGTTGCCTCTCTAGTAATGAATACATTTGGACTGAGTCTGGGAGCCATGTCTATACATAACATTTCCTATTCATTTGACCCAGAGGCTCCAGGAAGCAAATTTTGGAGTGGCCAAAATTTCTCATTGTAAGTAATATCCCCAAGGCACTAGTAGAAGTGCCAAAGCAAGAGCCTCTTTCAGTTTATCTATTGTTGTTCTGGTCCCCCTAAAAATGAAAGGTTTATGGGCTTCTTGATACATGGGAACCAGCAAATATTGGAGGTGAGGAGTGTGTTGGCACTAAAACTCCAAATGTTAGGCTTCCTGTATCAATGTGGGAGGTTGGAGTGATAATTGCTTATCTTATATCAGATTTAGAATAGTTTGCCCTTCTAAATTCTCAATATAGCCCCCAAATTTAACAGATTGAGAGGGGCCTTGGTTCTCATGCAGAACCATTGCCCATCCTCTCTCAGTGAAATGTTTACTCATAGTTGTGGTGATCTACAAGACAGAGTCTTGGCCAAGTCCAATGAGGAGGATTGTAATCTATAATAATGCCAAACCTGAGTTTCTGGTGGAAGTGCAGGACAGACATTTAGATCCTGTTTGTGAAGACTGTGTACAATAATGGGGATATCTAAGTTTCCCAAAGGCAAATGGGAAAAGTATACTATTGACCCTCAAAGATGAAAGTAAATTGTGATCAACAACCCTGCGAAATATTTTGCTGAATAGTCTATAACTACATATTACTCATGTTGTTATGAATGCCATTCACTAAGGCAATAATACCTGATGGGGTACTTTAATAAAGGAAACAACTTTCTTAGCTCTCTGTAGTTGGTCTCCACTTACTAGTAATGACTTTAAGTACAGACCATATTGAAGAGTTGAAAAGATGAGATGGTAGGAATCAGTACCCCTTCTTTAATTAAGTTAGCTATGTGAAGCCATATCCTTAGGTGCTTTGCCTTACACAGGACTGTGGTATATTTTGTCCTTCACACCAATGGGTGAAGGTTAATTGGTTTCCATTAGGTAGCACCTACCAATAGTGTAAAAGCGTGGGTTACTGCTGACTGAGAAAACCTATTCTATTAATGGGGAAATGGATAGTCTGGGAGTGGGGTTGGGGAAGATGTAGGATGGAAGCAGCTTTTACCAAAAACTAGACCAATTTTTAAAGCTAAGCTAGTAATTTCCCTTTAAGGTGTGTGCAGGAGAGGGGTGTCCCTTTAAAACATGAGTGCTAGGCCGGGTGTGGTGGTGCACACCTGTAATCCCAGCACTTGGGAGGCTGAGGCAGGAGGATCACGAGTTCAAAGCCAGCCTCAGCAACTTAGCGAGGCCCTAAGCAACTCAGTGAGACCTTGTCTCTAAATAAAATACAAAAATAGGACTGGGGATGTGGCTCAGTGGTGGAGTGCCCCTGGGTTCA
Source organism: Glaucomys volans (assembly GCA_020662805.1). Taxonomy (NCBI): domain Eukaryota; kingdom Metazoa; phylum Chordata; class Mammalia; order Rodentia; family Sciuridae; genus Glaucomys; species Glaucomys volans. The sequence goes on along the minus strand of JAJEJO010048549.1, from coordinate 312,298 downwards.
ATCCCAGTACCAAAAAAAAAAAAAAAAAAACATGAGTGCTAGCCAAGCATGGTGGCACACACTTGTAATCTCAGAGACTTGGGAGGCTGAGGCAGGAGGATCACAAGTTCCAGGCCATCCTCAGCAACTTAGCAAGACTGTCTCATTATTTAAAGAAAGACTATGGATTTATCTCAGAGGTAAAGTGCCTCTGGGATCCATCCCCAAAATAACAACAATTAAAAAGAGTGCTTTGGAGGATTAGAGAGGTTGGAGTACCCATATCCAACAGGGTCAGTAGGCATTGTTTTTAGAACCCAAGTCACAGTAAATATGGTTAAAGGGTGATTTTCTGCTAGATGGGTCCTCTTTCTATGACCATTGGATCTCTACTGTAGGAGTGGGTCCCTGTCACTGTCAGAGATCAAAAACAAGTATGGAAAATAAAACTGCTTCCAAAGGGGAACTATAAGTCTACTAAGATTGTAATTGTTACACTGTTTTACCAGAAATCATTGATTTCGGGATTCTCTTGTCCCCTAGAGTCCAATCTAATCTCTCTTGTTCACCTCTGGATTCATGCTTAAACAAGGTCCTGGTTATAGATGGTTTGTTTAGCCTAGAAGGGAGGTGATCTCATTGTTGATAACAATTTTGATTTAGGCCAGTTTGTATGATTAACAGGCAACTCTTGGCTTTGAGTTTGTCTTTCATGGGCTTCTACTAAATCCAGATTATCTATTCCCTCCTTAATGTTCTAGCACTAGCCATCATTGCCAGTAAAGAATATACATTTGTCAGAAACCCTCCTGGGAAACAAATATGTGGATTCAGGAATCAATTCAACCTCCTCTGGACTTGCCAAGTCATCATACCACACACCATATGTTACTTGATAAGCCCACTTCAACATCCTCAACTGATGGAGATCATTGGCCTTGACTAACATTTTCCATTGATGGTTGGCCCAGGCTGTTATAAGGCCTAACATAGCATGGCAGCCTTCCAAGTCATAAAAGTCCACATCAACAAGATATATTTGGACCAAGGTCCAAAGCTTCCTTTGGGAGTCATTACAACATTCACAACAAATTGTGCAGGATCCAAAACTCAACTCAAAGTGGATCAAGGACCTAGAAATTAGACCAGAGACTCTGCACCTAACAGAAGAGAAAATAGGTCCAAATCTTCATCACGTTGGCCTAGGACCAGATTTCCTTAACATGACTCCCAAAGCGCAAGAAATCAAAGCAGGAATCAATGATTGGGTTAGAATCAAACTAAAAAGCTTTTTCTCAGCAAAGGAAACAATCAGCAATGTGAAGAGAGAGCTTTCAGAGTGGGAGAAAATCTTTGCCACACACACTTCAGATAGAGCACTCATCTCCAGAATCTACAAAGTACTCAAAAATCTTTACATCAAGAACACTAATAACCCAATCAATAAATGAGCCAAGGAAATGAACAGACACTTTACAGAGGAAGATCTACAAGCAATCAACAGATTTATGAAAAAATGTTCAACATCCCTCGTTACAAGAGAAATGCAAATCAAAACCACCTTAAGATTTCATCTTACCCCAATTAGAATGTCTTTTATTAAGAATACAGGCAACAACAGGTGTTGGTGAGGATGTGGGGAAAAGGGTACACTCATACATTGCTGGTGGGAGTGCAAGTTGGTGCAGCCACTCTGGAAAGCAGTGTGGAGATTCCTTAGAAAACTTGGAATGGATCCACCATTTGACCCTGCTATCCCACTCCTTGGCCTATACCCAAAGGACTTAAAATCAGATTACTACAGTGATGCAGCCACATCAATGTTCATAGCTGCTCAATTCACAATAGCTAGATTGTGGAACCAACCTAGATGCCCTTCAATAGATGAATGGATAAAGAAACTGTGGTATATATACACAATGGAATATTACTCAGCCATGAAGAAGAATAAAATTATGGCATTTGTAGGTAAATGGATGATGTTGGAGACTGTTATGCTAAGTGAGATCAGCCAATCCCAAAAATCCAAAGGCCGAATGGTCTCTCTGATAAATGAATGATGATGCATAATGCAGGGGTGAAGGGAGGCAAGAATGGAGGAAGGATAGATAGCATAGAGGGAAGGGAGGGGTGGAGTTGGGGTGGCGGTGTAAGAATAATAACAGAATGTGTGACAGACATCATTGCTCTGTGTACATGTATGAATGCACAGATGGTGTGACTCTACTTTGTGTACAACCAGAGAAACAATAGCTGTAGTCCATTTGTGCTCAATGAATCAATAAGCAAATAAAAAAAAGATAAAAAAAGAAATTTTGCAATCAACAAATACATGTAAAATGGGCTAACAGTGCAAATATATTTAATTATTACAAAAAAAATTGTGCAGGATCTTTTAGTAGAGATACCACCTTTCCATTTCATACTATGGCAGTCAATTGTTTGATGCTAGCCCCTTTTAGGTAAAGTTAGTTCCTTACCAGCTATCTTCTATACAGCTAGGTAGTCCCTTTTATTTGGTTCCTAGGCAAGGTCTTGAAGGAGAGACTAGGCCTTAGGGTGAGAGAGATGCGTCTTCTCCACCCAGTAAGAACCAGTACCTCACCCTAATTAGAACAAGTTATACTCCATGTATGTATAATATGTCAAATACACTCTACTGTTACGTATATCTAAAAACAACAAATAAATTTATATATATAGCCAGACGTGGTGGCGCACAACTGTAATCCCAGTACTTGAAAGGTTGAGGCAGGAGGATCGTGAGTTCAAAGCCAGCCTTAGCAACTTAGCAAAGCCCTAAGCAACTCAGTGAAACCCTATCTCTAAATAAAATACAAAATAAGGCTGGGGATGTGGCTCAGTGGTGGAGTGCCCCTGGGTTCAATCCCCAATATCAAAAAAAATTTATATATATATATATATATATATATATATATATATTTTTTTTTTTTTTTTTAAGAACCTGTACCTCCATCTTGGCCCTCCCCTTCTGTCTTTATTGCTTTGTGAATAGTTAGTAGCAAAGCAGGGGACAAATCATCTCAGTCACTACAGTGGTGATGTGTTGCTGCTTTTGCCTCCAGGGGGGACCACTACTTCTTCCTTCCCAACTCCCCCCTACCTACCCCCACCCAGTCCCCTGCAGTCTCTTCTTCCCAAGTGTCATGCTGATGAGAAGCTACCTAGAACAAGATCCACCAGTATATCTTTTTGGGTGTTTTTTTGTTTTTGTTTTGTGGTGCTGGGGATTGAACCCAGGGCCTTGTGCTTGCCAGGCAAGCACTTTACCAACTGAGCTATATCCCCAGCCCTGGGTGTTTTTGTTTGATTGGTTGGTTAGTTGGTTGGTTTTGGTACCAGGGATTGAACCCAGGAGTGCTTAATCCCTGAGTAATATCTCCAGTCCTTTTTATTTTTTATTTCAAGACAGGATCTCACTAAGTTGCTTAGGACCTTGCTAAATTGCTGAGGCTGGCTTTGAATTTGCAATCCTTCGGCCTCAGCTTCCTGAGTTGCTGGGATTATAGGCATCTGCCACCACTCCTGGCTCCACCATGTATCTTGTGGTTTGGAGAACCTATTCAGCAGGACAGTGACTTGCTTTGGAGTCTTAGGAGAACAAAAGTATAAATTTACTTGCCTGGGCACAGTGGTACACAACTCTAATCCCAGAAACTCAGGAGGCTGTGGCACAGGGATCACAAGTTCAAGGCCAATCTCACCAATTTAGCACTACCCTATCTCAAAAAAAAAGGTGGGGGGGACTGGAGATGTAGCTCGATGTACTCGGTGGTAAAGTACCCCTGGGTTCAATCCCCAGCATATTATTATCAATAATAATAATAATAATAATAATAATAATTTAAGAATGATTGTGTAGCTCAGTAGAGAGAACTTGCCTAGCATGCCCAAGTCACTGACTTCAATTCCCAGCAGAATAAAGAAAGAAAGTAAGTTTTAGCCACCTCAGCCCAAGGTTAGGATCTTTGGAAGTCTTTTTTTTTTTTTTTTTTCTTTCTCAGTGCTGGGGATTGAACCCAGGGCCCTGTGCTTGCAAGGCAAGCACTCTACCAACTGAGCTATATCCCCAGTCCAAGGTTAGGATCTTGACATCCTGTCAGGGAAGAGCTAAAATGACAATTTTCACAACAGTATAATTGAGCATGTCACAACAACAGAAGCATGCCAGTTTCTTGCCAAGGCATCTCCCCAAACTGTACTTAGAAGAACAACCTCAATCTGATGTCTCTGCCTTATCAGCTCCTTTGCCTGCCATAGTGGTCCCCAAGGACAAGGACAGCCTCACATGCCAGAATACCCCAAATCACTAGCTCATCTATGGGAAGCTCCTCCCACCATAGCCTATTATGGGATCAAGGACAGCCCACCCTGGGACCAGAAGCATGCATCCCTCCCCTTTTTCCTAAACAGGACCATGAGTCTCGCAACTCCTAGGACCTGCCTAGAAAGGTACCCAGTTTGGCCAGCTAATCTTTCCAAGGCAGCTAAGCACCTCTGACCTCTAAAGGCAGTTTTATTGGTATGGGTTCACTCAAATATTGGCACTACAACTTGACCAAGCTAATGAGGTACAGGGGGAGACCATGGAAACAGAATGAAGTACAGCTAAGAATGATACCATGTCAAACTGATGCAGGGGTAGTCCAAATTTTGAGTCCATCACTTAAGGTTTTCCAGCATCAATTTGCCCACTAATTGTCCTACTAATAGAGTAGATTCCATGCAAATTGCTTAGTCATTACCAGAATCCTACAGAACCCACTTGGAGTGAGTTATAGGATTTTAAGACATCAAAAAGCTTCTGCACAGCAAAGGAAATAAGAGGGTGAAGAGAGAGCCTGCAGAATGGGAGAAAGTCCTTGCCAGCTACTCTTCTCACAAGGAATTAATATCTAGAATATATAAAGAACTCAAAAAACACCTAAAAAACAAATAACCCAGTCAATGCACAAATGAACTAAACAGACATTTCTCAAAAGAAGAAATGCAAATGGCCAAAAAAATATATATGAAAAAGTGTCCAACATCCTCAGCAATCAGGGAAATGTAAATCAAAACTACACTGAGTAAATAAAAAAAAAAAATTTTAAAAAAAAACAAAGAAGGGCTGGGGCTGTGGCCTAGTGGCAGAGCACTTGACTAGCATGTGTGAGGCACTGGGTTCAATTCTCAGCACCACCTATAAATAAAAATTAAAAAAAAACTACACTGAGATTTTATGTCACTCCAGTTAAAATGGCAAACATCAAGAATATAAGTAAAAATAATTCCAGGTGAGGATGTTGGGGAAAGGGTACACCCATGTATTGTTAGTGGGACTGCAAATTAGTACAACCACTTTGGAAAGCAGTATGGAGATTCCTCAAAAGAGTAGAAATAGAACCACCATATAATCCAGTCATCCTACTACTTGAAATTTATCCAAAAGAACTAAAATCAGCATACAGTGACACATGCATACTAATGTTTATAGCAGGACAATTCATAACAACCAAATTATGGAACCAGCCTAGGTGTCTGTCTACATCAAATGGACAAATAAAATGTGGCATATATTCACAATGGAGTTTTATTCAGCCATAAAGAAGAATGAAATTATGTAATTTGCTGATAAATTAATAGAACTGGATAACATCATGCTAAGTGCAATAAGTCTGACTCATAAATTCCAAGATTGAATGTTTGAGTGTTCTCTCCATATGCAGAAGCTATGGAGAAATAAGAATAAAGAGGGGGATCTCATGAAAACAGAAGAAAGAACTATGGAATGGAGGAAGAGGACTGAGGATGGGGGAGGAGGGATGGGAAAGGGGAAGAATTGCAGAATGAAATTGATCAAATTATGCTATTGTGTATATGACTATATCACAATGAATATCACTTTTAGGTGTAACTACAATGCACCATTTTTAAAAAATCAATAAATAGACCTGTGGAAGAGAGGAAAGGAATTGGGGAAGAGAGGAGTGGAGGGAAGTACTGGGATCAAAATGGACCAAATTATGATATATCCATTTATGAACACATCAAAATGAACCCACTATTATGTATGTCTATAATGCTGTAATAAAAACTTTAAAAAAAAAAAGACATAATCATGATATGGCAGTAGTACACAATGAACTGTATTTGGATAGCACTCAGGTTTCTTGAGCTGGGAGAGTCCCTCACAACAGGAAACTATTCAGAGAGAGCTGTATCAAGCTACCATCCATAACTGGATGATGGCAAGGGAACACCCAGGGAAGAGCTGAATTAGAGAGGGGGCTTATTATTTGTCTGGATGATGTTACTCAGCTGCAAGATGGGAAGCTTCTGGGTCAGAGAGTCTCAAAAGTCAGCCTCAGCTTGGTTGTTTGGTTTTTTAATAACTACAAAGTTTGTTTTATCTATATCTAGTAGATGTTGGGCAGAATTTTGTGGGGTACTTAAAGCAAGTTGGGTCTAAAAGGCTAAAAATCTTATTTGCTCTATATTCTAAATAATTAGATGTGTGAGAATTCAGTTTGGCACCTGTAGACTTTGAGCTAATGGTACTAGCTTGCTGTGAAGAAGTAACAATACAGGGACCACCATCTTTACCTTATTTACATAACTGGTGATAATAAAGTTTTTGTTGGAATATTTTGATGTAGACACTGTTTCCTTGGTCTGTATCAATGCTATATACCTCCTTAGGTGGTAGTTTTCAGCATCAGACCATGCAATGGTGTATTGAAGTCAGAGAAATAGCAACCCATTTAAGTATTCTATCTGAACACAAGTATTTTCCATTGTATCAGATAAAGAATTAGAATTAAATCTTAAATTCATAAATGTTCCAAATAATAATTCAAAGGGAGAAATACTAAGCTTGCCAGAAGAAGTTGACTTTATTTTTTTAATAAAACGAGTGGTAAATCTCTGGGCCATCAAAGCCAGTGGCTCAATATTATTTAGCTGATGAACTCTTTAAGGTATGTTCTTTCTCCATCATCATGATATATATGTTTAACTTCATTCCTCACCAGATATTCTTATAAGACTCTCAGAATCAAATGACTCCTGACCAAGAAACAAAACTAAAATCATTTCATGTGGATATGAATGAAAATTGGTAAATAAATCAGGTACACCTCCAAGAGGAGAAACTGGAGAAGAACCAGGCTGGGTTTATAATAATTCTCTCAGAAGAGAGCATATACATTTATTCTGTATCAAGGTCACTATCATTTTACTGCTTCAAACTAAAAACAGTACTACTGTCTGAACAGTTAGATGTGTTTTATTGGGAAAATTATATTTCTCCTTGTTTGTATTCTCTGCCCTAGTAGGTTGATTCAATAATGAATAAGTGGGCTCTTTTGCTTGAAAAAAAGAATTCCTTATGATTTGGTTCATTCATTGACCTTGTCCAGAAGACTTGGGATGATAAAGAGTATGATAAATTTTACATTTTTACAGAGCTCCTAAAGTCCATAGAAATGGAATGATTTCTCTTATCAGATTCCAGATATTTTGGAATTCCAAAGGTTGAAATGATATAATTCAGTAAGAGTATTACCAAGCAATATATTCCTCAGTTCTTACCTTCTCAAAAGATTTCAGTCAAGAGAGACAGATAGAATAAGCATAAAGGATTTATTTAGGGAAGTGAAAGTACACTCCAAGGAATGTGGACCAGATCATCCCAAGAAAGGAAGTGGCCTGGGGTTTTGCATGTGGTGAGTTTTCATATTTGGTCTGGAAGCTTCCCTCCTCATGCATTATGTATTTGGGGTGGTTACTGGTTTAGTGAACCTGTGCTGATTTCGCTATGTTGGAAAATTTCCTATCAGTAGTGTACTTGCACTGTTTTTAACATGTTGGAAAATCTCTCACCAGGTTGGGTGCAGTGGCACATGCCTGTAATACCAGCAGCTGGGAGGCTGAGACAGGAAGATTGCAAGTTCAAGGCCAGCCTCAACAACTTAGCAAGGCCCTAAACAACTTAGTGAGACTGTCTCAAAATAAAAAACAAAAAGGGCTAGGGATGCAGCTCAGTGGTAAAACACCCCTTCAAATCTTCAGTACCAGAAGGAGGAGGAGGAGGAGGAGGAGGAGGAAGAGGAGGAGGAGGAGGGGAGGAGGAAGAAAGAAAACTTCCCATCAGTACCTAAGTAAAATCCATGAGCAGGAGGAAGTGGGGATTAAATCCACAATGTAATTGATATTACAAGGAACCTGGGGTCCCCTAAATGACAGTGCCTCAGTGCTTTGCATGTGTTCTGAAGTTGGAACATCCATTAAGCTTGTTATACCTGGTTCTTTCATCAATTTTAGGAAGATAGTATCTGACTATGAAGGAGGTGAGTTTTATGGGCTGGATTTTGTTGTTGTTGTTGTGGGGGTTTTTTTGTTTGTTTTGGGGGGGTTTTTTGGTTCTGGGGATTGAACCCAGGGGTACTACACCACTGAGCCACATCCCCAGACCTATTCTGTATTTTGTGTAGCGACGGGGTCTCACTGAGTTGCTTAGGGCCTCGCTAAGTTGCTGAGGCTGACTTTGAACTCGAGATCCTCCTGCCTCAGCCTCCCAAGTGCTGGGATTACAGGTGTGTGCCACTGCGTCCAGCTTATGGGCAGGATTTTTATCATCTGAGGTGTAGTGATCTTTTGTCACTCAAATGGAGTGAGGGGCTGGGGCAGTAGCTCAGTGGCAGAGCACTTGCCTAGCATGTATGAGGCACTGGGTTTGATCCTTAACACCACATAAAAATAAACGAATAATTTTTAAAAGTGTTCTTTAAAAAAAAAATGGAGTAAGCTTTATTCTCCTTCCCACCCATCCTCTTCCTCATATCTATCTACCTACCTACTCTCACAAGTCCTTGATCATTGTTTGAGCATCTCGTTTAACTGATAAGAATCCTTCTGGCAATCCAGACATCATACACAATATTACAAACTAACAACCCCTACCTTCTGAGGGCAGAACTCTATAAAATCCAGTTGCTACCAGAACCAGGTAACATTACCCTCAGTAGGCTTCCTTGACTAACTTTAGGTGTTCTCTGTTGTGGGGATGTAGGAAGAAACCACTGAGCCACATGTTCTCCTAGGCTGCGGAACAGGGCATTCCTGAGGAAAACCTCGGAATCATACATGCCTGGGGGGCAGACTTTCCAGGTGACTGGACCCACCAGGGGGCCACCTGTCTCAGAAGAGCTTCACCCTTCCTCAGGTCCCCCTCCCCTTGTGTGACTGCTGAGGCTGAGCCGCCCACCGGCTATCTGGTTTCAAGCTTTGTTCACTGATTCACCTGGTGTATAAAAAGGGCTGCACGTTCACATTAAATTGGAGATGCCATCATCGAATGCGGCTTCCTGGAGTGTGTGTGTTTTTACTCCATACGCCTCGCCCCCTCTAAGGGGGACCCACTCATGTTGCCCCAGTTGCAACAGATGTAGTTGTGACACCCTGTAAATAATTTTTCTGACAAACAACACAACTTTGTATTATTTACTTAATTATTTCATCCTTATTCCAAGTGTTGTAAGATTCCAAGGTGTTCAGCATATTCCTTTGTTTATATGAGTTTGTCGGTGGCATGACAGAGCCAACCAAACATAAAACCATTGAAGTACAGGAATAATCCTATTGTACAATTCCCATATTCCTATGGTGTTCTTAAATTCTCCTGGTTTCCAATTGCACATTCCTGAAACTGTGAATAGGAGTCTCTGGATAGAAGTGATGGGGCTTCAATTTCCCCAATCAAAATTTTAGTAGCCATTTCATAGATTGGTGCGCAAACTCATTTACTTTAGATTTTTCACTTCATTGTCTAGTATGAACTCTACAATTAATTACAGAAATCTATTAGAGAATTTGGAATGATTCCAATAAATCAGTGATCAGTTTACCATGTGGATTTTAGTTCCTACTGATGTTAGAAAGTCTCTATTCTTCCACGTTGGTCCCATAGCACAACAGACCCTAAATGAATATTTACTATCAGCATACACATTTACTTTAAAATTGGTGACTAATTTAAAAGTTTTTGCAAGAACTATCAGTTCTACTTCTTGGGTCAATTTTATGTTTGGGAGAGAATAAGCCTCTAAAACCTCAGAAAGAGGAAGATTTTGAGAAGATGGTGAAATAGGAAGCCCCAAGAATCTGTCTCCCCACCTAGACTAGAACTGTGCTGGCAGAATCTGTCTGATATTACCTCTTTTGGAATTCAGGAATCTATGGAAAGCTTAGAACTTCCATAGAAAGCCTTGGACATTGAATTGCAGTTAATTCCAGTCAGTTTCAGTCAGTTTCACCTTCTTAGCACAGTAGTTGCTATTCATTCCATACCTCCAGCCTCATGGGAGGCAACTGTGCATATGTTCCTAAAGCAATCTGCACACAGCTTGCAAAAGCCAGTGTGAACAAAACAAAACTGAACAAAAAAGCCCTGTCCTCCAGATATTGGGGAGCCATGATTTCTGCTCATTGCCTCTTCTGATTACAAAGGTGCAAAAAAGTACACAGTCATTATGGTGCTCCATATTGTCTGAAATCCCTTCAACTTCACTTGAAGGGACTTCCAGGAGATATAAATGAGTAGTGCCCTTTTATTCCACCTTCATTTTTCTCTTTTTCCCCCTTTTAGGAGCCAGATATTAAAGACTAAGACATTCAGAAGCCACAACACATACAAAGAAAATTAGAAAGTGATTGTCCATAAGAAGACCTTAAGTTTACATCTCACGCTGTTCCTTGGCACAGAGACAGCTATGATAATCCCCACCCCTGCCTTAAAAAATGCAGTAACAAAAAAACAGAAATCTGACTTTCACAGTTAGCATATTATTAGATTCAAATCTCCAGTTTTCAATAACACTACAAAAAAAAGACAAAGAAACAGAAAAAAATATGGCCCATTCAAGGGAGAAAAATGAATTAACAGAGACTGCCCCTCAAAGGGCTAGAAGTGTAGTTCAGTAGTAGAGCACTTGCCTAGTATGTGCAAGACCCTGATCTCCAGCACTGGAAAAGCAAAGAAAGAAAAGAAAGAAGAAAACAATGTATGAGCAAAATGGAAATATCAATTAAAAGACAAAAAAAAAACTAAAAAGCAATTCTGGAGCTGAAAAGCACAATAATTGAAATCAGCAATTCAGTAGAGACTCAAAGGCAGATTTGAACAGACAAAAAGAAAACTCGGCAAACTTGAAGATAGGACCAAGGAAATTCCCAAGACTGAGAAACAGAAATAAAAAAGACCAAAGAAAAGTGAACAGAAACTAAGGCACCTGTGGGGATACCATCAACCAAACCAAATGTTCATGGCAGGAATCTCAGAGATAAGAAGAAGAGCCAGGCATGGTGGCGCATGCCTATATTCCCAGCAACTCAGAAGGTTGAGGCAGGAGGATTGCAAGTTCAAGGTCAGCCTCAGAAACTTACCAAGACCCGCAATAACTTAGTGAGACCCTGTCTCAAAATAAAATATAAAAAGGGCTGGGGACGTGACTCAGTAGTTAAGTGCCCCTGGGTTTAATCCCCAGTACTAAAAAGAAGAAGGAGAAGAGGAGAAGGGAGCAGGAAGTATATTTGAAGAAATTATATCTGAGTACTATTCCATTGTGTATATATACCACAGTTTCTTTATCCCTTCATCTATTGAAGGGCATCTAGGTTGGTTCCACAATCTAGCTATTGTGAATTGAGCAGCTATGAACATTGATGTGGCTGCATTACTGTAGTAATCTGATTTTAAATCCTTTGGGTATAGGCATAGAGGGAAGGGAGGGGTGTGGGTGAGGTGGGAGGGCAAGAATAATAACAGAATGTGTGACAGACATCATTGCCCTGTGTACATGTATGAATGCACAGATGGTGTGACTACTTTGTGTACAACCAGAGAAACAATAGCTGTACTCCATTTGTGTTCAATGGATCAAAATTAAATGAATAAAAAAATTTTAAAAATTAAAAAAAGAAATTATATCTGAAAACTTAACAAATTTTATGGAAGACATGAATATAAACATCCAAAAGCTCATTGAATCTAAGTAAGATGAGCTCAAAGAGACCTACAGACAGATACATCATAATGAAATATTCAAAAACAAAAAAGCCAGGTACGGTGGCACAAGCCTGTAATCCCAGCTACTCAGGAGACTGAGGCAGGAGTACTGCAAGTTTGAGGCCTGCCTGGGCAATTTGGCCACTTAGTGAGACCCTTTCTCAAAATAAGAAATAACAAAAAGGGCTGGGGATTTAGCTCAGTGGTACAGCACCCATGGGTTCTATACCCAGTGTGAATGAAAGGAAGAAAGAAAAAAAAGAAAAACAAAATCTTAAAAGCAGCAATAGGGAAACAACTCATCACATACAAGAAATCATCAGTAACATTATCAGGGGCTGGGTACAGGAGCACATGCCTGTAATCTCAGTGATTTGGGAGACTGAGGCAGGAGAATCAAGTTTGAGGCCATCCTCAGCAACTTAGCAAGACCCTGTTTTTAAAATAAAAAGTAAAAAGACTAGATATATGGCTCATCAGTAAAGCACCCCTGGATTCAATCCCCAGTACCAAAAAAAAAATTTAAATGAAAAGAAATAAAGAAACCTTGGAGGCAGTGGGTTGATATTCAAAGTACTAAGGGGGAAAAAAACCTATCAACCAAGAATCGTATACCTGGCAATACTATCCTTCAAAAGTTAGGGGGAGTGGGACTGGGGTTGTGGGTCAGTGGCAGAGCACTTGCCTAGCATGTGCGAGGCACTGGGTTCAATTCTCAGCACTACATATAAGTAAATAAAATAAAGGTCCAAATAAAAAGCTACTTATTAAAAAAAAAAAGTTAGGAGGAGGGACTGCAAGTGTAACTCAATGATAGAGCACTTGCCTAGCATGTGCAAGGCCCTGGATTTTATTCCCAGCACCCCCCATCCCACCAAAAAAAGTGAGAAATTAAGATGCTGCTAGATAAATAAAAGCTGAGAAGATCTGTTGCCACTACAACTACATCTTCCCATAAGAAATGCTCAAGGGAATAATGCAAGGTGAAACAGGATGACACTGGAGAGTAATTTGAAGCTGTAGGAAGAAATAAAGATCTCATTTAAAGGTAAATACAAGGCCAGGCATGGTGGCACATGCCTGTAATCCCAGCTGCTGGGGAGGCTGAGGCTGGAGGATCGCAAGTTCAAGGCCAGCCTCAGCAAATAACAGGCCCTAAGCAATTTAGTGAGACCCTATCTCAAAATAGAAAATACAAAGGACAGGGTGGGGCTCAGCAGTAAAGTGCCTCTGGTAAAGCTAGTATTATTGTAATCTTACATTTTGTCTTCTACTTAATTTAAGAGACTAATGCACTTAAAAGAATTTCTAGATTGGGAGTAGGAGCAGTGCTAGGAATTGAACCCAGGACTCCATGCATGCTAGACGCACACTCTACCACCCAACTATACCCCCTGCCCAAAGAGTTACCAGTTAATTGGGGGTGGGGGGCACACAGTTTTGACATCACTAATGGAAAGGGAAGGTGGGTGGCCAGAGACGGCTGTCGGGACACTGGAAGCATATGGGCTCTGACCTGGTTGGCGCTTTATGTTATGAGGGGCCTCCTCTTCAGAGGCTGCTGTGCACAGGCGGGTGGAGGCAGCACAGTGCACCTTACTGGTGGTGGTGTGCTTATTGAGCCCCAGTATAGTTTCCCCAGTGACCAGATCCCAGGTGATCCTGGGTGAGTTCTTCAGCGCTGCTATGTGGTTCTGGATTCTCTGGTACTCTTGGCATGACTCAGATGCTGTGCTAGGTCATTTTACATATCCAGATCCTTCCCAGTGGTCAGATGAGGAATTAGGTATCTCTTCTGATGGTGAAGACTGAAAGTATAGACTCAACTCTTCACAAGAACAAAGTGAGAATTTCAGGAAATTATGGACTTCATAGAGTACATTAAAAGTTGTAGGTTAAAGTGATTTGGGAAAACAAAAAAATAAAGCAATTTGGCCAAGGAAAACAAAAAACAGAAAGAGGGGGATGAAGCTAATAAACTAACAAAAGTTTTGGATATTATCAAAGTTAAAGTATTATAAATTTAAATTAGAATGTTATAACTTTATGGTGTTAAATGTAAGTCCAATGGTAACCACAAAAAATAGCTATAGAATAAACACAAAAGGAAATGAGAAAGAAAATTAAACATTCACTACAAAAAAATCAACTAAATACAAAAGAAGAGAGTAATGAAGGAGGAAATGGGGAACAAAAAAGCTATAAGGCATATAGAAAACAAATAGCAGCCAGGTGCAGTAACATAAACCTGTAATCCCAGCAATTTGGGAGGCCAAAGCAGGAGGATTGCCAAGTTTCAGGCAAGCCTCAGCAACTTAGTGAGGCCCTAAGCAACTTAGAAGGACTCTATCTCAAAATAAAAATCAAAAAGGGTTGGGGATGTAGCTTAGTGCTAAAGTGCCCCTGGGTTCAATTCTTGGTACCAAAACAAACAAACAAAAAACAAATAGCAAAGTGACAGAAATCAATTCCTCCCTACCAATAATTACTTTAAATGTAAATAAACCTTCCAATCAAAAGAGAAAGACTGGCAGAATGAATAAAGGAAAATATTATCCAACTATATGCCATCAACAAGAAAATCACTTTATATCCAAAGACATGGATAGATTGAAAGTGAAAGAATGGAAAATGATACTCATTATAAATAATAACCAAAAGAGAACAAGGGTGGCTATATTTGCATCAGACAAAATAGAATTTAAATCAAAATAAATATAAGAGACCAAAGAGGCTATTGTATGTTATTAAAAGGTTCAATACAAAATATAATTATTATAAACATTCACATACCTAATGACAGATCATTTAAATATATGAAGCAAAAATAGAATTCAAGAAAGAAATGGACAGTTCTGCAAGAATAGTGGGAGATTTCAAAACCCCACTCTCAATAATGTGTGGACCAACCAGACAGAAGATGAGTAAGGAAATAGAAGACTTAAACAACAGCACAAACCAATTGAATCTAGCAGACATATACAGAACACTCCACCCAACATCGACAGCATACACACTCTTCTCAAGTACACATAGGGTATTTTCCAGGATAGACCATGCATTAAGTCATGAATTAAGTCTCAATAATTTTTTTTTTTTGCGGTGCTAGGGATTGAACCAAGGGCCTTATGCTTGCAAGGCAAGCACTCTACCAACTGAGCTATATCCCCAGCTCTCAATAGTTTTCAAGAGATAGAAAGCATTCAAAGTATCTTTTCTGACTGCAATGGGATAAAGTCAGAAATGAATAACAGAAGGCTGGGGTTGTGGCTCAGTGGTAGAGTGCTCATCAAACATGTGTGAGGCCCTGAGTTTGATACTTGGCACCACATAAAAATAAAATAAAGGTATTGTGTTCGCCTACAACCAAAAATGTGTGTGTGTGTGTGTGTGTGTGTGTGTGTATATATATATATATATATATATATATATATATATATATATATTCAAAAAAAGAAATAAGGGCTGGGGATATGGCTCAGGTGGTACAGTGCCTGCCTTGCAAGCACAAAGCCCTGGGTTCAAACCCCAGCACCGCCAAAAAAGAAAAAAAAAGAATGCTAAATCAGAAATGAAAATGTGGACCTTACTCCTGATTTTACAGCAGTAAAAAGGATTATAAGAGAGTATCATGAATGATTGTACATCCAAAAAATTACCTAGATCAAATGGACAAATTCCTAGAAACACAAAACATACTCACTCTAAATCACAAAGAAATAAAAAATATGGATAGATGTATCATTAGTTCAGAGACTGAATCAATAAAAAAATTTGACTGAGAAAAACCCCAAAATTGATGACTTCACTGGTGAGTTCTATACCACATTAAAAGAACTAATACTAGTCCTCCTCAAACTTTTCCAAAAAATTGAAGAGAAGGAAATATTCCAAATTCATTCTGTAAGGCCAGCATTATCCTGATACCAAAGCCAGATGAAGACAGTACAAGAAAACAAAACTACAGACCAATCTCTTTGAACACTGATGCAAAAATCCTCAATAAAATGCTAGCAAATCAACTTCTCAGCAGCATATTAAGAGAATTATATACCACAACCAATTGGAATTTATCCTGGAATGCAAGGATGATTCAACGTATTGAAATTGATCCATGTAATACATCACATTAATGAAATGATCCTAGGAATAAACCACATGAACATCTCAATTGGTGCAGAAAAAAACATTTAACAAAATTCAATGCTTTTTCATGATAAAATTACTCAACGAATTAGGAATAGAAGGGCTCTACCTCAACATAATAAAAGCCATGTACAGGCATATTTGAGACCCTAGGTTTGATCCCCAGTACTGCAAAGATAAATAAATAAATATCTTGTATGAAAATAGTGGACATAGTGGACATCATAATGGTGAAAAATTAAATGCTTTTCCTATAAGATCAGGAAATAACAAGGCATCCAAATTGGAAAGGAAGTAGTAAAATTATCTGTTTGCAGATGATATGTTCTTACATGATGAAACCCCTAAAGATTCCACATACAAAAAAAAATTTTTTTCAGCAAAACAGCAGGATATGAAGTCAATGCGCTAAAATTAGTTGTGTTTCTGTACACTAAAAAAGAACACTCTGAAAAGGAAATTAAGAAAATACATCCATATTAGGGAAGGGGCAGAGGACCAGGGGGAAGTGGAGAGAGGTAATAAGAGAGGTTAATAGAGAAAGTGTCTGTGATCAAAACACATTTTATGTATGTATGAAAATGTCACAATGAAACCCACTACTCTATATAATTAATATGCACCAATACAAAAAGAAAAACAAAACAAAAAGAAACCCATTATTTTGTACAATTAATATTCACTGATAATTATAATAAATCTATTTATAATAGCATCAAAAATAAAGTATTTGGAAATTAACTGAGTAGATAAAAGACTTGTACCATGAGAACCAGGGATGTAGCCCAGTAGTAGAATACTTGCCTCTCATGTGTGAAGCCCTAGGTTCAATCCCTGGAATTAAAAATAAAAATGTATACAGGACTGGGGTTGTGGCTCAGTGGCAGAGCACTTGCCTAGCATATGTGAGGCACTGGGTTAGATCCTCAGCACCACATAAAAATAAATAAATAAAATAAAGGTATTGTGAGAGAGGAATGGAGGGTCTTTAGATTATGTAGAGGGAAATGAGAGGGGAAAGGGGTGGGGTGTGAAAAATGGTGGAATGAGACAGACATCATTACCCTATGTACATGTATGATTAACAAGAATGATATGAATGTACATCGTGCACAACCATAGAAATGAAAATTTGTGCCCCATATGTGTACAGTGAATCAAAACAAAGTCTGTACAAAAAATAAAAAAGAGAAAAAGAAGCAAAAAAAGTATTGTGTCCAACTACAACTAAAATATAAATATATATATTTTTTAAGTATACAATGAAAACTACAAAACATTGCTGTTGCTGAAGGAAATTAAAGAAGATATAAATAAATGGAAAATGCCTCATGCTCATGAGTTAAAAGACTTAATATTATTAAGATGCTAATACTAGCCAGAAATGGTGGCACACACCTCTAATCCCAGATACTTGGGAAGCTGAGGCAAGAGGATGGAAAGTTCCAGGTCAGCCTTGACAACATAGTGAGACCCTGTTGCAAAATAAAACTTAAAAAAGATCTGGGGATGTAGCTCAGTGCTAAAGTGCCCCTAGGTTAGTCAACACTACCCAAAGAAATCCAGCAACTCAATGCAATTCTTATCAAAACCCCACCACACCAGGCTCCAAAAACATTTTTTGAAGAAAATCCCATCCCAAAATTCGTATGGAATCTCAAGAAACCTTGAAAAAGAACAATACTGACTGAGCATGGTGGCACATGCCTATAATCCCAGCAGCACAGGAGGCTGAGACAGAGGGATCACAAGTTCAAAGCCCATTTCAGCAACTTAGTAAGGCCCTAAGCAACTTAGTGAGACCCTGTCTCTAAATAAAAGCTAAAAAGGGCGGGGGATGTGGCTCAGTGGTTAAGTGCCCTGTGTACAATCCCCAGTATACCAAAACAAACAAACAAACAAACAAACAAACAAACAACAATACTGAAAGACTTGCACCTCTTGCACTTCCTAATTTCAAAACTTATTACAAGCTGGGCACAGTAGTACACACCTGTCATTCCAGGGGCTCAGGGGGCCAAGTCTGGAGGATCACAAGTTCAAAGCAACTTAGCAACTTAGAGAGGCCCTAAGTAACTTAGCAAAATCCTGTCTCAAAATTTAAAAAAAAAATAGTAATAAAAAGGACTGGGTTAACCAGGCATGGTGGCGCACGCCTGTAATCCAAGCGACTTGGGAGGCTGAGTCAGGAGGATCGCGAGTTCAAAGCCAACCTCAGCAACTTAGCGAGGCCCTTAGCAACTCAGTGAGACCCTGTCTCTAAATAAAATACAAAATAGGGCTGGGGATGTGGCTCAGTGGCCAAGTGTCCCTGAGTTCAATCCCTGGTTCCAAAAAAAAAAGACTGGGAATATGGTTCAGTGGTTAAGCACCCCTGGGTTCAAACCCCAGTGCCCAGAAAAAAACAATAAAAAAATTATTACAAAACTACAATAATTAAAACAGTACGGTACTGGCATAAATATAGACATATAGACCAATGGAATAGAATAGAGAGTCTGGAAACAAGCTATCATGTATGTAGTCAAGTGATGGGGGGAAGCCAAAATCTTTTAATGGGAAAAGCACAGTCTTTTCAAAAAATGGTGCTGGAACAACTGGATATCTACATGCAAAAGAATGCAGTTGGTTTGGGGATGTGACTCAGTGGTAGAATATTTGCCTGGTATGTGTGAGGTCCTGAGTTTAATCCTTAATACCATCAAAAAGAAAAAAGTTGGGGCTGGGGATATAGCTCAGTTGGTAGAGTGCTTGCCTTGCAAGCGCAAGGCCCTGAGTTAGATCCCCAGCACTGCAAAAAAAGAAAAAAAAAAAGAAAGAAAAAAGTTAAGTTGAACCCTTACTTTACACTATATCTTGAAACTGATCAAAGATCTAAACATAAAACTATAAAACTCTGCTGGGGATATAGCTCAGTTGGTAAAGTGCTTGCCTTGCAAGCACAAGGCCCTGGGTTCAATCCCCAGTACCACAAAAAAAAAAAAACTATAAAACTCTTAGAAGAAAACAGGACAAAATCTTCATGACTTTAGATTCTGCAAGGATTCCTTGGATTTGACACCAAAGGCATAAGCAAAAAAAGATAAGATAGACAGACTGGACTTCATGAAAATTTTGAAATCTGAGCCACACACTATCGTGCATGCCTGTACTCCCAGCTGTTCCAGAGGCTGAATTCAAAGCCAACCTCAGCAACTTAGCAAGGCACTAAGCAACTCAGAGAGACCCTGTTCCTAAATAAATAAAATACAAAAAGACTGGGGATGTGGCTCAGTGGTTGAGTGCCCCTGGGTTCAATCCCCAGTACCAAAAAATAATAAATAAATAAATAAATAAATAAACAAACAAACAAACAATAAAAAAGAAGTTGTGCATCAAAAGACAAATAGAGCTAGGGATGTAGCTCGGTGATAGAGCATTTGCCTAACATGCTCAAGATTCTGGGTTTGATCCTCAGCAACACACACACACATGCACACAATATCAATGGAGTAAAAGATGATAGGTTTCCGGACATGCTTACCCACAAAATATAGCTCCTTGGCATATTGAATATTTTAAGCTGAAGGATTTGAGAAATTGGGTGTTCAGGAAGGATTTTTTGATCCTTCCCAGAAATATAGGACCATTATGTGAGAGGTGCCTTCCCTGTTATGGAGAAAAAAAATATTGTTATTTCTGAATATGAAGGGACACAAAAGAATTGGAAGAAACAGACCTTGCTATTTCCCCCAATTCACTACATTTAGCTATACTTTTACTTTATTTAATCACATTTCTCCATGATTCTCCACTCTTCACCAAACCGAGCATAAACACATTCAGGTTTAATTGCTTCTTCAGATCTTCATTTCTTTATGAAGATTTCCTTGTCACATAAGACTTATATTAAACATTAAATATGGTTGGGCATGGTGGCGCACGCCTGTAATCCCAGTGGCTCAGGAGGCTGAGGCAGGCGGATTGCGAATTCAAAGCCAGCCTCAGCAACTTAGCAAGGCCCTAAGCATGAAGGGCCCTTTGTGATTACCCCACTCGCTCTGGACCTGGATTTGGATTCTGAAGATGGGATCCTGGGAAAACTGACAAAAACCAGTGAAGGTAAGAATTCGTACCCCAGTCAGCTCTCCCCGATCTCTGTCTCTAGTGCCTGGTTGAGAGAGAGAGATAAAACCTTCTTTTCCCTTCCTTCCCAAATTCAGATTAGTGGGAGAAAAATATTTATAAAAGTTAGTTCTTTTGATTTGGACTCTGATTAAATTTGGTTTTCAGGTACCTATGGATTCCTGATCACTTTCCCACCCACAGATACCTGTTACTTTCCTGTTTGTCTCATTCTGAGAACTTAGCTTGACTTTCTGCTTGTCAGGGCAAGGAAGTTGTTGGTTCTTATGCATGCAGGTGACCAAACATTAGCCAAGAACATAGCTGGACAGAAAAATTGGTAGCACCCAATTTGCAGCTAACATCCTACTGACCCACTGCCAGTGAATTGGGGGAAAGAAATAACCTTCCTTCTTTCATTTGTATATCTTTGGGAGTGGTTCTGGATCTTGAAAGGGTTGCATCTTCTGCATCCCTCTTGAAGACACCTCTTGCATCCATGGTCACATCATTAAATGGTAATTGGTTTGGGGATGTTGGATTTTTTGTTTGTTTTTTGTTTGTTTGTTTGTTTTTGTTCTGTAATAGGGTCTTGCTATGGTGCCTATGTTGCCCAGGTTGGCCTCAAACTTGAGATTCTCCTGCCTCAGCCTCTCAGTATCTGAGACTACAAGCATATACCACCATGCCTGGCCTTCTGGTTTTGGGTTTGAGCTATTAAATAAGTACCTTTTGTTTAAAAAAAAAAAAGGAAAATATAATTCTTTAAAATGTTTAAAACCAGACGGGCGCGGTGGCGCACACCTGTAATCCCAGCGACTTGGGAGGCTGAGGCAGGAGGATCACGAGTTCAAAGCCAGCCTCAGCAACTTAGCAAGGCCCTAAGCAACTCAGTGAGACCCTGTCTCTAAATAAATACAAAATAGGGCTGGGGATGTGGCTCAGTGGCCCAGTGTCCTTGAGTTCAATCCCCAGTTCCAAAAAAAAAAAAAAAAAAAAAAAGTTTAAAACCAAGCTGGGCACAATAGCCCATGCTCTAATCCCAGTGACTCAGGAGACTGAGACAGGAGGATTATAAATTCAAGGCCAGTCTCAGCAATTTAGTGGGATTTGGTTTCAAAATAAAATAGAAATGACTGGGTTTGTAGTTCAGAGGTAGAATGCTCCTAGGTTAAGTCCCGGGGAGGGGGGGGCTCATAATGCCAGTAATATTGCTGCTTATCCCAGCTGAAACCTGATAATTTTGTTTTTGTACTGGGGATTGAACCCAGGGGTATTTTACCATTGAGGTACATCCCCAGTCCTTTTTGTTTTGTTTTGTTTTTTGTTTTTGAGACAGTCTCACTAAGTTTCTGAGTATCTTGCTAAGTTGCCCAGGTTTTGAACTTGAGATCCTCCTACTTCAGCCTTGTGAGTTGCTGGGATTACAGGCATGCTCCACCATGCCCAGCAACAATAGTAACATATAATGAATTTGTCAGTATATTTTCCAGTGAGTTTAATACCTTCCGATGTTTCCTTCTTAAATGTTACCATTTCTTTCTTTGAATTTAA
Source organism: Glaucomys volans (assembly GCA_020662805.1). Taxonomy (NCBI): domain Eukaryota; kingdom Metazoa; phylum Chordata; class Mammalia; order Rodentia; family Sciuridae; genus Glaucomys; species Glaucomys volans. The sequence goes on along the minus strand of JAJEJO010048549.1, from coordinate 290,448 downwards.
AGAAATTCCTTTAGGATTTCTTGTAAGAGAGGCCTGATGATGATACACTCTCTCAGCTTTTGTTTTTCGGTGAAAATCTGTCCTTTTCTAAAAAATAACTGCTGGGAACAGTATTCTAAGTTGGCAGGGTTTTAGTTTTTTATTATATTTTTTTTTTATTGGTTTTGGTTTTGGGTTTTTTTGTTTTGTTTTCTTTTATTTTTTATTTATTTGTTTTCCCTCAGCATTCTGTATATGTCATCCCATTTCCTCTTTACCTAAAAGCTTTCTGCTGGGAAGTCAATGTTCAGGAGAACTGGAATATCTTCATGTGTTATTTGTTTATTTTCTGTTACTGCTTTCAGAATTCTTTGTCTTTGAACTTTGAGAGCTTGATTATAATGTGTTGGGGTAGATTAACTTGGGTTGAATCAGATTTGTGAGTTTTTGTATATTTGTATATACAAATATACAAAGTATTTGTATATTTCTCTAGGTTTAGGATGCTTTCTCTCATTTCCCTGAATAAGTTTTCTATCCCTTTGGTATTCCTGAGTCGCTCTTGAATCTCAATAACCTGAATATTTGCTCTTTTGGGGCTGCCCTATAGGTCCCATAAGCTTTCTTCATTTCCTTTCATCCTTCTTTTTTTCTTCCACAACTCTGTGTTTTGAAATAGTCTGTCTTCAAGATCATTGATTCTTCCTGTTTAGTTGATTTTTTTAATGGTGACTTTGCATTTTGCATTTCTTTCATTGTATATTTCAGCTCCTATGTTTCTGTTTCACTATTTTATTATTTCAATTGTTCTGCTAACATTTATTATAAATTACTAGATTTTTCTCTGTATTCTCTTGAAGTTCATTTGGTTATGAAAACAGCTATATTTAATTTTCTCAGAGATCAAATTTTTGCATCATTCTGTGGCCAGTTTCTGGTGCCTTCTTTTGTGTATTAGGTGAGTCATAATTTCTGAATGTTCTTTTTTTTTTTTTTTTTGGTACTGGGGATTGAACCCGGGGCACTCCACCACTGAGCCACATCCCCAGCCCTATTTTGCATTTTATTTAGAGACAGGGTCTCACTGAGTTGCTTAGGGCCTAGCTAGGTTGCTGAGGCTGGGCCTCAGCCTCCCAAGTGCTGGGATTACAGGCGTGCGCCACCACGCCCGGCTTCTGAATGTTCTTAATGCTTCTGGGCATATGAAGATATCTGACCATTGAAAAATTAGGTATTTATCCCCTTCTTTCCAATTTGACTTTGTGCCTGTCCTTCCAGAGATTCTAAACAGGCAGATTATGATGTTCTTTGAGCCCGGGGGTTGTTGCCACTGGTTGATCAGTAGATGGCGCCCGAAACCCAGGTTTGCCCTCAGCCTGCAGCTAGTGGGTTACTTCTGCACAGATAAGCTTGGAGAAGGCCTAAAAGGTATAATGAATCCCATTCAGTGTGCAAGTTTTTACCTAGGGCCAGGGAAAGTCCAGAGGATCCGTCAGATGTGGAAGGACTCTGCTCGGGACCAGTCCTCCCTGTGGTGGGCCAGGACTCTACTCCAAAGCAATGTCTTGTGCCTATTTCCCTGTCCTTCCCCTGTAGACAATAACTCTCTTCATGCCGTTCTGCCTGGGGTCACAGGAAGGATGGATGAGACAGCCCTATAGCAACTGTGGTACCATAAGACTGGTCACTCTTTTATGGTACTGGAGATTGAACCCAGGGGCACTCTACCACTGAGCTACATCTCCAGCTCTTTTTTTTTTTTTTATGTTTTTATTTTTAGACAGAGTCTTGCTAATTTGCCAAGGTTGGCCTCAACTTTGCAGTCCTCCTGCTTCAGCTTCCCAACTACCTGGGATTACAGGCATGTGCCACCATGCCTGGATTTACTGGATCACACTTGAAGCCTACAGCCACCAAGACCAGGAGAGTGTGAGGGCAGGAACAAGGCCATGCTGCTAGTCTGCCTGCTGCTCAGATTTATTTGCTACCCAAGACTGGTAAGGCTGCTGTAGTTGACCTGTGGTGATGGGGACCAGAACACAAGTCTCCCACCAGGGCCTCACATCTTTTCCTGGCACCAGTGTGAGTCCAGGAGCTCTATCCTTAGGCACTGGCCCAGGGTCAGGAGCTATTGGGTTCTCTCTGGTGTTGGGTTCAGCTGTGACAGGTTGCAAAGTACTGTACAAGGAGATCCAAAGTCCTACACTTACTCCAATCTCCTTGCAATCACCAGATGGAGTCAGCCCATAAGCTATGTAGCCTGCGGTTGAGGGTGGGTGTGGGGATGATGAAGACACTCTAGACACACTAGACCCTTGGACTGTCACTACACTGAGTTTCACCAGGTCACATCCACTGGGACTGGCACAGTTCTGGGTTACACCCAGCCCTCAGTGATGTGGCCAGAACACAAGTCTATCCTGCTGAGGTTACAGGATTCTGCCTGGCTCTGGCAATGGAGACTCCATCTATAGGCACAGATCTGACTTCAGGGACCATGAAGTTGTGCCCAGTACTGGGTTTTACCATGGCAGGCCCATTACTGAGTTCCAAGCCAAAGGCCTGCAATTACTTCCTTCTCCTCCCACAATTGAGTGTCTCCATTCTGCACTGCTTGGAATTGGGGAAGAGGTGGTATGGACAATGCAACTCTGTCCTTTTTATATTCTTCACTATAATTATACTATACTAAAACCAAATACCATGATCTCTCACCTGGTTTCCTTATCGCTTCTGAAGGCACTGTCATGCATGGATACTTGTTTAAATTGTTGTTTCTGGGGGGCTTATCTCTAGAGGATCTTATTCTGTCATCTTACTCTGTCCCTCCAGTACAAATGAACTTTTGATAACAATTGTGAGGGGTTTTGTTGTTCATTTTTTACAATAGTGGGGAATGAACCCAGAGGCCCTCTACCTCTAAGGTGCATCCTTTTTATTTTTCATTTTGAAACATGTTCTCACTTAATTGCCTACACTGGCCTAGAACTTGCAATCTCCTCCCACCCCCTCCCAGTCACTGGGATTATAGGCCTGTGCCACCCCACTTGGCTAATAATCATATTTTATTATATTTCCTCTTAAGTCTGCGGCTGTAGTTCAATTTTATTTTATTTTTTTATTTTTTTATTTTTTTTTTTATTTTTTGGAACCAGGGATTGAACTCAGGGACACTCGGCCACTGAGCCACATCCCCAGCCCTATTTTGTATTTTATTTAGAGACAGGGTCTCACTGAGTTGCTTAGGGCCTCGCTAAGTTGCTGAGGCTGGCTTTGAGCTCGTGATCCTCCTGCCTCAGCCTCCCAAGTGCTGGGATTACAGGCGTGCGCCACCACGCCCGGCTGTAGTTCAATTTTAGAGTATAAGGGCCTGAGTTCAATTCCCAGCAATACTGTGTGTGTATTAAATCATTTCCCAAATATTTTTGGTGACTTGCAACATTAATGTTAAATTAAATTAAGCAATAGAGCCGGGCACAGTGGCCCATGCCTATAATCCCAGAGACTCAGAAGGGTGAGGCAAGATGATCCCAAGTTCAAGGCCAAACTCAACAATTTAGCAAGATCCTGTCTCAAAATTAAAAAAAAAATAAAAAAGACTGGGGATGTAACTAAGTAGTAAAATGACCCTGGGTTCAAAGATGAGTAACAAATAAATGAATAAGAAATAGAGAAGTTGGAGGTATAGTTCAATCATAGAATGGTTGATAAACATGCATGAAGCCCTGGGTTCAATCTTCAACACCATAAAAAAAGAATTAAGCAATAAATAGTCATTAAAAATATAGCTCATTTCTAAATAAGATAAAACATGGAAATATTAATTATTGAGCATAAATTTAAGGATATCTACTTCTGGATTCTTAATTTTTACAGAAAGACAAGACATTGTATCTATTGGTAAACATGTCCTTTACTGCATTGAAAGATTGTACTGTGACGAAGCATATGCCTCCAGAAATTTTATTTTATTTATTTATTTACTTACTTACTTACTTTGGTCCAGGGATTGAACCCAGAGGCAATTTATCACTGAGCTACATCCCCAGACCTTTTCCTTTTCAATTTTGAGATAGTTGTTTCCCTAAGGTGATTAAGGCCTTACTAAATTGCTGAGGCTGGCCTCAAATTCTCAATCCTCCTACCTCAGCCTCCCAAATTGCTGTCATTAGAAGCATTCACCACTGCACAAGGCATGCCTCTAGAAATTTTAAAATGATATATGCATTAATTTATTGATCTACTATTGGATGCTGATTTATTTTATTTTATTTAATTTATTTATTTACTTAATTACTTATTTATTTGGTATTGGGGATTGAACCCAGGGAATGCTTTACCACTGACCTGCATCTCCAGTCCTTTTTATTTTTTATTTTGAGATAGGATCTCATTAAATTGCTAAGACTGTCCTTCAACTTGCAATCTTCCTGCCTTGGCCTCCCAAGGTGCTGAGATTACAGGTATGTGCTACCAGACCCAGTTTGGGATGCTGATGTATAATGTATGTTCAGTTACCTGCTTCCTAGTTTTCACTGAAAATTAGGATTACTTAAAGTTTAAAAATTATATTCAATATATGTAAATGAAACTACAAGGAAGCAGAAAGGATGAAGGGAAACAACTTTTCCCTGTATGCAAACTATACAAAGTACAAAGATCATGGTTTTGGTAAGGGAAAGGGATATTTATTACAACTTAAATAAAGTAGAATAACTAGTAGAGTAGAATAAAAGCTGAATGAGCATTGTTATTTATTTTATTGTTATTTTGATACTGAAGATTGAATCCAGGGACACTTTACCACTGAGCTATCTTTTTCATTTTGTTTTGAGACACTGTCTCAGCTAAGTTGCTAAAGCTGGCCTTGAACTTACCGTCCTCTGGAGTCACTGGGATTGCAGGTATGTGTCACCATGGCTAACTCTGAATGGATATTTTTCAAATGTAGAGTTTATGCGAAAAAAATCTTGGAAAAGGACACTTCTGTGTGGTCAAAGCTGGCTAAGATTGGATGGATTTATTTATTTTTTGTTCATTTATTTATTTTGCTAGTTTTTTCATATTTTTATTGGTGCTTTATAATTGTACATAATGGTGGGATTCATTATTATATATTTATGCATGCATGCAATATAAGAACATAATTTGGCCAATATCTGGATGGATTTACTTATATCATTTTTATAAAAATTAGTTTTAGTAGCCAAGAATGGTGGCATATACCTGTAGTACTAGCTACTAGGGAAGATAGGCAGGAGGATCCTTTGGGACCAGGAGTTTAAGGTCAGCCTGGGCAGGCAACATAGCCCATCTAAAAAAAAGCCTGTCACAGTTGAAACATTCCTATAATCCCAGCAACTCAGGAGGCTAAGGCAGGAAGATCACAAGTTTGAGGCCCATCTCAGCAACTGAGCAAGGCCCTAATCAACTTAGGGAGACCTTGTCTGAAAATACAAAGAAAGATGGGCATGGTGGCTACACAACCAACAACTCAGAAGGCTGAGGCAGGAGAATAACAAATTCCAGGCCAGTCTCAGCAATTTAGCAAGGTCCCAAGCAACTTAATGAGACCCCATCTCAAAATTTAAAAATTTAAAAATTTTTTTTAAAAATGGGGGCTGGGAACCAGGCGTGGTGGCACACGCCTGTAATCCAAGCGACTTGGGAGGCTGAGTCAGGAGGATCGCAAGTTCAAAGCCAGCCTCAGCAACTTAGCGAGGCCCTAAACAACTCAGTGAGACCCTGTCTCTAAATAAAATACAAAATAGGGCTGGGGATGTGGCTCAGTGGCCGAGTGTCCCTGAGTTCAATCCCTGGTTCCAAAAAAAAATAAAAATAAAAAAATAAAAATAAAAATAAAAATAAAAATGGGGGCTGGGGGTATGACTCAGTGGTTAAGCGCCCCTAGATACAATTCTGGGTACCAAAAATTTAAAAATAAAAATAAAAAAGAGCACTGGGTGTGGTGCCCCATGCCTGTAATCCCATTGGCTAGGGAGACTGAGGCAGGAAGATCACAAGTTCAAAGCCAGCCTCAGCAGAAGCAAGGTGCAAAGCAACTCAGTAAGACCCTGTCTCTAAATAAAACACAATATAGGGCTGGGGATGTAACTCAGTGGTTGAGTGCCCCTGAGTTCAATCCCTGATACCAAAAAGAAAAAGAAAAAAAAAAGGAGAAAATTGCCTGTGATGGGACCCAATTGTAACCCCAACTACTTGGAAGACTGAGGAAGGAGAATCACAAGTTATAGGCCAATATGGGTGATTTAGTGAGACCCTGTTGGGCATGTAGCTCAGGGTAGAGTACCCCGGCTTCAATCCCCAGTAACAAATTTTTTAAAAAGGGGAAAGTTAGAAAGTTTCCTTGAATTATGGTGTGCTCCTAATAAGAGATTGTGAAAGACTCTTTTTTAAATATTTTTTTAGATGTTGATAGACCTATATTTTACTCATTTATATGTGGTGCTAAGACTTGAACCCAGTGCCTCATACATGCTAGGCAAGCGCTCTACCCCTGAGCCACAACCCCACCCCTTTTCTTTTTTTTTTTAATTTACTTTTTAACTAATCCATCTGGGGTCTGTGAATATAGCTTAGTAGCAGATCATTTGCCTAGCATGCTCAAGGCCCTGGGTCAAACCCCAACACCACACACACACACACAAAAATAGGCCAGGAAAGCAAGATTTTATATATTAGAATATTTTTCTGAGTCAGCTACATGCCTATAATCCCAACAGCTCTGGAGGCTGAGGAATTAGGATCTCAAATTCAAGATCAGCCTCATCAATTTAGTGAGATCGGGGATGTAGTTCAGTGGGAGAGCAACCCTGGGTTTGATCCCCAGTACCAAACAAACAAATAATTAGTTTTCTGTGTTTCATATTATCTTTATCAGGTCCTCTGATAACTTAAGAAAAGTGAGTATTCTAAGTATTAAAAGAGCTAAGTTTTGTTTCAACTCTGTAACCTTTGCACAAATTTGGACTTTTCCAAAGAGCCTCTGAAAAAAAATCTCAAAAACACTTGTTCTGTGTCCTTATTAGAAGAAAGATATTAGAATTGGGGGTGTAGCTCAGTGGTACAGTGCTTGCCTAGCATATTCCAGGCCCTGGGTTTGATCCCCATCACTGAAAGAGAGAGAGAGAGAGAGTGTAATTAAGCTAAGTAGGTTATTTGATATATTAAATTACAAGAGAACATGGGAAATATTGTCAAATGAATACAATATTAATATTTTTTTTAATTGCTATTCTGGGGTGGATTGTGAGCCTCTTGGATGTAAGACAAGTGCTCTATCATTGAGCTACACCCCCAGTCCTAACACTCTTTTTTTTTTTTTTTTTTTTTTTTTGAACCAGGGATTGAACTCAGGGACACTCGGCCACTGAGCCACATCCCCAGCCCTATTTTGTATTTTATTTAGAGACAGGGTCTCACTGGCCTTGCTAAGTTGCTGAGGCTGGCTTTGAACTCACGATCCTCCTGACTCAGCCTCCCGAGTCGCTTGGATTACAGGCATGCGCCACCACGCCCGGCCTAACACTCTTGATATTGTATTTGTAAATGCATATGCTAGTAGTATAAATGTTTCAGAAGTTCACAGAAATTTGTCAATATAGATACACTTGCTGTTAATGATATGTCTAGCATAATTATTATTTATATTATTTAAATAATTTCAGTTATTTTTACTTGTGGTACTTGGGATTAAACCCAGAGCCTTGCACAAGATAAGCAAGCATTCTACCACTGAGCAACATCCCTTTTTTTTGGAGACAGGTTCTCACTAAATTGTCCACATTAGCCTTGAACTCCTGATCCTCCTGCTTCAGCCTCCCAAGGAACTGGTGTGCCACTGCACCCAGCTCTTAATTCCAGTTAGTATGTTTGTTGTGGGGCACAACTTAAGAACAGACTGAAGCCGGGCGTGGTGGAGCACGCCTGTAATCCAAGCGACTTGGGAGGCTGAGTCAGGAGGATCGCAAGTTCAAAGCCAGCCTCAGCAACTTAGCGAGGCCCTAAGCAACTCAGTGAGACCCTGTCTCTAAATAAAATACAAAATAGGGCTGGGGATGTGGCTCGGTGGCCGAATGCCCCTGAGTTCAATCCCTGGTTCCAAAAAAAAAAAAAAAAAGAACAGGCTGATCACCACTGAGAAGTCCAAATTTGAGAATCTTTATTAAGCTGGCCGGCTGACTGTCTCACACAATGCCCCCAAAAATGGGTATTGGGAGAACAACCCTGATCATAGGGTTGCAGAGATTCTTATACCACAAATCAGTACATTAATCGTAAGTGTCTATTGCTATGATTCAAAATTACAAACTAACATCATGGGATCTGAAATCATTAGCAGAGGGGGAAGTGGGTCAAAATGACCTTACTTAGATACAAACTAAAGAATGGTTACTAATATCTAAACAATCACTGTTGTCATCACCATTAACATGATACATTGTTTAGGAAACTAGGAATCAAAAAGAGAACAATTTTTCATTATACAAGAATTGCCATTTTGTATTGCCAAACATGTCATGCTAAACAACTGTTGATGGGTACAAAGGCAGAGTGTTCCCATGGGAGAAGCTCATTTCCTACGTGACATGGAGTCTCAGAGCAAAATGGAGTTTGTTTAGTCATTGCCCATATAACCTGGACTGTAACATTTCCATAAGCCAGATCTGTCAGCCCGTTACAATGTTAAAAAGCAGTATGCCAGAGAAATAACCAAGTTTCTTTATCAAATGAACTCTACTCAGATTTTTTTTTTCTTTTTTGGTGCTGGGGATTGAACCCAGGGCCTTGAGCATGCTAGGCAACTGCTCTACCACTGAGCCATACCCCAACCTCTATGGTTTTAATTTTACTGTGATTCTCCTCTGAAGGCATTTGCAATCAATTATAGATCAAATGCTTCATCTTCAAATGATTCATGAAGATGATTCTGACAGTTACTATGAAATAAAAACTAATGATAACTTTGAGACAATGCCACTTGACTTTCTAGAATTAATGAAGAACGATGGATCTATAAAACTGCTAACCCAAGAAGACCACCAGGTGTGATGGTACATACTTGTAATCCCAGTGACTCAGGAGGCTAAAATAGGAGGATCATAAGTTAGAGGCCAGCCTCAGCAATTTAGCAAGGCACTAAGCAACTTAGTGAGACCCTGTCTCAAAATAAAAAATAAAAAGGGCTAGGGATAGCGGGGCGCGGTGGCGCACGCCTGTAATCCAAGCGACTTGGGAGGCTGAGTCAGGAGGATCGCGAGTTCAAAGCCAGCCTCAGCAACTTAGTGAGGCCCTAAGCAACCCAGTGAGACCCTGTCCCTAAATAAAATACAAAATAGGGCTGGGGATGTGGCTTCAGTGGTCGAGTGTCCCTGAGTTCAATCCCTGGTTCAAAAAAAAAAAGGCTAGGGATGTGGTACAAAAAAAAGAAAAGAAAAGAAAAGAAAAAACAAACAACAACAAGAATAGTTAATCCAAGATCAAGGAGGATAAGAATTAATTACGGGGCTGGGGATATAGCTCAATTGGTAGAGTGCCTGTCTTGCAAGCACTTAAGACCGTGGGTTCAATCCCCAGCACTGCAAAAATAAATAAATAAATAAACAAACAAATAAAAGAATTAATTACATGAGACAGAATTAACAGATGAAGATGATTATAGTCTTTTTCTTTTGATGCTGAGAATTGAACTAAGGGCCTCAGTCATTCTAAGCCAGCACTCTACACTCCCAGCCTATTATAATTTTTAATAACTTCTTTTTGAAACATTGCTGGTTCTTTAATGTTTTGCTTTCCAAATTGAAGGAAAACATTTTCTCCTTTCTCTTGTGTATAACTTATAGCAATTTGATAAAATATACCTTTTTTTGTTTTGCATTACTGGGGATTCAACCAAGGGGTACTCTACCACTGAGCCACACCTCCTGCCCTTTTTATTTTTTATTCTGAGTCAAGGTCTCAGTCACATGCTGAGGCTGGTCTGGAACTTGTGATCCTCCTGCTTCAGCCTCCCAAGTCCCTAGGATTACAAAGATATACCACCAGGCCAGGCTTAAAGTATAGCTTTGTAGACAAAAATGAAACAATTATTTTTCTTTCTACCTGATTCCTCCAAAACTCAGAAACTCTTACTGAACATTTTTGTTTTTATGGCAGTATAGTTATTTGTATAAGTTCAATAAGAATCTGATCTCCTTGTAACAAGATATAATTGGAAGCATTGGTTATATCATCAAAACTTTTACTGGAGCCGGGCGTGGTGATGCACGCCTGTAGTCCAAGTGACATGGGAGGCTGAGTCAGGAGGATCACAAGTTCAAAGCCAGCCTCAGCAACTTGGCAAGGCACTGTGGTGCACACCTATAAGCCCAGCTACTCAGGAGGCAAAGGCAGGAAGATCACCTCAAAATGAAAAGTAAAAAGGGCTGGGGATGTAGTTCAGTGGTACAGCACTTGCCTAGCACATATTAGGCCCTAGGTTCAATCCTAGTACTGCAAAAAAAAAAAAAAAAGTTTTAATTTAAAAAAGGGGGGCGTGGATAGAGAAAAAAATGGAAGTAGTATTGGTCAAAGGAGAAAAAAACGTCTCTTCCTTGAACAAATGGAGAGACTGACAAAAATAAAATACTCTCCTTGAGCAAACCTTAGTCAGCCTTCTCTATGCTTCAGTACTCAACTAGTACTCAAACTTGGGCTTCAGTGCCTACCCTGAACAGGCTTCCATTGCCTATTTTTAGCAAGAATCCTGCTAATTCAATTTAGACAGAATCCCTCCCTTGTAAAGAAAGAAGCAAATGAAGGAAATAGAGAGGAGAGGTGGCTCAACAGTAACACAGGTTTATTCAGGCAAACCTGTGGAGGGAGGCCCCAGCTTACAGCCTGGGTAGATAAAGGGGCCTGAGGCAGGAGGGGAATTTTTGTGGTTAAGCCATTGCTAGGGGGTTGTCAGGGAAGGGTCCTCTAATCTTTGAAGTGGTCACTGTTCCACTTCAAACCAGGTGCTTTCCAGGATTTCAGTCCCAGATAACAATCTCTTTCCTTTGTATGATAATGAAGTATTGTCTGTAGTTTAGGTCAGGCTGAGTCAGAGTGACCTTGAGATGACTTGTTCTAAAATGGAGGATATGTTTCAAAATGGTGTTGCCTGTGTTGAGTTCTTCTAACTTCCCTTTCTTGATATGTCATCACCCTAGTCAGCTTTCAGTACAAGAGGTGTTAGGTCTATATAGCAAGAATACTCACTACCATGGATGTCTCCTCTTAGTAATTTCCAAAGTCCAGTTAACTCCTCCTCACCCCCAACCTGCTCCTTGGTTATAAATCCCCACTTTTCCTTGTATTGAGAATTGAACCCAATTATATACTGAGGTCTCATTTCCCCTATTACAGCAACTCCTGAATAAAAATCTCTTTTTGCTGTTTTAACTACTGTCCAGATTGGGTTTTCTTTTTTTTTTTTTTGGAACCAGGGATTGAACTCAGGGGCGCTCCACCACTGAGCCACATCCCCAGCCCTATTTTGTATTTTATTTAGAGACAGGGTCTCACTGAGTTGCTTAGGGCCTCACTAAGTTGCTGAGGCTGGCTTTGAACTCGTGATCCTCCTGACTCAGCCTCCCAAGTCACTTGGATTACAGGCGTGCGCCACCATGCCCGGCAAGATTGGGTTTTCTTTAGCAGTACATATGGTTAATCACTTCTTTCAACATTCTTCATTATAGTCAAATTAAATTTCTTGCTGGGTGCAGTGGCAGACGCCTATGATCCCAGTGACTCAGCAGGCAGAGGCAGGAGGATCACAAATTCAAAGTCAGCCTCAGCAAATTATGGAGGGCCTAAGCAATTTAGCAAGATCCTGCCTCAAAATTTTCAATTTTTTTTTAAAAAGGACTGTGGATGTGGCTCAGCAGTTAAGCGCTCCTGGGTTCAATCTATGGTACTCAAAAAAAAATATTCTTAATTTCTCACGAAATGTGATGTTTAAAAATGACACATGATGAGCCAGCCGCGGTGGCGCACACCTGTAATCCCAGCGATTTGGGAGGCTGAGGCAGGAGGATTCCGAGTTCAAAGCCAGCCTCAGCAACTTAGCGAGGCCCTAAGCACCTCAGTGAGACCCTGTCTCTAAATAAAATACAAAATAGGGCTGGGGATGTGGCTCAGTGGCCAAGTGCCCCTGAGTTCAATCTCCAGTTCCAAAAAAAAAAATGACACATGATATTCCATTTTGTGACCATGCCAGAATTTATTTTAACACTATTTTCCCCCTTCTGGGGCACTTGTAGGATTTCAAATATTTTCCCATTATAAACAACACCATGGCATATCTTTATGCATAAAACATGATGCCCTTTTCTAATATTTTCTTTAGGCCATCAAGAAATAGATATTCAGAGAGAAGATTTTTTTTCGAACTTTTTTTTTCAGTTGTAGGTGGACACAATGCCTTTACTTATTTTTATGTGGTCCTGAGGACCAAACCCAGGGCCTCACACATGCTAGGTGAGCGCTCTACCAGTGAGCCACAACTCCTGCCCCAGAGAGATTTTTAAACTTTAGTGTGTACTGATATGCTACCTTCTGGAAAAACAGTAGTAATTTACGTTCCCAAGAGCTGTGAGTAGAGGTTTATCTCACCAAAGATATACATACATTCATATTGGACAAAGGGAAATGATTATTAAGCTTTTTTAAAAAAAAATTATAGTTGGGCTGGGAATATAGCTCAGTTGATAGAGTGCTTGCCTTATAAGCACAAGGTCCTGGGTTCAATCCCCAGTGCCACACCAAAAAAAAAAATTATTGTTAATTTAATTTTTTTATTTATCCTAATTGGTTATACATGACAGTAGAATGCATTTTGACACATTGTACACAAATGGAGCACAACTTCTCCTTCCTATGGCTGAACATGGTGCTGAGTCACGCCAGTAGTGTAATCATACATGTATGTAGGGTTACAATATGTGTCTCATTCTACCCTCCTTCCCAGCCACACACACACCCCCTCCCCTCTGCACATTCCAAAGTTTTCATCCCCCCCCC
>JAJEJO010048549.1:257584-277004 GCA_020662805.1 Glaucomys volans | reverse complement strand
AATCCCAGCACTTGGGAGGCTAAAGCAGGAGGATCTCGAGTTCAAAGTCAGCCTCAGCAACTTAGCGGGGCCCTAAGCAACTCAGTGAGACCCTGTCTCTAAATAAAATACAAAATAGGGCTGGGGATGTGGCTCAGTGGTGGAGTGCCCCTGGGTTTAATCCCCAGTACCAAAAAAAAAAAAAAAAGAAATTTACATAAGTAGTACATGCTAATAGTGTTATGGAGAGACAGATGAGGATGATGAGAACTTGACGTTAACAGAATAGTTCTATAAAATGGGCCCACTGAGCTGCTCCCCACATGTTTTTTTTCCAAGAAGCAATTTTCCTGCAGTCCAGCCTGGCCTAAGTGGGCAGGATGTCACATTCCTTAGCAAACTACCTGTTAACTGCAGGAGAAGTGCAGGCCGAAAATAATGTTGATAAGAGGAACCTGGGTTACCCTCTAGGGGGAGATTTTTGTGACCAGATCCTGAAACTCTGGGAGATAAGAATGGTTCCTCCTAACCATAAAATCTGTAAGAAAGCATGGTTAAGAATTCAATTAGAGGCCGGGCGTGGTGGTGCACGCCTGTAATCCAAGAGACTTGGGAGGCTGAGTCAGGAGGATCGCTAGTTCAAAGCCAGCCTCAGCAACTTAGCGAGGCCCTTAGCAACTCAGTGAGACCCTGTCTCTAAATAAAAAAAAAAAAATACAAAATAGGGCTGGGGATGTGGCTCAGTGGCCGAGTGTCCCTGAGTTCAATCCCTGGTTCCAAAAAAAAAAAAAAAAAAAAAATTCAATTAGAACCAGACAGCATGGGCCAAGGTGACCTAGAGTTGTCATGGCAGTAGGTACTTGAAAATCTGATGTCACCTTGCTGTCAGTCAAAAGTCAAGAGGTGGACTTGGGCAGGACTGTCTGTAAACTTCTCTGGGAGACTCAATAAAACTGAAGAGCAGGAGAGACATATTGTCCCTCTCCTCTCTGAGAGAACCCACTCCCTTCCTTGAGAGTATCACCTTTCCCTTTTCCTATCCCTTCCACAAATTCATTCCTATTGTTACTGAGCTGGGGACCTGCTGGATTGAGCCAGGGCAGCCACTACAGTCCTTCCTTGCTGATCCTTGTGACTTACGCAGAAAGAATTCAAGTGAAACAGAGTAGTAAGCAAAAGTTTAATCAAGAGAATGAAAGGAGACAGTTTCATTCAGCATAGAGACTGCACAGAAGCCTCGAAGAGAGGATGGTGTGGTGCTCACAGGGCTGGAGTTATTAAGGAAACTGAGTCCTTTGCTTTTGCCTTGATTTCCCTGTCTCCCCTAAATTGGTTTATTACCCTGTGGATAGCCCTTAGCAGCTTTCTTTGTGAGGGCCTGGATACTCTGTTGGCAGGGTGGTTGTGACATAGTTGGTTGCAAGAGATAATAACTAACAGCACTTAAGCCGGGCGCGGTGGCGTATGTCTGTAATCCCAGCAACTCGGGAGGCTGAGGCAGGAGGATCGTGAGTTCAAAGCCAGCCTCAGCAACTTAGCGAAGCCCTAAGCAACTCAGTGAGACTCTGTCTCTAAATAAAATACAAAATAGGGCTGGGGATGTGGCTCAGTGGTTGAGTGCCCCTGAATTCAATTCCCAGTTCCAAAAAAAAAAAAAAAAAAATGGCACTTATCTGAAAACCATAGTCCCCCTTGAGGGGTCATACAGGGCTGTAGCTGGAGGTCTTGATGTACCAGACCCAACTTTTCTAATACTTATTTTAGTTACGGTCCCAGGAGTTTAAGTAATAATTCCCTCAAGGGATTATAGTTCTCTGCAGCCTGAGGAAAGTCAGACTTTCCAAATCTCATTTTCCAGTGCTTGCCTGTTTAGATAAGGTTCCCCACAGCTTCAGTTTTATGACTCCTGGATTCTTCTTGGTGCATAGGCCTAATGTCTGTCCTTCATTGTCCTTTCCCTCTCTCCACCTGTTCATGGCTAACTAATCTGCCTAACAGTATTACTCTGAATGACATGTCTGAAATCTTTCTGACTTAATCACAAGAATCAGGGTTTGAAGGAGGAGTCTTCATGTTGCCTCAGTTTCTTGGAAGTCCCCAGCTCCGTACCAATGGTACAAAACTTACAAAGCACAAAAAAGTAACCTATGAAAACTGCGTATACAGGGGCTAGGGATGGAGCTGAGTGGTGGAACATGTGCTTCATATGCACAAGGTTCAATTCCTAGAATCAAAAATATAAATAAATAAGTAAAAACATGTAAAGTTTTTTAGAGATATATGAAATATTTGTTTGACCTAACTGAATGTACTCTTCATCACCAGGGGGCACCTATATGGGGAAGGAGGTCTGGTCTGTAGGCCCAGCCTAACTTGTTAAAGCTTCAGGAGGCCCAAGAGCAGGGAGGGTTCCTATTTAGAAATCAGGAGCCAAGTGCTGGGGGTGTGACTCAGCAGGAGCCTGCAAGAGGCCCTGGGTTCCATCCCCTGCACCACCACACACACACAAAAAAGGGTCCAAGAAGTCAAGATCCAAGAGCCAAGAACTGAAAACTAAAAAGAGTTTCAGGATCAGAAGGCCAACATCCAGCATGGAGAGGGCCCACTGCCCTCTCCTCTTTATCAGTTTATCGATCCAAACAGCTTTGCAAAAACAGAAACCTCACCACAGGGAAGAACACTCACTGACCTGGCCCTGGGCCAGGAAGTCCCTTTCTGGGCAGCTCAGTGAGAGAAGTCTGGGGCAGAAATTTGGTCCTGTACTCCCTTTGTAAAATAATCAAAATTAGTATCCCACCCTTAAAGGAAAAAAAATGCATAAAGACCTGGTGCATAGTGAGGGATGAGAAGATAAAAGCTGAGGGGGAGGGTCCTCCTCTCTACTTTAAGCCTATCCCCTGAGAGGTGGCTAGAGATGGGAAGTGGAGCTCAAAGAAGAGTGAAAGAGTGAATCTACAGGTCCCTACAGAAAGGAACACTGGAGTAGTTTCCTTGGCCCCTGCAAGGAGTAAAAGGACATTGACTTGGGCTGAACAGGACAAAGCACTTTCTTTCTAAAGGCAAGATACAGAAAGGGCTGCCTCTGGAGGAAGTGAGTTTCCTGATTTTGCTGGCTTCTCTAAGCAGAGAGACAAGGGACCTCTGTCATTCAACTACAGACTGGATCCTAGGAACTCTAGGGACTATTGACTCTAAAATTCTGGGATCCTCTCTTTGGAGCACAAACCCTGCCCAATTCTCAGTGGCCTGGCCAGGTGGCTCAGAAAGACACCAGAGACTGTTGGCCTTTCCTGGGATTTTTTAAAGGAACATCATTAGCATTTGTTAGTGCTTTAATCAGCATCTTAATTGCCACTCTCTTTCTCTTTTAAGTCTTCACACTGACAACCTTATGCCTAGTCACCCAGCACCTGCATCCCCCACCAAAGCTTGGAGGCAGGGATAAGCTTTCCCAAGGCATCTGCATAATACCTTCTCTCCCTCCCACTTCCAGTGAATCAGGAAATTGATTTTACCCGACCAGGCTCCCGTTGCTTAGCAACGGAGGCACTATCTCCTAGCAACCGTGAGCTACAAAGATGCTGCAGAAAGAGGGGGCTGTCCAGGCCCTGCTCTTGCTTAGCAACTGACTGCTGACCTCCTTGATGTTTTCCCCATAAAATACAGACATCCTTTCTCTCTCTGATATTGACTTTTGAAATTTGATGATATCTGGGGTAGCTAAATGACATTATGCCCTACCATGCTGCCAGCCTGGAGCTCCTCTGAATTTCACTTCCCAGGTCCATGGAAGTAGCTCCTGATCAAAACAGCTTGGCTCTAGGAAGCACCTTTACTAAAGACAGGTGGAGGTCACTGGATGTGTTGGTTCCTCCAGGCAGCCCTGGTGGGTGGAAATAGGGTGGGTCAAGCTCCTTTCACCCCAGGAGACAGCAATTCCTGCCTGGGGCAGGGGGTTTGTTAGGGTAGCTGGTGCAAATATACATGAGAGAAACATCTCTGAGTTCAAGCAAAGGTTTATTGACAGAGAAAGTCTGCCAGGCTGCTCCTCTGCAAGGCACTGCAGCCTGCAGGAAAAAACTTTTTAACTATATAGTGATGTACAATGGAGTAGTTAAAAAAGAACCTGTCTGGCCCTGTGATTGCTATTTGGCATCTTTGCTGTAGTTTCGGTAGTTAGGGACTCTTTGGGGTAGGCCTACTGGGAAGGTCATGCCTGGGTGAGCAGGTGCTGATTTTCAAAATGGAGTTACTTTGGCCTAAAGATCTAACAGAAGGCACATTGTAATCCCAGTACATCTGAACCTGAGGGAGCAAGGGACCAAGATTGTTCCCAGAGCTCAAGGAAACAGTCATAGCCTAGCTCAGGCACACACATTCTTTCAGGGAGCTCTTCCTGTGACTCAACATCAGAACAAAGGGTCCCCAACACAGTCAGGATCCAAGATTCTACCAGGTCCCTGTGCCCAGAAGAGGCCTTTGTGGAATTCTGACTTTGTGCATGGGTTTAGAATGGGTGTCTTCCTTAGTCACAGAGCTGCCTGGCCCTCACAGGAGGTGCAGGTGCAAGCATTCCCCACCACTATCTGGGACTTCAAGTCCTGTTAGTGAGGCTTCCCCTAGGAGCAAACCACGGAAAGTGGGGCCATGGGAATACTGGAATCAAGGGACTCCCATCTCTCCCCTAGGCTGAGTTCTAGAGCAGAAACAAGCCTTCCATGAGGATCTGATTTCTTGTTTCTCTCCCTCCCCCCTTCTCCCTCCCAAGAAAAGGGCTTCTGGCCTCTACCTTCCATTGCCTGGCAACCAAACCTGCCACCACAGGCTGAGCAGAGTAGCACAGATGCTGTCAGAATGAGGGGGCTGAAAGATGGCTGTCTGGAGACACAGGCCACCTCCAGGAGTGCCTCTGGGGCTTACCATCAGGGAACACAAGGCTTTTCTCACCTTCCCAGTGTTGTTCTCCATGTGAAAGGTCTTCCAAGGGGGGACAGATAAGCCACACCTGGGTAAACACCTTTCCCATGCACCCTTCTCTATTTCACATGTAAAGCTTGTTATGGAAAATTTCAAGCCCATAAACAAGGAGACCAGCATGAAGAGCCCTCCTGTACACAACACCTGCTTCAGGGATTAGCAGCTCCTGGCCACTCATCTTATCAGTGCATCCCTAAGAATTTCAGAATGCAGCTCTGAAAGACAGTCAGCACCTCTTTAAACACAAGCACCATATCCTCATAAAGCCTAAATAATTTTCATCCCATAATATCATCAAATACCCAGTCAGTATCCAAAGGTCTGTCTCATCATTGTCATGGAAGGCTTTGGGTTTTGTGGGGTTATTTTCCACTTTATTCAGTCAGGATCTACATTAAATCCACATGTTAATCCATCAGTTTCCCTTCTTGAATAGACCAAAGTTACAGAAACTAGGATTGTCCCCAAACCATTGACCTTTAGGCTCCTCCTGAGACCACCATGAGCTCTGCCTTCCCCACTTCAGGCAATACTAGCTCCCAAGTTTCCAGACAAGACTGACATTCAAAGCAGTGAAATAAAGAGCTCTTTGTCACCCAGCGAGGGAGGGACTGGGTCGGGTTTTAACTCCTGTCAGGCATCCTGACTCCTGCATATGCCCTGACCCCCACACTCTGCCACCCCACCTGCCCAGCCTGCAGGAAGATAAGGGCAGGGAGGCCTCCACCACTGACACCCCATGTCTGGTCCAGACCCTACCTAGCATCTGTCAAAGGCCAGTGCAGCCCCACCTCCTGTGATCTCCTCTCCTCTCTGGCCCAGCTCTGTCCCCACAGGTGTACTCTTGGCTGTATATGCCTTGGTCTCCCTGGATCCAGCAGCTGTGTACATGCAAGGAGGGACATTGGCTCCTGGGTACCTGTGCCCCCCGCCCCAGCCGAACCACAGTCAGAACCATTTGGAAAGTGCAAGCCAAGCAAGAGCCAAATGCCTGTTTTCCTGAGGTCTTGGGAGGGGGGATCAGTGCTGAATTTACAGGCCAGGCTTTGAGGAGAGATCCCAGACCCCATACAAGAGCCAGTCATCACACACTCCAGAGTTAACAGTGGCCAGACTTGTCCTCAGAGGAGGCAAGGCAGTGTCCAGGGACAGCTTGGGCCTGAGTATCCTAAAGATAAGGGCTTTTGTCTTAACCCTCCTGCCTCTGGCCATTTTCCTTCTGGGGATAGTGGAAAGTCCTCACCTGCACAGCAAAGATGCTCTAGAGTCAGCCAGGCTGTCCTGCATTTGAGGAGGTTTCTCAGCTTGGAGTACTGGAAACCACTCTGGCCAGAGAGTCCTGGCTTCAGGGCTTGGTCTCTGTTCTTTAATCATGTAGCTCTGCAACCCTCGACAGTCAACTTCCTCTCTGTGGGTCTCAGTTTCCTTATCTAGACAATGAAGAGGGTCAGATGATCTCAAGGGACCCATTAGCTTCCACATTTCTATCATCTCCAGCAAAAGGAGACCCCCACAATCCTTGGTAAATGGTTCTTGGTCTTAATGACCTTTCCTGTCAGGAGGGTCTTCCTGTCTGTTTCCTACTGTCTCTTACCCTTGTTTCCTCTGGCCAAGGCCTGTGTATATTGATCTTCCCAGAAGTGCCTGAGTGAGTGACAGACATTTTCATCACCACAACTCAGGCATGGTGGGAGAGTGAGGTCTACACCCTTGAGTCCCTGCTCTTGATCCCAAGGTTCAGGAGGCAGTAGTGTCTAGGCAAATTATAGATGAGCCATCATGGAACAGGTGGCTCCTTGCCCTGCAGTTAGCCCACTCCGCATCTTCTAGACAAGGAAGTAGGAACTTGCTGTAAGTGGCACAGAGCTGAGACCACTGGGGAAGCCTGGGGTACATGAAGGATGGACACTCACCCCCTCAGGGGAGATCTTTTCTGGGCAGCATGGATACTGAAATGGAGAGCCAGTCACCTAGGAGAAAACAGTTGGGGTGTGAACTAAAACCAGTCTGTGGTCCCCACACTCAGGAGCTCCTGAGTCCTCCTGGGGGAGTCACTGGGAACTTTACAGTGAACAAGAGACCCATGCCCCCCCACCCCCGCCACACCACCACCTGGAGCCTGCAGCCTTGCTAGGGAGGTAATTCCAACCCAGAGGGACCCAGGCTGAAGTAAACCAGGAGGCAGTGGGAACCCAGAAGAGCCCATCTCAGGGGCTTGTGGGCAGTCCTGTGCTGCAGACACTGCCCCATCTGTGCCCATTTCTGGAGAAGTCAGCTGTGGTTGGTCAAGGAAGGTAGCCTTTGAGTGCAGTTTGTCTCTCCTCTGCAGGTTAGACAAGGAAGGCCAAGGATGTGGCTGACCTTCAGGTACTTTTTGTCATGTTGGCAAGAACTGGGTCACTTCTACAGGGCACAATGGCACACTCCTGCAATCCCAGTGGCTCGAAGGGTAAAGCAGGATTGGGAGTTCAAAGCCATCCTTAGGAACTTAGTGAGACCCTGTCTCAAAATAAAAAATAAAAAGAGCTGGGGATATGGCTCAGTGGTTGAGCAACCCTGGGTTCAATCCCCAGTACTGCAAAAAAAAAAAAAAAAAAAAAAATTTTTTTCAATGCTGAGGATCAACCTAGGACCTTGCCCATGCTAAGCAAGTACTCTACCACTAAGCTAATCGCCTGTTATTTATATTTCATTTTGAAACATGGTCTCACTAAATTGCTGAAGGTTTCATTCAGTTGCTGACGCTGGCTGCAATCTGGCAATCCACTTGCCTCATTCTCCTGAGTCACTGGGTTACAGGTGTGCACCACCTCACCAGGTTTGACTCCCCTTCTGTAGGCCAAGGGTTCCTCAAGTAGCAGGTTGGAATCTCAAAGCTCACTGTGGAGGCTTCAGTGGCTTTTTCATGCAGAAGTTCAGAACTTATATGCTTCTTTTCTTTTCTTTTTTCCACTGCTGGAGATCAAACCAGGGCTTTGCACATGCTGGGAAAGCACTCTACCCCTGAGCTACATGCTCAGTCCCAGAAGTTGAATGTAAACTTGGTGCCCTTTCTCTCATTGGCTGTCTTGATGTTTATGGACCTCAAAACATGGCACAAGTTCAATGGTGCACATATTTTCTTTCTTTCCCCAACTGATGCAGACCAAAATGTTCCCTTCCTCTAACTTGTGTTTGTGATTCAGCTTCCATTGACTCAGATGATTAACATAAAGATACCTGAGCAAGAGGTCCATTTTGTCCATCCCTGCTTGTCTTCTCCTATACATGTATGTGGGGGAGAATGACACTGGAAGGAAGAGGGAAAACACTGAAAAACATCCTGTGGATTCTACACTAGGGTCAGTGACATGCAGAAATGTTTTACTGAAACCTTCCAGGAAAAAGTAAGGAAATGCCTTCATTTAGCTGTCTGGTCAATCTCATTATTTGGTTCCCAACTCTTATATTTCAGACTTATTTGTGAATACTGAGCCCTTGAGGAGGTGTGCGTTTTCTTGGAAGAGAAATGTGTGATCCCTTGCTTGACTCCCTATCCACCCCCAGGGGAGCTCTCTCTTTGTAATTACTCCTGATGAGGGCCCAATGTCCATGAAAAACAGTGGTCCCAGTGGGTCTTGAAAACTTAGGGACCCAGGGTTTCATCTCCCATCTCTCATTCCATGCCAAGCTCTACCCCTGTTAGACCTTAAATGAGAAAGAAAGCGAAGGTATAGTAACAACTGCAAAGAATCTCTCCTTCAGCAAACTTTAGTAAGGCTCTTCTAAGTCCTCCCTTTACTAGGCCTGGAATTTGGCCCTGTACTTACAAGACCTGCCTAACCCAGTTGTAGCAAGAATTCTGCTGAGTCAATTTAGAAGGACTTTCCCCCAGGGTGCTGAGGGTGTTGCTTAGTGGTAGAGCACCAGTGACCTTGGGTTCAATCACCAGCATAAAAGAAAGAAGGAGGAGCCAGGTTCTGCCTACCGGAGGCCGCTGCTGTGCGGAGACCCCCGGGTGAAGCCACCGTCACCATGTCTGATCAGGAGGCAAAACCTTCGACTGAGGATTTGGGGGATAAGAAAGAAGGAGAATACATTAAACTCAAAGTCATTGGACAGGATAGCAGTGAGATTCACTTCAAAGTGAAAATGACAACACATCTCAAGAAACTCAAAGAATCATACTGTCAAAGACAGGGAGTTCCAATGAATTCACTCAGGTTTCTCTTTGAAGGTCAGAGAATTGCTGATAATCATACTCCAAAAGAACTGGGAATGGAGGAAGAAGACGTGATTGAAGTTTATCAGGAACAAACAGGGGGTCATTCAACGATTTAGATATTCTTTTTATTTTTTTTTCTTTTCCCTCAATCCTTTTTTATTTTTAAAAATAGTTCTTTTGTAATGTGGTGTTCAAATGGAATTGAAAACTGGCACCCATCTCTTTGAAACATCTGGTAATTTGAATTCTAGTGCTCATTATTCATTATTGTTTGTTTTCATTGTGCTGATTTTTTGGTGATCAAACCTCAGCTCCCTTCATAATTGCCCTCTCCTTTTAAAAAATTACACGTGTACACAGAGAGGCCACCTTTTTCAGGACTGTGCATTTTCAGGCTTGGGGTGGTAAATAAGATCAACCATGTGAGTGTGTATAATGACTTTCCAGTTGGCCCTGAAGTTCTAGCATGTGATTGCTTCACTCCTGGACTGTGACTTTCAGTGGGAGATGGAAGTTTTTCAGAGAACTGAACTGTGGGAAAATGATCTTTCCTTAACTCGATGCTACTTTTAAAATCTGAGGGTCTGGACCAAAAGAGGAGGAATATCAGCTTTGGAGTCAGGACGACAGACCTGGTGAGAATGATGACTAACTCCAAAGATGGCTTCACTGAAGAGAAAAGCATTTTAAGATTTAAAAAAAAAAAAATCTTGTCAGAAGATCCCAGAAAAGTTCTAATTTTCATTAGCAGTTAATAAAGTTATTCATGCAGAAGTGTATACAACAGAACACTGCTCCTTTGATTTTATTTGTACTTTTGGCCTAGGATATGGGTTTTAAATGGACATTGTCTGTACCAGCTTCATTAAAATAAACAATATTTGTAAAAAAAAAAAAAAAAAAAAAAAAGAAGGAAAGAAAATAAGTTTTTTGTGTGTGTGGTATTAGGGATTGAACCCAGGGGCACTCTACCACTGAGCTACACCCCCAGCCCTTCTTTATTTTTATTTTTTATTTTTTGTTACTGGGAGTTGAAGGGGTGCTTAACTACTGAACCACATCTCCAGCCCTTTTTATTTTTTATTTTGAGACAGGATCTCACAAAGTTGCCAAGTTTGGCTCAAACTTGCACCAACACAAGCATCTTGAATATGAAGTCCTGGCAAAGGTTAAACCAGGCCAGGTGGCCAAATTAATTGCTTTTACTTGAACTTACATAAGAGAAGAGAAAATGAGCCAAGTGCAATGCACATGCCTAAAATTCTGATGATTTAGGAGACTTACTTGAAACAGGAGAATTGCAAGTTTGAAACCAGTCTCAGAAACCTGGTGAGATCCTCAGCAACTTAGGGAGAACTTGTCTCAAAATAAAAATTTCCTTTATATTTACTTTATATATATATATATATATATATATATATATATATATATATATTACACACACAACAAAGTTTCTAAAGGCATTTTTACTATTCCAACAGATGGTTATAGTTAAAACCCAGGGAAGGCCAGGCGTGGTGGCGCACGCCGGTAATCCCAGCTGCTCGGGAGGCTGAGGCAGGAGAATCACGAGTTCAAAGCCAGCCTCAGCACAGGCAAGGTGCTAAGCAACTCAGTGAGACCCTGTCTCTAAATAAAATATAGGGCTGGGGATGTGGTTCAGTGGCCGAGTGCCCCTGAGTTCAGTCCCCAGTTCCAAAAAAAAAAAAAAAAAGAGGTTGCCACTTGCCTCTGTCAGAAACAAAACCCTGAAAAACCTGTAAATCCTTTTGTCCCTGGCAAATAGATTTTTGCCTCATTACCAAAAGTACAAAGCAATCACTCTAATCACCATGATTTTTAAATAGCTAGAGGTCTCTTCCTGCCAAAATGCCTCAGCAACATCATTTGCTAAAGATATCCAAGAATAAATCTTCCCTGTTTGGGGTATCTCCTCTACTATCTCTAATGACAGAGGATTTAGCAACAGAGAATCACATTTCATTTCCAGGAAATTGAAAAAGCAAAGATTCCACTGCCTTTCCAATCCTAAGTCATCAGGCACGATTGGAAGAGCTAATGGCATCCTCAAGACCAGACTGCTTAAACTATTTGAAGAATAACATTTACCAGGCTGTGATTGCTACCCATTACTCTCATGACTGTCACATCGGCACTCCTATCTCCACATTATCTATCCCTTCTTGAAATTATCATGGGAAGGCTCAGGCTCATGAGGATGTTTATTCATCCTGGCTATCAGATGATTCTAATTTCATTCAATCTTACATCCTTTCATACTACCAAGGGTTAATAATAAAATATATTTCCAGGCTGGGGATATAGTTTAGTTGATAGAGTGCTTGCCTTGCGAGCACAAGGCCCTGGGTTCAATCCCCAGCACCGCAAAAAAAAAAAAAAAAAAAAAAAAATATACACACACACACAC
Organism: Glaucomys volans; assembly: GCA_020662805.1. Classification (NCBI taxonomy): domain Eukaryota; kingdom Metazoa; phylum Chordata; class Mammalia; order Rodentia; family Sciuridae; genus Glaucomys; species Glaucomys volans. Next base: position 265,416 of record JAJEJO010048549.1, on the reverse strand, counting down.
ACACACACATTGCCAGTCATGGTGGCACATGCCTGTAATCCAGCGGCTCTGGAGGCTGAGGCAGGAGGATCACAAGTTCAAAGCCAACCTCAGCAACTTACTGAGGCCCTAACCAATTTAGCAAGGCTCTCTCTCTCAAAAAAAAAAACATAAAAAGAGTTGGGAATGTGGCTCAGTGCCCCTGGGTTCAATCCCTGATACCAAAAATAAATAAATAAATAAATACTCAGTCCTACCATCAACAGATCATTATTACCTTCCCTTTAAAACTTTCAGGTTGTCCCATATATGAGTTATAAATAAATGATCTAGACTGGGTGTGGTGGCACACCCCTGTAATCCCAATGACTCCGGAGATTAAGGCAGGAGAATCACAAATTTTAGGCCAGTCTGGGCAACACAGTGAGACCTGTCTCAAAATAAAATTTAAGGAAAAGGCTGGAGATGTAGCACAGTGGTAGAGTGCTTGCCCAGCATGTGCAAGGCCCTGAGTTCAGCCAGGCATGGTGGTGCAGGCCAGAAATCCCAGCAATTTGGGAGGTGGAAGCAGGAGAATCCCAAATTTGAGGCCAGTCTTAGCAATTTAGTGAGGCCCTAAGTAACTTAGTGAGACCCTGTCTCCAAAAAAAAAAGATCTGGGGATGTAGTTTAGTGGTAGAGTGCCCCTGATTTCAATCCCCCATCCTTAAAAAAACAAAAAACAAGCCGGGTGGCGCACGCCTGTAATCCAAGCGACTTGGGAGGCTGAGTCAGGAGGATCGAGAGTTCAAAGCCAGCCTCAGCAACTTAGCGAGGCCCTAAGCAACTCAGTGAGACCCTGTCTCTAAACAAAATACAAAATAGGGCTGGTAGGGCTGGGGATGTGGCTCAGTGGCCGAGTGTCCCTGAGTTCAATCCCTGGTTCAAAAAAAAAAAAATTACTAAAAGGAAATATCAGGGTTGAAAAGAATTCACAATGATCAGACATCACATGAAGGACAATGGAAAATAAGGAACCTATTCAGATACCAAAGGTGATCAGCTAGTGAGTGTATGTACATGTATATAGTGGGGGTGGAGGGGTCTTGCTAAACTGATTTAACAGATATTGCTAAAACTGGATTTTACAAGGAAGCACACATAAGGGCTTAAGAGAAGTTTCCAGAGCCTTAATAAACTTTGGATGAGCAAAGAATCTTGGCTACATGTTTGCTAGACCTGCATAGTCTAGCTTTAGCAAGAATCCAACTATGTCAGTTTAGAGAGAATCCCCTCCCCTTGATAACTGATCACTTGATATCTTATCACATTCCTCATACTCCCACCCTTGATATCTGATCATCCTGGTTAGCCATCAGCAAGAATCCTATTTGGTCAGTCTAGAACAAATCTCTCCTACCTTTGATGTCTTCTCTCAGTAATTTTCCATCAATACCCCCATAACACGCACACATATCCACACCTGTATATACTCTTCTGTTTCTTACCTATAAATCTCTAGCTATCTTTGCTGTGTTTGGAATTGAGCCCAGTTCCACACTGAGATCTCTTTCCTTCTATTGCAATAGTTTCTGAATAAAAATCCATCTTTACCACTCTAACTAGTGTCCAGCTCTGGTTTTCTTTGATAGTATCCAGTCCCTTCTCTTTGGTTGCTGAAAACCAAAGCAGAGAAAACACTTCTTGTTTCAGGAAACACAGGAATTTTTTTTTTTTTTTTTGTAATGGGGACAGAACCCAGCACTTTGGAACCCAGAACCTTGTGCATACTAAGCACTTGCTGTACAGAGCTACCCTACACTCAGCCCTAAATTATCTTTGAAAGGCAACTTTTTTTTTTATGGTACTGAAATTGAACCTAGGAGTGCTTAACCTCTGAGCCACATCCCAGACCTTTATTTTTATTTTCATTCTTATTTCATTTTGAAACAGGGCCTTGTTAAATTGCTAAGGCTGGCCTCCAATTTCTGATCCTGTTACAAAAAGCTAGGTCCTTAAATAATGAGGGCACAATTCTAATAAAAAGGAAAAAGTAGTTTTATTGCTTTGCTAGCAAAGGAGAACCACAGGGGATTACTGTCCCAGAGGCTGTGATTCTGCCCACCAGGGAAAACAGTTTTGATTCAAAGGCTACATTGCAGGTGTGCCCTGACAGGGGTTGGGGGAGAGGTGTCAAAATTCACTTGCTAATTTGGAGAGGGAGAAGAGGAAAAAACACATCCTTTTAAAAATAAGCCTCAGTGACAGCGCAGCAAGGACTATATTCAAAGTATGAAGTGAACCACTGTTATAAGCCTCCTGCCTCAGTCTCCCAAATTGCTGGAATTACAGGCATGCACTACCACACCGGTTTTGAAAGGTAACTTTTGAAGATAAACTAAGTTATTTCAAGAATAGACAACATGGGCTGGGGTTGTGACTCAGTGGTAGAGTGCTCACCAAACACGTATGAGGCACTGGGTTCGATCCTTAGCATCACATAAAAATAAAATAAAAATAAAATAAAATAAAATAAAATAAAGGTATTGTGTCTATGTAAAACTTAAAAAAAAAATAGACAACATAATGCTAATGTCCTATTCCATTCATTTACTCAACAGAAATTGAGTGCTTTCCACATCAGGCCCTGTTTGAGGTGCTAGAATACAACAATGAATAAAAATTGACAACATCTTCTGCCCACGTGGATCTTGTATTCCAATGGGGGAAAACACTGAATAAATTAGCAGGAATATACAGTATGCTGCAATATAGTGTGGACATTTCTTTTATAGGACTATTCTCTTTGAGGAAGTAACATTTGAGAAGAGACTTGAAGAAAATGAGGGAACATATGATTATTTGGAGGAAAAATGTTCATAGCAGGGCACAGTGGCACATGCCTATAATTCCAGCACCTCAAAAAGTTGAGACAGGGAGATTGCAAATTCTAGGCCAGCCTCAGTAACTTAGTATGACACTGTCTTAAAACTTGAAAAATAGGGACTGGGGATATAGCTCAGTTGGTAGAGTGCTTGCCTTGCATGCACAAGGCCCTGGGTTCAATCCCCAGCACCGCAAAAAAAAAAAAAAAAAAAAAAACTTAAAAAATAATCCCAGCAATTTGGGAGACTTAGGCAAGAGGATTGCAAATTCAAAGCCAGCCCCAGCAATTTAGTAAGGCCCTAAGCAACTCAGTGAGACCCTATCTCAATAAAAAAATTAAAAGGGCTGGATATATGGCTCAGTGGTAAAGCGTCCCTGGGTTCAATCTCTCCTACAGGGGAAAAAAAAAAATTCAGGTAGGAATAAGAATAAGTCCCTGAGGCATGTTAGAAAAACCAGCAAGAAGGTATGTGTGCCTGTAATGAGAAGATGGGTGTAGAATGTTAGATGAGATAGCCGAGAATTGGAATGAGAAAATCAGTTCATTTATGATCTTGTAGCCCATGGTAAAAATTGGCTTTTATTCACAGTGAAAAGGGACACATTACAGAGTTGCAGGAGAGGAGTAAAACTATACTCTTGTCTTTAACTGGATCACCCTGATAATTGTGCAAAGAATAGACTGTTTGGAGTCAAAGATAGAAGCTATGAGACCACGCAATTCTATAGGCATGACAGTCTTATTGGTGCTCTGCAGCCATTAGAGAGACCCTTGACAATTCCTGTTCTGGCTAATTCAGTCCTTTTCATTTGTCATGGCACCCAGGCCAGTGCTAGAACTTGCAATATAGCTCCAAGCCCTGTGCTCTTCCAATTTCACGACACACAGCCTGTATCATTACCAATAAGGAGAGGGAAAAAAATGATGGAACAAGAAAATATTGAAGGACTGGATCGGGGGACTATGGGAAGAATACTGAAGGGGGAAAAAAAAGACAAAAGAGGAAGATCAATTGTAGAAGAAAAGCCTTCTGAAAATGGTGGTAATGTTGGGTAGTGTAGCCCATGCCTATAATGGGGGAGCCCAGGACTGGGGAGGCTGAGACAGGAGGATCACAAGTTTGAGGCCAGCTGGGCAATTTAGCAAGACCCTGTCTCAAAAATTTTTGAAAGGGCTAGGGTTGTAGCTCAGTAGTAGAATGCTTACCTGGCACATGTGAGGCACTGGGTTTGATCCTCAGCACCACATAAAAATAAATGAATAAAATAAAGGTATTGTGTCCATCTACAACTAAAAAAAATAAAAAATAAAAAAGGTTTTTTTGAAAAATACTGAGGACATAACAGAGTAGTAGAACACCCATGGGTTCAAACCCCAGTACCAAAAATGAAAATAAAGAAATAAATTAAAAGTAAGAATAGTTTAAAAAATAAAATGGCAGTAATTAGGGTTAGGGATTTAGCTCAGTGGTAGAGCATTCAGTGATTTACCATGTGGGAGGCCCTGGGTTCAATTCCCAGTACTGTAAAAGAAAAGAAAAGAAAAGAAAAACTGGGTACAGTGGTGCACACCTGTAATCCCAGTGACTAGGGAGTCTGAGGCAGGAGGATGGCAAATTCAAGACCAGCCTCAGCAACTCAATGAGACCCTGCCTCACAATAAAAAATAAAAAGGGTAGGGATGTGGCTCAGTGGTTAAGCACCTCTGGGTTCAATCCCAGGTATCAAAACCAAACCAAACAAACAAAAAAGAGTGGGAAAGACATCTATAGGGATATGGAAGTCCTGGTCAGGCAACTGAAGGATTCTGTGGTACCTCATTTTTGCAGTTCAAAATGAGAATTCAGAAAAAGCCAAAAATTATACCAAGAATTTGACTTAATGTTGGAGTTAGTGTGTCTTTTTTGCTTATAGGAAGAAAACAGAATTGCTCAATTATTAGTATAAAAGGCAAAATGCACTAGACAATTAAAAAGATGCTTCTATTCAGGCTATCACAATAAGGAAAATAGTTCTGTGGAAGAATGCTTCAAAGAAAAGGAAGAGGGGCAGTGGTTTTATAGAGACAAGTAAACAAGAGAGTTATCAGAAAGAGTGGACAGCAAATTGTATCTAAGTTATAAAGAAGAATAGAGGGGAATGTAAGAGGGACAAGGTGGCCCTTTGTGGTTATCCATTCCTCAGAACACAAAAGGACAGGGGTGGGGAAAAGCTCTCAATCATCTGTTTTTCAGGAGCACAGGGCTTCCATTCAGTTAAACATTGCTACTAGTTTTCTCCTATCATTTTGATACAGAGGAAGAATTTTCAGACTGCATTGTTGTCTAGAATTTTCAAGATGCTTCTTCTATCTTAGGTTCAGGAATGAAGCCTCTGTAACAAAACCCAGATTAAGGGGCAGGAGCATAACTCAATGGTCAAAGGCTTGCCTAGCACACATGAGGCCCTGCCTTAAAAAATAAAAAATAAAAAATAAATACCAGATTACCCTGAGAAAAACATACAAATTTATGTAAGTTTTATGTGACATAAGAAGTTTAATAAGGACATGAACATCCAAAGAAATGATTAAACTGGAGTATTTCTGTTTTATAGTAGTAGGTTTGATGAAGATAGTCATGGAGAAATATAGGTATGATCTAATGGTAATAAACTGGGTTTGTTTGTTCAGGTTCTTCTTTGCCTCTGGAGACAAGGATGTTCCTTTCCTCCACATACAAGGAGGGCACCTCTCAAATGAAGGGAAAGTCAGAAAAATCCTTTCTAGGTTTTATCATCTGTTTCGGGGGAGAAAAGCAAGGTGAAAGTCATTGTAAAATTCTTACTTCTGCCATTTTCCCAGATTCCTTCAGGTTAAAGTATTCAATGGGCTAAAGTACTATATTTTGGGGTATCGTACCCTGAACTCGATTAATACTATGGGTACACATATGTTAGCATATGCATAAAAATCTCTCTAGAAAAATACACAGGAGAGGCTGGGGCTGTAGTTCAGTGGTAGAGCACCTGCCTACCATGTGTGAGGCACTGGGTTGGATCCTCAGTACCACATAAAAATAAATAAATAAATAAAATAAAGATTTTATGTCCATCTACAACTAAAAAACAAAAAAGTACACAGGCAAGTGTTACTAGCTCCTTTACCTTTGAGGAGGAAAAGAGGGTGCAGGATGGTAAAAGGAAACTTTTCTTTTTTACCTTTAATAGGGGAAAAAAGATTTCTTTTCCTTACTGTTTGCTAGATTCATGGCTGGATCCCCTATAATAAAAGACAGATTGAGGGCTGGGGACATGCCTCAGTTGGTAGAGTGCTTGCCCTGCAAGTACAAGGCCCTGGGTTCAATCCCCAGCACTGCAAAAAAAAAAAAAAAAAAAAAAAAAAAAAACAGATTGACAAATGAAATAATATACCAATTTATTTGATGTAAGTTTTATGGAGCATAGGAAAGTGAAAGTGAAGAGGCAAAGAAACAGAGGTTTTTGCCCCGGCCAGCACCATCACCTGCTTTTTTTTTTTTTTTTTTTTTTTCTTTTTGGTACCAGGAATTGAACCGAGGGGTGCTTAACCACTGAGGCACAGCCCCAGCCCTTTTTTATATTTTATTTAGAGACAGGATCTCACTGAGTTGCTTAGGGCCTCACTAAGTTGCTGAGCCTGGTTTTGAACTCACAATCCTCCTGCCTCAGCCTCCAAAACAGCTGGGATTATAGTCAGGAGCCACCAGGCCCAGCTTAACTGCTATTCTTTTAGAATTTTCCAACCCTATGCACATACTCATTTTATTATTAAAAACACTAATTGGGGCTGTGATTGTAGCTCAGTGGTAGAACACTTGCCTAGCATGTGAGAGGTACTGGGTTCCATTCTCAGCACCATATAAAAATAAATAAATAAAACAAAACAAAATAAATACATTGTGTTCAGCTACAACTAAAAAGGAAAAAAAAAAAAAGCTGGGCTCGGTGATGCATGCCTGTAATCTCAGCTTGGGAGGTTGAGGCAAGAGGATCTCGAGTTCAAAGCTGGCCTCAGCAGTGGCAAGGCACTAAACAACTCAGTGAGAACCTGTCTCTAAATAAAATACAAAATAGGGCTGGGGATGTGTCTCAGTGGTCAAGTGCCCCTAGGTTTAATCCCCAGTACCAAAAAAAAAAAAGTGATTGGGGCAAGTTAGAAAATCAGAGCTGCACACAAGTTAAAGAAATAAAGGCAAATTTTATTCAGGAACAATTACAATATGGGGAAAGAGACCTCAGTATAGAACTGGGCTCCATTCTGAATATATTAAGGACAGGAGGGAATCATAGTTAAAGAACAAGGTAGGGATGGATAATTTTACTAAAATGAAATATTAAGAGGTTAGGGGGATTCAGGCTAAACTGATTTGTCAGTGTTTTTGCTGAAGGCAATCCAGGGTGATAAGATATCAAGGTTGGAAGAATCTTGCTAAACTGATCCAACAGGATTCTTGCTAAAACTGTGCTAAGAGGGACAAGAACAGAGTCCAAAGTTGCAGTCTAGTTAAAAAGACAACCCAGAAGACCTGGATTAAGGAGAAAATCTTTGTCAGCTGGTTCTTGGATAATTTTTCTCCTTTTGTTCAAATGAAGGGACAAAAAATTATTAAGATGTGAATGCTTCATTCATTCTTCCCCAAAGAAGTAAAGAAATGTGGTCTTGACAGTTTGCTGGTTTCCCCAGTCAGGACACCAATATCAGAGTTAGGTTTTTTGTTTGTTTGTTTTTGGTACTGGGGATTGAACCCAGGGGCACTCTACCACTGAGCCACATCCCCAGCCCTATTTTGTATTTTATTTAGAGACAGGGTCTCACTGAGTTGCTTAGGGCCTCGCTAAGTTGCTGAGGCTGGCTTTGAACTCGTGATCCTCCTGACTCAGCCTCCCAAGTGCTGGGATTACAGGCGTGCGCCACCGCACCCGGCTTGCCTGTATTCTTTTTTTTTTTTTTTTTTTTTTTTTTTTTTTTT
>JAJEJO010048549.1:223678-257484 GCA_020662805.1 Glaucomys volans | reverse complement strand
TCTTATAAAGAGGGATGTTGAACATTTTTTCATAAATCTGTTGATTGCTCGTAGATCTTCTTCTGTAAAGTGTCTGTTCATTTCCTTGGCCCATTTATTGATTGGGTTATTAGTATTCTTGGTGTAAAGATTTTTGAGTACTTTGTAGATTCTGGAGATTAGTGCTCTATCTGAAGTGTGTGTGGCAAAGATTTTCTCCCACTCTGAAAGCTCTCTCTTCACATTGCTGATTGTTTCCTTTGCTGAGAAAAAGCTTTTTAGTTTGACTCTAACCCAATCATTGATTCCTGCTTTTATTTCTTGTGCTTTGGGAGTCATGTTAAAGAAATCTGGTCCTAGGCCAACATGATGAAGATTTGGACCTATTTTCTCTTCTATTATGTGCAGGGTCTCTGGTCTAATTCCTAGGTCCTTGATCCATTTTGAGTTGAGTTTTGTACAGGGTGAGAGATATGGGTTTATTTTCATTTTGCTGCATATTGATTTCCAGTTTTCCCAGCACCATTTGTTTAAGAGGCTATCTTTTCTCCATTGTATGTTTTTGGCTCCTTTGTCAAGTATGAGACACCTGTATTTATATGGGTTTCTCTCTGTGTCCTCTATTCTGTACTGTTGATCTACCTGTCTATTTTGGTGCCAATACCATGCTGTTTTTGTTACTATTGCTCCGTAGTATAGTTGAAGGTCTGGTATTGTGATACCCCCTGCTTTGCTCTTCTTGCTAAGAATTGCTTTAGTTATTCTGGGTCTCTTATTCCTCCAAATGAATTTCATGATTGCTTGCTCTATTTCTATGAGGTCCGTCGTTGGGATTTTAATTGGAATTGCATTGAATTTGTATAGTACTTTTGGTAGTATGGACATTTTTTTTTTTTTTTTTTGGAACCAGGGATTGAACTCAGGGACACTTGGCCACTGAGCCACATCCCCAGCCCTATTTTGTATTTTATTTAGAGACAGGGTCTCACTGAGTTGCTTAGGGCCTCGCTAAGTTGCTGAGGTTAGCTTTGAACTTGTGATCCTCCTGACTCAGCCTCCCAAATCGCTTGGATTACAGGCGTGCGCCACCATGCCCGGCTAGTATGGCCATTTTGACAATATGAATTCTGCCTATCCAAGAACATGGGAGATCTTTCCATCTTCTCAGATTCTCTTTAATTTCTTTATTTAGTGTTCTATAGTTCTCATTGTAGAGGTCTTTCTCTTCTTTTGTTAGACTGATTCCCAAGTATTTTATTTTTCTTGAGGCTATTGTGAATGGTATAGTTTTCCTAATTTCTCTCTCAGAGGATGCATCACTTACGAATAAAAATGCATTAGATTTATGAGCATTAATTTTATATCCTGCTACTTTGCTGAATTAATTTATGAGTTCCAGAAGCTTTCTGGTGGAATTTTTAGGGTCTTCTAAATAGAGAATCATGTCATCAGCAAATAGGGATAGTTTGAACTCTTCTTTTCCTATTCATATTCCTCAAATTTCTTTGGTCTGTCTAATTGCTCTGGCTAGAGTTTCAAGGACAATGTTGAATAGAAGTGGCAGAAGAGGGCATCCCTGCCTTGTTCCAGTTCTCGGGGGGAATGCTTTCAATTTTTCTCCATTTAGAATGATGTTAGCTGTGGGCTTAGCATAGATAGCATTTACAATGTTAAGGAACGTTCCTACTATCCCAATTTTTTCTAGTGTTTTGAGCATGAAGGGGTGCTGTATTTTATCAAATGCTTTTTCTGCATCTATTGAAATAATCATGTGGTTCTTGACTTTAAGTCTGTTGATGTGGTGAATTACATTTATTGATTTCCGGATGTTGAACCACCCTTGCATCCCCAGGATGAAACACACTTGATCATGGTGCACTCTCTTTTTAATATGCTTTTGGATGCGATTTGCCAAAATTTTGTTAAGAATTTTTGCATCTATGTTCATTAGGGATATTGGTCTGAAATTTTCTTTCATCGATGTGTCCTTCTCTGGTTTTGGTATCAGGGTGATATTAGCTTCATAGAATGAGTTTGGAAGGGTTCCCTTCTCTATTTCATGAAATACTTTGAGGAGTATTGGAATGAACTCTTCTTTGAAGGTCTTGTAGAACTCTGCTGTGAATTCATCTGATCCTGGACTTTTCTTTTTTGGTAGGCTTTTGATGACTTCTTCTATTTCCTTGCTTGAAATTGATCTATTTAAGTTGTGTATATCCTCCAGATTCAGTTTGGGTGGCTCATATGCCTCTAGGAACCTGTTGATGTCTTCCAAGTTTTCTATCTTGTTGGAGTATAAATTTTCAAAATAGCTTCTAATTATGTTTTGTATTTCAATAGTGTCTGTTGTAATATTTCCATTTCCATCACGGATTTTAGTAATTTGGAGTTTCTCTCTCCTTTTCTTCATTAGTGTGGCTAAGGGTTTATCGATTTTGTTTATTTTTTCAAAGAACCAACTTTTTGTCTTGTCAATTTTTTGAATTGTTTCTTTTGTTTCAATTTCCTTGATTTCAGCTCTTATTTTAATTATTTCCTGTCTTCTACTACTTTTGGTGATGATCTGTTCCTTTTTTTCAAGGGTTTTGAGCTGTAATGTGAGGTCATTTATTTGTTCACTTTTCATTCTTTTATTGAATGCACTCCATGCAATGAATTTTCCTCTTAGCACTGCTTTCATAGTATCCCGGAGATTTTGATATGTTGTATCTTTGTTCTCGTTGACCTCTAAGAATTTTTTTATTTTCCCCCTAATGTCTTCTGTTATCCATGCATCATTCAATAGCTTATTATTTAATCTCCAGGTGTTGGAGTAGTTTCTGTTTTTAGCTTTATCGTTGATTTCTAATTTCATTCCATTATGATCTGATAGAATACGAGGTAGTATCTCTATGGTTTTGTATTTGCTAGGAGTAGCTTTGTGGCATAACATATGGTCTATTTTAGAGAAGGATCCATGAGCTGCTGAGAAGAAAGTGTATTCGCTTTTTGATGGATGGAATATTCAATATATGTCTGTTAAGTCTAAATTAGTGATTGTGTCATTGAGTTCTATGGTTTGTTTGTTCAATTTTTGCTTGGAAGATCTGTCCAATGGTGAGAGAGGAGTGTTAACGTCCCCCAGTATTATTGTGTTTAGGTCTATTTGGTTCCTGGAATTGAGAAGGATCTGATTGACATACATGGATGCGCCATTGTTTGGTGCATAAATATTTATGATTGTTATGTCTTGCTGATTTATGCTTCCTTTAAGCAGTATGAAATGTCCTTCTTTATCCTTTCTGACTAACTTTGGCTTGAAGTCTGTTTTATCTGAAATGAGGATGGATACCCCTGCTTTTTTTACTAAATCCATGTGCATGGTATGTTTTTTCCCAACCTTTCATCTTTAGTCTGTGGGCATGTTTTTCTATGAGATGAGTCTCTTGAAGGCAGCATATTGTTGGGTCTTTCTTTTTGTTTTTGTTTTTTTTTTTGGGGGGGGGGGGGCCGGGGGTTGAACTCAGGGGCACCGAGCCACTGAGCTACATCCCCAGCTCTATTTTGTATTTATTTAGTGACAGGGTCTCACTGAGTTGCTTAGGGCCTTGCTAAGTTGCTGAGTCTGGCTTTGAACTCATGATCCTCCTGCCTCAGCCTCCAGAGTCACTGGGATTACAGGCGTATGCCACCATGCCCAGGGGGCCTTTCTTTTTAATCCAATCTGCCAGTCTATGTCTTTTGATTGATGAGCTTAGGCCATTTATATTCAGGGTTATTATTGAGATATGACTTGTATTTCCTGTCATTTTGACTTTTTTTGGATTTTTAACTTAACTTGGTTTCTCCTTTGATTGGCTATTTCTTTAGGGTATTTCCTCCCCTTGTTGACTAACATTGTTGTTTTTCATTTCTTCCTCTTGGAATATTTTGCTGAGAATATTCTGTAGGGTAGGCTTTCTATTTGTGAATTCTTTTAGCTTTTATCATGAAAGGATTTTATTTCCTCATCAAATCTGAAGGTAAGTTTTGCTGGGTATAAGATTCTTGGTTGGGGGCTGGGGACATAGCTCAGTTGGTAGAGTGCCTGCCTCACAAGCACAAGACCCTGGGTTCAATCCCCAGCACTGCAAAAAAAAAAAAAAAAAAAAAAGATTCTTGTTTGGCATCCATTTTCTTTCAGAGCTTGAAATATGTTGTTCCAGGCCCTTCTTGCTTTTAGGGTCTGGGCTTAGAAATCTGCTGATATCCGTGTTGGTTTCCCCCTGTAGGTAATCTGATACTTTTCTCTCACAGCCTTTAAAATTCTATCTTTATTTTGTATGTTAGGTATTTTCATTATAATGTGCCTTGGTGTGGATCTGTTGTAATTCTGTGTGTTTGGTGTCCTGTAAGCCTCTTGTAATTGATTTTCCATCTCATTCATCGTATTTGGGAAATCTTATGATATTATTTCATTGAACAGATCATTCATTCCCTTGGTCTATATCTCTGTGCCTTCCTCAATCCCAATAATTCTTAAATTTGGTCTTTTCATGATGTCCCATATTTCTTGGAGGTTTCGTTCATGATTCCTAACCATCTTCTCTGTTAGTTCGACTTTGTTTTCAAGATTAAATATTTTGTCTTTATTGTCTGAGGTTCTGTCTTCCAAGTGATCTATTCTGTTAATTATGCTTTGTATTGAGTTTTTAATCTGGTTTATTGTTTCCTTCATTTCCTTGTTTCCTTCAAGGATTTCTGTTTGTTTGTTTTTTTCAGACCTTCTATCTCTTTATTGAAATGATTTTTTGCTTCCTGCAATTGCTCTATTAGTTGATTATTCATAGCCTGAATCTGCTCTCTTGTCACATCCTTCTCTTCTCGGATCATTTTAATTATGAACATTCTGAACTCCCTTTCTGTCATTCCTTCTACCATGCTGTCTTTGGGTTCTCTTGATATATCATCTAGGTTTGTTTGGGACACTTTCTTCCCGTGTTTTCTCATGTTGCTTGTGTATCTTCCCCCTAGTAGTGTGAATCAGTGGGATTGCAGTTTCCCTATAAAGACTTATAGTGTCCCTGCAGATTTCCAATACCTCACCTTGAAGAGATTATTATTAGCAGTACCCCATATAAACAGTATGTGTCCTTAAACCATATAGAACCATTTAGATATTAACTGCATTATAATATACAGAGATGAGTTCAAATTATCTACTGCATAATCGATAGGTTTGCAATAAGGACCACAATTTCAAATAGCGGAAAAAGAAAATGCTGAGGGATTTAGAATATAACCTTAATGAGATAGGAAGTGAGTCTATAGAGTTACTCTGTCATAGGAATAGTGAGAGCAGAATTAAGGGAAATAAGTTTTTAGGGTGAGAAAAGAGAATGAGTCTCCAAGGACACAGCTATATTAGAGGGTGATAGAATGATAAGGCTATTAAGAAAGAAGTGGGAATGTAGTAAGTATATTAGGAAAAATCGTAATCTTGCTAAAACTAGCCCTTATTGATCACCAGTTTCCTTACATAGTTATCTTCTCACAGTTTGTTGACCCAAGAAACTTAAAAGTACCACATATTGTGCCAAGTAACTGAAATGTTTTTCAAGTAATACTTACACTGTGTGTGTGTTAGTGTGTTTACGTGTGCTCGCCGTGCTGGGGATTAAATCCAAGGCCTAACCCATGCTAGGTGATCCCTCTACCACTGACCTTCATCCCCAGCCTCATAGTGACTTTTCCTGGCACTACTGCTTGTTTTATAGATGAGAAAATAGTCTCACAAGAATTGAGGCTTGGGCTGGGGTTGTGGCTCAGTGGTAGAGCACTTGCCTAGCATGTGTGAGGCCCTGGGTTCAATTCTCAGCACCACATATAAATGAATGAATGAATGAATAAATAAATAAATAAATAAATATCCATTGACAACTTAAAAATTTTTTTTAAAAATGAAGAATTGAATCTTGCCTGATGTCTCACAGTAGAACAAGGGTTTAAATCCAAGTCTGTATTAAATATGTGCTCTTTTACAATACCTCCTCTTTGGCTCTGGCTTTTTTCATGTACCAGTCCACATTCCTAATCTGTGTTTTACTTTGTCCTTCTCTTTAAAAAATGTCACCTGCCTTAAATTTTCCTATTTTACATTTTTTCAAGGAAGCAAGTTTCTTTTTATCAATTGTGTTTTTGTCTGCTAATTCAGTTCTTTGGTGGGGGTCAACTGATATTATTATGTAAAAATGAATCTTACAAATACTTGATAATTAATAATGACATCATTTGTTGGGTTGCAATGGATTTTCAGCTCACAAAATAGCTCTGAGCATGTTTGAAGCCCTGGGGTTTCCCAGGTTGCTGGCTGATATCTCTTCTTTTAATGATTGATATAATGTTGCTAGTCATGGCTAAAAACTAACCATCTTGACTATCTAAAAACAGCAAATAAAGGGGTCTGAGAAGGCAGAAAGAGCAAAATAAAGGCTTCTTTCTTCTTGATTGCCTGTAATCCCAGCTACTGGGGAGGTTTAGGTAGGAGGATGAGGAATTCCAGGCCAGCCTGAACAACATGGAGAAATCCCATCTCAAAACAAAAACAAAAACAAAATTAAAAAAGTAAACAAGTGTAGCTCCTGTAGCTCAGTGCATGATCAGAAGGTGGGGCTGGGGTTGTGGCTCAGTGGTAGAGCACTTGCCTAGCATGTGTGAGGCCCTGGGTTTGATTCTCAGCACCACATATAAATAAATAAATAAATAAATAAATAAATAAATAAATAAATTAAAGGTATTATGTCCATCTACAACTAAAAAATATATATTAAAAAAAAAAGATGCTAATGTGCCAAGTAGAGTGGTGCAAGCCTGTAATCCCTACCGCTCAGGAGGGTGAGGCAGGAGAATTGGAAGTTCAAGGCCAGCTTGAGCAATTTAGCAAGGCACTAAGAAACTTAGTGAGACCCTGCTTCAAAATAAAAAATAAAAAGGGATGGGAATGTAGCTCAATGGTAAAGCACCCGTGGATTAAAATCCTAGAAGGAAAAAGAAAAAAAAAAAAGATGTTAAGGCACTCTGGAAGGCTCTTCTGATCCCAGGCCAAGTGCTAGTCCACTGTGTGGTACATTCAGGATGCTGAGGCAGGTACAATTATCAGCCAAGCTCCTGACCATGTCTACCTCTGGACACATTAGTGCAAAATCCTTGTCCAGGCCAGCCAGGGACCCAGGGAAAGCTCTGATCCCATTCACATTTAATTATTATTATTTAAGTTTAACCTTTAGATCTTGGCTTCCTTACCCAGAACAACAAAACAGAAGGTGATTATAAATAATTAAGGAACAGAGGTCTTAGGACATTGTATTAGCCTGAGCAGTGGTCAGGCATTCTCTGTGTGGCCACCACCTATTCTAGTGACCAACAGCTGCCCTTCCTGTCCTGGCCCAGGATAAGGGGGCCTTGCCCACTTTGAAGTAGAGGGGGAATGGAGAAAGAGAGAGAGGGGGAGAGAGAGAGAGAGAGAGAGAGAGAAACCTGTCAACAGTTGGACAGCTGAGTCCTCTCCCAAAGGTTTCCAGGGATGGTCAGATTAAATTGTAAATTTGGGTGGAGGGAACAGATGAAGGAAAACTCCAGAAGGGCCCCAGGGGTGCCCCTCAATCCCACCTACGATTCTTTCTACTACCCTGTGGCTTCCTCTGGGTCTCAGGAAGACTTGGTCTAGGTCCCTAATGGGACCTACAGGGGCTCCAACCCCATCTGGGGTCAAGGTAGGGAAGGGAGAAGACAGAGGCCCACCTCAAGCCAGGTTGTTTTAGGACCCCACAGGAGCTGTACATCTTCAGCACTGGTAGCAGGTGTCAACATCCCTAGGAATGCAGGCCTTAGGTTTTCCTGGACTTGGGTCTCTGAGGGGCAGGTAGAGCAGCAAAGGTTAGTGCTTCTCTCTGGTCCCCATCCTCATCTCCCTTTCTAAATTTAGGGCAGATTTTTTTTTTCTTGTAGTGCTAAGGATTGAATCTAGGGCCTAGCACTTGCTAGGCAAGCTCTCTACCACTGATCTACATTGCAGACCCTTTTATGTATTTATTTATTTTATTGGTGGTGCTGGGGAATGAACCCATGGCCTTGTGCATGCAAGGCAAGCACTTTACCTACTGAGCTATAACCCCAACCCCTTTATTTTTTAATTTCAGGCAGGGTCTTGATAAGTTGCCCAGGCTGGACTGGAACTTGTGATCCTCCTGTCTCAGCCTCCTGAGTAACTGGAATGACTTGAGTACACCACCTCCCCCTGTGCCACCAGACTTTTCTGGTATGCAGACATGCCCTTGCTGCTGAACTCAGTCTGAGAAGAGGACCCTTGTGGAGCTTCTCCAAGGCCTTTCCACATGCTGAGTCCTGTGGGAGAGTGTCTAAACCTAGGTTCCCTATGTGGGGACCCAGCACCCATTTTGTGTTTATGGGGAGCCTGTTTCACTGGTTGTGCTTTTCAGCACCTGCAGGCAGGGGAGGCTGAATTTGCAAAAGACAGAGGGATTGCAGGTGGGTAAGGAACAGATGCTTCAGATCTTGAAATTGGGGATTCCTTGTTTACATTCTGAAGCTACATTCTGAAGCTTCTTGGGCTCTGCAGACAGTCCTTGGATAAGGGCATATATAGGAACAACACTTTGCAACAGTGATCTACAAAAACAACCATTGTGATCAAAAAACAACCATTAGCTGGGCACGGTTGCATAAGACTGTGATTAGGGAGGCTGAGGCAGGAGGATTACAAATTTGAGCACTCAGCAATTTAGAGAGACCTACAACAATTTATCTAGACTCTGTCTTGATATGAAAAATAAAAAGGGCTGAGGATGTAGCTTGGTATATAAGTCCCTTGGGTCCAATCCCCAGCACCAAAAAAATAAACAGCTGTTAAATTTCAAAGTGAGCTGTCCAGTGTCAAACATGAACAAACCCTCCCTGTGGGCCTCTCCTTACTGTCCCCTTCCCAGCTCCCTTCTCTCATGCACTTCTGCCCACCTGGTGTCCTAATAGTGTCCATACCTACAAAATGCCCCAACTCAGTCCTATGTCTGCAGACCACAACCCTGCAGCCTGCAGAAGTTGCACAGAACAGTAAATCATTAAATTGTTTTGAAAATCAATTCTAATTTCCTGTTTTAACTTTTTCAACTTTTTTCATTGTCAATGGATTTTTTTTTTTTTTTTTTTTTTTTTTGTGGTGCTGGGGATTGAACCCAGGGCCTTGTGCTTGTGAGGCAGGCACTCTACTAACTGAGCTATATCCCCAGCCCCGTCAATGGATCTTTTTATTTTATTTATGTATTTATATGTGATGCTGAGATTCAAACCCAGGGCCTCCCATATGCCAGGCAAGCACTTTACCACTGAGCCACAACTCCAGCCCTCTGTTTTAATTTTTATTTGTCATCTTTCAGTTTTTTCTTTCTGGTAGTTTTTTGCTTGTTTGTTTTCTTGGTACTAGGAATTGAATCTGGGAGCATTTAATCACTGAGCCACATCCCCAGCCTTTTTATTTTTTATTTTGTGGCAGGGTCTGTCTAAATTGCTTAGGGCCTCCCTAAATTGCTGAGGCAGTCTGAATTCTTGATTCTCCTGCTTCAGCTTCTGGAGTCACTGGGATTACAGGCATTCACCACCATGCACAATTTTGTTTTTTTGGTAGGACAGGAGATTGAACCAGAGGCATATTACAACTGAGCTATATCCCAAGCACTCACCCTTCTTTATTTTATTTTATGTTGAGACAGGGTCTTGCTAAGTTGCTGAGGGTCTTGCTAAATGGCTGAGGCTGGCCTGGAATTTGCAATCCTCTTGCCTCAGCCTCCTGAGTCGTTGGGATTACAGGTGTACACCACTGTACCCAGTGTATAAAGAAATTCTTTTTTTTTTTTTATTTTTTTTTTTTTTGCTACCAGGGATTGAACTCAGGGGCACTTAACCACTGAGCCACATCCCCAGCTTTTTTGTATTTTACTTAGAGACAGGGTTTCACTGAGTTGCTTAGGGCCTTCCTAAATTGCTGAGGTTAGCTTTGAACTTGTGATCCTCCTGTCTCAGCCTCTGGAGATGCTGGGATTATAGGCGTGTGCCATCGCGCCTGGCTCAGAAATTCTTAATTTTAGCCCAGCACAGTCACATACATCTGTAACCCCAGCTACTGGGAGGTGGAGGCAGAAGGATTCCAAGCACAAGGTCAACTTCGGCCACAAAGCAAGATGCTGTCTCAAAATAAAAACACAAAAAGGGCTGGGGATGTAAATCAGCAACAGAGCACCATTGAGTTCAATCCTCAGTATCTCCAAATAAATAAATATTATTAATTTTATACAGAAAATATTTTTATTGTTATTATGTCATAGTTTCTTCTTTCAGTGTCATTTTGAAAACTACTCAATATCTTCTAGAATTTTTTTTTTTTTATTTTTGCTCTGCTGGGGATTAAAGTCAGGACTTGGAGCCTCCCACCTGAGCACTCTTTAGAGAGTGAGGAAATCTTGCTATTGTTTGACACGTGTGAAACTGATAAGCTAAGGGAAGCAGAGATAAAATTCTGATAGGGTCCTGATTGCCTTTAGGTTTTAATTCAAGTTGTCCCTTAGACCTTTATTCCTTCCTTACCTGATTGTACACATTGCTAAATAATATATGTGTGTGTATATATAAAAATATAAAATCAAATATATATATTTATTGTTATTATGGAATGAGTTGAAGTTCTGTCCCTTGCCATCAAGTTGTCCTGACTAATGCTGTAATTTATCATAGGAAAAGGGGATCATTGTAAGTGAATGAAGAATGATTCAATTAATGATGTTGGAAAAAGTGGCAGAAAAGTAAAGTTAGATCCCAACCTCAAACTTTTCAGCAGTGGGCTGGGGCTGTAGCTCAGTGGTAGAGCACTTGCCTAGCATGTGTGAGGCACTGGGTTCCATCTTCAGCACCAAATAAAAATAAATAAATGAAGTAAAGGTATTGTGTCCATCTACAACTAAAATTTTTTTTAAAAAATTGCCAAAATAATCTCTACAGGGTTACAGATATCCATATAAAATGAAACCATTAAAATACAAGGGGGGGCTGGGGATATAGCTCAGTTGGTAGAATGCCTGCCTCGCAAGCACAAAGCCCTGGGTTCAATCCCCAGCCCCCCGCAAAAGGCAGAAATTATGACAAATAGTAACGATAATACAAAACAATGTATTTGACTGTAGATAAATTAGGAATTTCTCTACAACCAAATAATAAGTATAAAAGTAAAAAATGAGAGATAGGCCACATGCACTGGCACATGCCTATAATCCCAGTGTCTCTGGAGGGTGAGGCAGGAGGATTTCAAGTTCAAAGCCAGCCTTAGCAACTTAGTGAGACCCTGTCTCTAAATAAATACAATGGGCTAGGGATGTAGCTCAGTGATATAAGCATCCCTGGGATCAATCCCTGGTACCAAAAGCTTTTTTTTTTTTTTTTTAAATGTCTGTGTCTACTGAAGTTTCTAGGTTACTGTCTTCTTTAGCTTCAAGTCTGCAATATATGAGGTAAAAAGAAAATATGGGGAATTCACTACTATGTGGTTTCTTTGACTCAGAGGTCCCTAGCCCATCTGTCTTCTTCACACCACACTTCAGTCTTATTGTCTTGTTATATATGTTATATATAATAACAAAACATATTATATGTACATATGTATTATATATATATATATATATATATAGAGAGAGAGAGAGAGAGAGAGAGAGAGAGTTTTTAGTTATAATTAGTGTACTTAGTGGGAAGAGGGTGCATCTGTTTCATTTTTTTTTTTTTCATAGCAGGGGTTGAACCCAGGGACACTCAACCACTGAGTCACATCCCCAGCCCTTTTTTGTATTTTATTTAGAGACAGGGTCTCACTGAGTTGCTTAGCACCTTGCTCGTGTTGAGGCTGGCTTTGAACTCAGGATCCTTTCGCCTCAACCTCCCGAGCTGTTGGAATTATAGGCGTGTGTCACCCTGCCTGACCTGTTTCATCTTCTTGAGAGCAAAAGCCCTATTAACCCTATTCTAAGGTGGTTGGGTTTTTTGTTTGTTTTCCCACCAGTACTGGGAAGTAAACCCAGAGGACATGCTAGGCAAGTACTGTACCACTGAGCTACATCCCAGCCCTTTTTATTTTTATTTGTTTTTAAATTTAATTTTGTTATTGTTGTTATTATTTGCAATGCTGGGGATTAAACCCAGGTATGCTCTCCCAGTGAGCTAAACCCACAGTCATTTTTTTTTTTTTTTTTTTTTTTTTTTGTGGTGCTGGGGATTGAACGCAGGGCCTTGTGCATGCAAGGCAAGCCCTCTACCAACTGAGCTGTATGCACAACCCTCATTTTAATTTTTGAGACAAAGTCTTAATATGTTCCCTAGGCTAACCTTGAATTTGCCATCCTCCTGCCTCAATTCCCTAAATAGTTGGAATTACAGGCATGTGCCACTATACCCAGTCCATTTTAAGTCATTTTTTTAACAGATGTTTTGTTACTTTGTTTTTAAATCAGGAAGAAGCTTCAATTTCATAAAATGCCTTTTTAGTTTTTATTGATATGTGCTTTTCTCTTTGTATCTTTTTTCTTTTTTCCAGTCTTGGGATTAAACCCAGGGCCTCATGCAAATGAGGCACTCTACCACTGAGACATACCCCTAGTCCATGATCACATTTATTAATATGAGAATTATATATAACAGCTCCTAAGCATCAGCAGAAGTTATAGACTCAAATGGCTTTAGGGGCTTGGCACATAAAGTAAATGAGTAAAGAATAACTCTCTGAGACTTTTGCAAGACCCCAAGGAGCAGTGGGGGCTGGCATTCAGGGAGGATCCATTTACTTGCCTATAGGGAGAAAGCTATTCACCTGTAGCTGAAAGTTTTCCCACACGAATGTGTGCTTGTTGCTTCCTGACCCTTGCCTTTGTTCCAGAGAGCATAAATATAAGTATGTATATGTGAAGTGTTCCATTTTTTAGGTGTTACATCTTTAATTCAGAAATACTGTTTAACAATGTATAGGTCAGCTGGGCGCGGTGGCGCACGCCTGTAATCCCAGCACTTGGGAGGCTGAGGCAGGAGGATTGCGAGTTCAAAGCCAGCCTCAGCAATTTAGCGAGGCCCTAAGCAACTCAGTGAGACCCTGTCTCTAAATAAAATACAAAATAGGGCTGGGGATGTGGCTCAGTGGTGGAGTGCCCCTGAGTTCAAGCCCCAGTACCAAAAAACAAAACAAAACAATGTATAGGTCAAACTAAACTCATTTGTGAACCTGATTCAGTAAGAGGGCTGCCATTTTATGTCTTCTGGTGTAGGGATACCATGAGTCAAAATAAGGCTTCCCTTTCCCTGGAACTAGAAAAGATTTCCTAGAGAGAAGAAATGGAGAAGACTTAAATATTGAATGTCTCCTTAATAAAGGGACCCAGTTTCTTTTCCCCCTCCAGCTCTGCACCAAATGCCTGACACATGGGAAATGAAATTCCAGATGTTTTTGAGGGGTTCAAGTTCAGAATTCTGGACTAACTTACTGGTAAAGTTGTGTTTAGCATGCGTGAGGCCCTGGGTTTGATCCCTCAGCACTGGTGGGTGTGGGGTGGGGATAGGGACAGAATTCTGTGTTCCTCCTTCTCTAAATACTAAATAGAGTCAAGGATTATGATGAGACCAGGGAAATTGGCACAGTCTGATGTAGGAGTTTCATGTTGTGTTTTGGCAGATTTGACTGTGATTGTCCCATTTAGTGGCTGGAACTGTGTCTGAGTTTATCTTGTTGAAACAGCACAGAGTGACATCAATTTCTAGGAACCCAAGAGAGTCACAGAAGTGCAAAGGAACTCAGCTGAAATGAAAGGGTCTCTCAAATGGGAATGAAGGATTACACTGCAACTCTTATGAAGGATCATAAACAGAATGTGGTTTCAGTTATGTTACATTTTTTGGTCATTTGAGTTTATAGGCCCAAAATTGTACTTCCTGTGCTAGTCTTTCTGCTGTAAACTCTATCATATCCCAGGTTTGATATGTAGTATTGCCATTACTGTTTTTTCTAAACCATTTCCCATTACAACTTCTATTTTCTCCTGACACAATAATTAACTCTGCCCCCACCCCCCAGCTTACCCCAATCAAACCCAGGTCCTTGCCCATGCTAGCCAAGTGCTCTACCACTAAGCTACACCCCTACCCCATAACCCAACACTTTTATAGATGTGAAAACAGATTTTTTTTTGAAATTCTTAACTATAAATTTCATTACTGTGAAAAGTATTTTTGAAATTACTGAAGCCTCAAACTATGTTTAATGTTAATGATACTTGTTTTCTTAGATATTTTAAAAATATATGTCTAAACTTTGCCATCAGTATCTGTATGCCCACTATTTGCTGGTTTTTTTTTTTTTTTTTTTTTTTTTGTGGTACTTAG
Source organism: Glaucomys volans (assembly GCA_020662805.1). NCBI lineage: Eukaryota > Metazoa > Chordata > Mammalia > Rodentia > Sciuridae > Glaucomys > Glaucomys volans. The sequence goes on along the minus strand of JAJEJO010048549.1, from coordinate 243,069 downwards.
GAGGCAAGTACTCTACCAATTGAGCTATATCCCCAGCCCCCCCTTTTTTTTAATTACTCTCTTTCTTAAAGCTACACATACATCTTTTTCTCATTTATTTTCATTAAACTCTGTCTTTTATTTAAAAGATAATGAGGTCAAATAATTTAAAGCCATCAACATAATAAAATTGACAATGTCACAGACATTTCCAAAATCAGCTTTATTTGCTCCATAGATCTCTGAGGAAATGTTATCTCCTCAGGGTGGCCTTGTGAATCTAAAAGAGAACTACATTGTCTTCCCCCCTCCACATACACAGGCTTTCAGTTCTTTTACTTGGTGTTCTTTTTCTCTATGGAAATCTACCTCCATTGGACACACTATATTTTATCTGTTACTATGTTAATAAGAGTCAAGGGCTGTGTTCCTATACTTGTTCTGGTTTGTTCACTGCTAATTCCTAATTGTCTTAAAATCAAAATACACCCAAAGAACCAAGAAATTGCCTAGCGTTTAGCATGATTACTCAACATCTGGATTCCTGGGTGGCACAGAAACAGCACATTAATTACAATGAATTTTTTTGACTTTTTCCCACCAGCCCTTTCCTCCTTTAACATGGTACCTAAAGTTTGCTGGCCTTAGAGTAGCTTCCATCTTATCAACCTTTTGGTCATTGAAGGGATTTTAACGAAAATACAACTAATCAGCCAAGAGGGGGGTAGGGGAGTGATCTAAGCAGTAGCCTCAATGGGGCATTCCCTGGCTAGATGTCCAGATTCGCCACAGCGGTAGCAGTTCACTTCGCTTGCCTTACTACAGTTCACTGCCACATGGCCTGTCTCGCCACATCGGTAGCACTTGACTTGTGTGCAGTCTTTCTGGATGTGCCCAAATTCACCGCAAGAGTAGCATTTCTGCTCTTCCTGATGGTCACAATCACGAGCTAAATGGCCTGGTCTGCCGCAGGTATAACAGCACTGCTCTCTGTCTCGTTTAGGCTCCATACAGTCTTTGGCGATGTGGCCACTTCTCCCGCAGTTGTAGCAGATGTTCTGGTGAAGGTCACAATTCTTGACGTGATGACCAGTCTCACCACAGCGGTAACAGATGTCAGATTGGGTGGTGGAACTGCACTGAGGACCTCTGCCACGGCCTCTAGTTCCTCGCCCTCGAGCTCCTCCTTTAGGGCACTCCCGGGCCCAGTGGCCAGAGCGTCCACACTTGAAGCATTCTTTACCGCTCATGGCCGCGGTGAGATCTTCTGGTGAGCAGGCCCACCCACCGGTGCCACGGAGGCCCAGAGGCAACTCCCCTTAGGATGGCTTAGATGGAAATGGCTCTTTTCCTACAGGGACCTCTGTGACGTCACATGAGGTTTGCGCACGGCCTCGTTCACAGATGTTCTAACCGCCCTTCCCACCTAATCCTCCTACTCAAGAAGCCAGAATTGTGATATTGTGTTGTTTTTATTTTTTTAACCAGAGATTGTACCCAGGGGCGCTTAACGACTGAGTCACTTCCCCAGCCCTTTTTAATATTTCATTAGAGAGACTCACTGAGTTGCTTAGGGCCTCACTTATTTGCTGAGACTGGGTTTGAACTTGCGCGATGCTCCTGCCTCAGTTTCCCCCACTCGCTGGGATTACAGGCGTGCGCCACCACGCCTGGCTCAGTTTTACTTTTAACATTTGATCGCTAAGTATGAGTTTGAATCGTTTCCTGTTAAGACAATCTGACCTGTAGAATTTCTCATAACTAGGAGGCTTCCTATTTATGCACTAAGAGTGCAGTTAAGTGGTATGGCGCATGCGCAAGGCCCTGGGTTCACTACCCCAGCACCACCACCATGAAAAACCAAAAGGCTTTCTTTGTGGTCTAGTAGATAATCAGTTTTTATATATTCTCTATGGACACAGGATAAAAATATGTGAAAAATTAATCCAATAAAGGAAAGAAATTATAACAAATTAGAGTAAAAACGACTATTTTTCCTTTTTTTGGTGGGGGTGGGCGTGTGTGTGTGTGTGTGTGTGTGTGTGAGCGAGATCGAATCCAGGGCCTCCCAAATATTAGGCTCTGCTCCGCCCCTGATCTATACCCCCAGACCTTTACTTTTTTTTTTTTTTTTTTTCAGTTTGACATAGGGTTTCGTTGAATTGCTAAGGTGGGCCTCAAACTTGTGATCCTCCTGCCTTAGCTTCCTGAATTGCAAGGATTACAGGCATGTGCCACCAGCTTGGCTCCCAGATCTCATTTTTTTCCTTTTTTGTCATTGTTGTTTTAAAAAACAAAATGTGTGCCTGTAAAGATAAGAGACACATAAGATAGAAAAAAAAATCTGCGAAATGCCACAATGCCACAGTGAGAAGACACTCTCATAATTTATCCCCCGCCCCCTTTTTTTGGTACTGGGGATTTAACTTAGGGACCCTCTATCACTGAGCTAATCCCCAGCACCCCTCTTTTAAAATCTGAAATAGGGTCTCCCTAAATTGCTAAGGTTGGCCTTGAATTTGTGATCCTCCTTAGTCTCCCAAGTAGCTGGAATTATGGGCATACTTAGTCCATTTTATTGAAGAAATTTTAATTTTCAACATTATCACCACCATTTAATTTATGAAACAGAACAATATTGAAGCATTCAATATTTAAAAAAGGATTATTACTTGGAAAATAAATTACAAAGCTGAAGCTATTTAGACAGATTTCTTCCTTGTTGTTTTCCAAATTGTTTATATATTCTATAATCTTCACAAGGATTTATGGACATGATGTACATTTACACAGATAGCAGAAATAAATATTAAGACCAGGGCTGTCACTTAGTGGTACAGCTTGTTCTTGGCCCAAGGTCCTGAATCAGATCCCCAGCACCACAAAATATGTAAAGGGGAAAAAAAAAAAAAAAAAGAACACTAAAGCATCAGTTGTAGCTATCTTTTGTGTTCTTTGTTTTTCTATTTGCAGTGCTAGGGAGTGAACCTAAGGTCCTGTGTATGCTAGGCCAGTGACCCTTTTTTTTTTTTCTCTTTTTTTCTGTACTGGGGATTGAAAACAGGGGTGTTCTGTTGAGCTATATCCCCAGTCCTTCTTTTTTTTTTGAGACAAAGTCTTGCTAAAAGTAGCGGGGGCTGGTGTTGTGGTTCAGTGGTAGAGCGCTTGCCTAGCATGTGTGAGGCACTGGGTTCGATTCCCCGCACATAAGTAATGAATTAAATAAAAGTCCATCAACAACTAAAAATAAAAAAAAATAGCGGAGGGGGACCTTAAGTTTTTGATTCTCTTGCCTTAGCCTCCTGAATAGTTGGGATTGCAGACATGAGTCATTGCGCCCAGCTGAATTTTTTTTTTTTTTTAACAACGGTTTTTGCAAGTTTGTTTTTCCTTCTTTCTTCTCCCTTCTTTTTTAGAATTTGGAATATCAGAAACAGCAGGGGTGGGGGAGTAAAGGCCCAGTAGGGCTGCAGATCCGGAAGGCCAAGAATTGGAGTTTAGATCACCAAGGATAATAACGGACGGAATAAAGGTAGTCAGATTTGGCAATGAAATGGTGGGTTAAGAATGGGAGAGTTATTGACGAAACTAAAGAATGGGCTGAGGAAAATATGGTGGTGGAAGCTGGTGCCAACTAGAGGAGCCGAAACGTTGAAGAAGCAGCGTGGGTTAGGGACCCAAGTACTTGGTAGCGGGTTAAAGCCCCTAGTCGATTGCTAAAGGTTGGACTCCAAGCGGCGCGCGGGGAGTTGGGGGGGAGGGGGGGAAAGACTCGCTGCGCATGCGCCACACGCACTCTGCGGAGCTGTTGGAGAAGCCGTGGGTTTCTGGCATCAGCTCTGCGGCTGGAGGCATGGCAGGTTTCCTGCCCAATGTCCACTGCTTCTAAGGCCTGCTGCTGCTACCCAGGCTTTTCTTGCTGTCTCCACACTGTCTTGGGACGACCGGCTCTAAGAATTCTCGCTATGAACTCGATTCAGCCAGGAGGTAAAGGAACGAGAGGGGGGAACGTAACGTGGGGGGCGGCGGAGGGAACTCGGGCCTTGGAGATCCTTAATTTGTGCATTCCTCCGGTTGACGGGAGGAGAAAATGAGGGCCAGTACGGGCCTCAGACCTCCAAAGGATGTTAAGCATTTACTTCCCATTGCGAAAAGGATACAGGCTTTCCTTTAGGGAGGGTGAGGCACCTGAGCATCGGTATTTCCATAATGCTCCCTGTTTAAACAGTTTTTTTGGGGAGCTCCTCATTTGTAGAAGGTGTATGTAAATGGTGAGACCCTAGGATTAGGCTCATCCGATGGTTTATGAGAGCTTTCTTGCCTTCGTTCAGGTTGGCAGGTCTTATACATAATGTGAATCCGAGGGTATCTAGCTCCTCCCTTGGGGTCGGGGTGGATACATTTAGTTCTGGGATATGCTTTGATCACCCGTAACCCCTTTTCCCGGTATTCAACTTCCTTAGTTTATCACATCAGACTGTTCGGGAAGGCTAGTAATGACTTTTTTTGGGCACTAGGGCACAACTATGGCGAAAAACACATCCCGATATCATTAGGCCTGTGTGTGTGTGTATGTGTGCGCGCGTGCGTGTGCCTGACGGAGGTAGTAGCTGGAGTGGAGAGAATAGGGAGGACAGGCGCTGTGTGCGCGGCGTTTGAGAGGCTGGATGAGGAAGCGCGGCGCAGAGTGGCGGCACTCAAGTATTATTGAGAAGGCCTAATGTGAAGCGAAGGGCTCCAGTAGCGGGGAAAAAGAGAGAGGCACGCAGGCGCAAGGCTTGGGTCGGGGTGGGCGTGGAGGGTCGAAAAGTGAAAGACGTGTATTCAGTGAAGAAATCAAAGTTGCACCGGCGGTTGGAGGGAGCGAGTGAAGGTGCGCATGCGCATTTCAGACAACATGGTGACGGTTGAGTTCAACTGTCGGGAGGGCATGCGCATGCGCATGCGTATTTCCGACAGAATGGGGGTGGGGAGGGAGGGAGGCGCGCTGCGTATGGGTAATTAAGGTTACAAAATGGCGAGGGGGTCGGTAAGTTGTCGTTGGTCATTTTGGGCCAGAAGGGTCTGCAGAGAAGCATATTTACCTTTTTAGTTGGTGAAGGGGTCAGCCTGATTTGGAAGTTTAGGCTCTGGCTAAAGCCACAAGGAAGTAACCCGGAATCTTATCCTCTTACTGGCCTACCGATAGCATGCATTTAAAAATGCGGAGGGGATGACTGTAAAATGTTGCAGCACCTGGCTCTGTGTAGGACATGCTTAAAAGGTCAGCACTTAGAGACCGGCCACTTTCATGCAATACATTTGAAAGACTTTCGGATCTTGGGCCGGTATACGTGGTTCTAGTTACATTTTTTTCGTCGCTTTAGAGTACCACAGCATAGTGATTGCAGTGTGAGGATGTACTGTTAAATTGGCTGAAAACCTCTGATTTTTCTCCCCTTGAGAACGTAGGAGTGAGGATTTGGCTGTGTTTCCAAATGTTTGTTAAATTTTGCTTGAAACCTGGGATTTGGGCAGATGGCTGCCAGGGACTCCCAACGGGCAGGGAGAGAAATTTTTGGTTATGGTAGTTTGAAAGTGACCAGGGCTTACACATTTTTCTCTATTTTTTCTTCTGTAGAACTTCCTATGCTGTTTCGTCTGGGGCGGAGATTGGTGGGGAATTGATGTTTCTCTCCCCCCCCCCCTTTTTTTGTTTGTTTGTTTGTTTGTTTTTAGGCAGCTGCACTGTTGTGGCTGAGTGCAGCCAGTGAGGACGTATTTTGTTACTTGCTAAAAGCAATAATTAACACTTAAAGATTGTAGTAGAGAGGGCTCAGGATTCAAAAGTGAGGAGACAGATCTTTTCCCGTAATCCTATCCATGACCTTAGGCTGGTCCTTCTCTGGGCCTATTTATAATAATATACTTAAATATGTAATTTATAATATTTATATTATAAATATTTATATAATTTATAATAATATACTCAAATGTCTGTAGTACTTAACTAGTGCAAGGTACTGGTTGGCCTACGTGCTTTTACATATGTTTTAACTCATTTAGTACTCTCCACAATCCTATGAAAGAGGTACTTTATTCATTTTTTATAAATGAGGAATTTGAGGGTCCGGGATTAATTTGTCTAAGACTTTACAGCCAGTTGAATGGCAGACTGGATTTTAATACAGGTAGTATTTTTCCAGAATCCTGTGCTTGTAAACATGTTTTATTCCCTAAAATAAAGCGGCACATTTAAAGGAAACTTTTCATTTTGAAATCATAAAACTCATCTAAGCCATTAAGGAAGGAGACCTGTTTACTGCTTTTGACTTAGTGCATAGTACAGGGTTACATATGTGGGAAATAAAAAAGTAAACAATAGTTGATTTGGAGCCTCCTGGGGTTGCTATCCTTATCTACACTTTTTTTGTTGTTCTGCAGAGGGTCTAAAATGGCCGACTGCAGCAGGCTGGACACACCCTCCCTGTTTCTGCCTGATTTGTGATCTGGTCTAAGGCTTTGAAACAACCAGTCTTTTCTGTAATAGAGATTTTTTTTTTTAAATCTTAAGATTAATATTTTGGTGCGCTGATCCAAATGTGTGATAGTAAAGGAAAGATTATTGCCTCTTCTGTAATTGAAGACTGAACATACAAGTATTTGAATTATTTGGTTAGGATACATTTGTTGAATTGGAATTACTATATCAAAGGGTGTGAATATTTTTAGCACTCAATATATTTTGCCAATTTTCTTCCTGAAAAGGTTGTACCAATTTCTACTTAAAAGCATTGAGCACTGTTTTTTGAAAAACATTTTAATGAATAAAAGCCAGTGCTTTTTTGGGTTATTGGTGAGATTAGGTTCCTTTTTCCATTATTTCTTAGAAGTTTTATTTACATTCATGGGATGATAGTTCATATTTTACACTGATTTATCTGTTGGAGTTTTAAGTTTAGTGTTTATTTATAAAACACATTCTAATAGGAAATAAAAATAAATACTGTTAGATTCCTGTAATATGTTATAAATACCTACTTCGGGTTATTTTTTGCCTTTTCATTTTGTTTTTATATTTTAGTTGAGATGAAATCATTTGATCAAATCTATTTTCTGTTTTGTGATTTTCTTTCATGAAGTTTGAATTGCTTCCTTAATCCAGAAATTAGATAAATGTTAATTGAAGCTTTATCCGAGGTTAGCCATCAAGTGTGGGAAAAGAAGTTCTATAATTCCACCACCTACAACTAGTGTTCATTAATTTGTTAATTTCTTTCTCTCTGCATTTTTCTGTACAGTTGATCATATGTGTACTATTTGATATGGCATTTTGTGTTTAACATTATAGCATGCATATTTCCATGTTAAACATTCTTTGTAATTATTTAATAGTTTCATGATATTCTGTTGTGTGGAAGTATTTTATAGATTTTCAGAAAATTATATAATGAATGTTTTTTCACTTAGGTTTTATTACTTGTCTATTTTGGGTTATTTCCTATAGAAATAGAGTTCTAGAATTAGAATTATTTGTCAAAAGGTTTTGAACATTACAAATATTTATCATAATCCAAAAAATTACATCAATTTCTGTACCCAGTTATTTAGGTACTTAAACTTTTTTCATTTTTGCTAACTTAACATATAAAAGAATGATATCTTTGTTTTATTACACATTTCTCTGATTATCACTGAGGCTGGAATTTCAGATTTTAATTATTATTTTTGGTGCTGAAGATTGAATCCAGGGCCTCCAGTCAGATCTTAGTTATTACGTCTTATTCATTTTGTGAATTACTCGATTTGGACCTAAATGTTATTTGTAAATGACATTTGTTGCAAGTACACTCCTGGTGTGTTTGTTGCACTGAGTCTGAAGAAACGTTTGTGATTCCAAAGACAACTGCTCTGTAGAATACATGTCAGGTTCTTGGTAGCCATTTTGATATAACATTCGTCTGTCTTAAAAAGATAGCCATTTCTTTTTTTCTTTTTTTTCTTTTTTTTTTAAGGAAATCACTTTTGAGTGCTGCACAGAAGTGGTGCCCCCTTGCTGTGGTTGTGGGGAGAAGATATTTTGTCCCTAAAAAGAAACCAACTTAGACAAGAAACAAAACAGTACTCCTCATCCATTCAGGGATTTATCTTATTTTAAACATTTATTAGTTTCAGTGCATGGTGGTGCATACCTACAATCCCAGGAACTCTGGAGGCTGAGGCCAGAGGATCACATGTTTGAGACCAACCTCTGCAATTTAGCTAGACTGTCTCAAATAACAACAACAAATTAAAAAAAAAAAACAGTATGGGACACAGAAAAATTCCATTCTGTCTTTGTATAAAACCATCTGAATAAAATAACTGTTTACAGTGGTAATCTCTTCAAGGAGTCTCTTACCATCACCCAATTTTGAAAAGGGGAACAGGGAGAGTGTGTTACCTCTTTCATTTTTCTTGTTTGTAATGTTAGTGAGTTAGGTATGTCTCAGAGATCTTGAGGGAAGAGTCTCAGTCTGCTTTCCTGAAACTGGGTTTGTTATTTCTGCTTTAGAGAATCTGTTTAATTATGTTTATTAAATAAACCCTTCTAACTTGTTATTCTGACTGCAATAGCCATATGTTATCTATTTTGCATTTAATAACATTCTATTTTTATTTTTTTCAGTGAAGGGAGGGGATTATTGGATTAAGAGGTGCCAAGTGAACTGAATTGATTTTTTTTTTTTTTTTTTTGGGGTACTGGGAATTGAACCCAGGGGCACTCCACCACTGAGCCACATCCCCAGCCCTAGTTTGTATTTTATTTAGAGACAGGGTCTCACTGAGTTGCTGAGGGCCTCACTAAGTTGCTGAGGCTGGCTTTGAACTCCTGAATCAGCCTTCGAAGTGCTGGGATTACAGGCGTGCACCACCGTGCCCGGCTCTGAATTGATTTTTGATAACTAGTTATACTGGGTTAATCCAGTTAGGTGTGAGCTGCTGTTTTTCAGCCATTTCCCCCCTGGTTTTGGGGATTGAACCCAGGAACACTCTACAACGGAGACACATCTCCAGTTCTTTTTTTATTACTGAGGACTGAACCCAGGAGCCCCTCTATCACTGAGAGCCACATCCCTTGCCCTATTTTGGGACAGGGTCTCACTAAATCCCTGAGGCTGGCTTCAAACTTGTTATCCTCCTGCCTCAGCCTCCCAAGTAACTGGGATTACACCAGTGTGCCACCGAGCCTAGCCATTTGGCATTTTTCTAACTGTAGATATTAAACCAGGCTTGTGTGTGGTACAATGGGGAGGTCGAGAGATGTATAAGCCAGAAGAGGGAGGGAAGCTCATATTTTAGAAGAGTTGGTTGAGGACATTCTTTCTAAGGTCTCTGCTTATCTTAAGCATGGCAGTCTCATTTTATATCAAGCCAGTGTCTATCTAGTTCCCATATTTATGCATGATCAGCAGTTAGGGAGAGTCTGGATATTTGAAGTAACTGAAAAGCATTTAATTTTTTATTTTTGTTTCTTCCCCTCTCTTGATGTTACAGCCAACAGCAGCCTGGAGCAGCAACCCCTGGAAAGAAATTTTACATCGGCCATTATAATACAACCTGATAAGTATTATAGAACTTATCAGATTGTATTGTAATTGTCTGTGTATATGCCTGTCTCTCTCTTCCTATGTTAACAGACTGTGAGCTCCTTGTGGGCAGGGATGGTGTCTTCATTGTCAGAGCCCAGCCTGGCACATTAGTAGGCCTCAGTAAGTGTTTATTGGATGAATAAATGATTGAGTCATCAACAAACATTTATTGTGTGCCTGCTAAAGTGGTCTCCGCAGGCTCTGGACTGTCAACTATTTCTTCAAAATGTATGTGGTCAGAAACTTGATATTTCTTTCCAGTTATGTATGTATCTTCTAAGAGTTTCTCATAAGGCAGTGGTATATTTGGACTTCAGTCCTTGGTATTTGCAGATGTGATATTGCTGCTGTTGGTACTGCTGACAGTTTTTTCCTTGGTGGGACCTGGGGGATAACCAGTGTTGGCTAAATGGTTCCTATTTGTAGGGCATCCCCTTTATTTTATTTCATATGAGTTTTTCCTGTGCTAGGGTTCGAACCCAGCACCTTGTATAACTACATAAGTACTCTACCACTGAGCTACACCCCCAGCCCACTCATCCTCTTTTCATTCCCCCCAGGTCATCCTCCAAATAGTATTCCTGCATAGTATCCCACATTTTAGATCAGGGATGAGCAAACTCTACAATCCATGGGTTGCCTATTTTTGCAAAGTTCTAGAAGAATACATTCCTTGACGAATTGCCTGGGGCTGCCTGAGCACCACAAAGACAAGGGGAGTTAAGTTGTGTTAGATATATTGTGACTCCACAAAAGCCTATGCAGAAAAGTTTACTGAACTTATTCTAGATCATCACCCAGCAGTGATGGTTCATTCCCTACTTCATTCACCAGAGATCCTTTTAGCATTTCAGAAACTCGTATTTATTGGCTTTATTTATTATTGCTTGTGACAAGTCTTTCCTGTTTTACAGATGGGTCAGCTAGGACATATTTTAAACTGGGAGATTATATGGCCTCTTTCAGGATCCTGTTTGATCAGTTGTACTGTGTCCTTCACCATACAGTTTTGAGCTTGAACTCTAGAAATTCTTTTTATTATATCCTAACTTGAAGCACAAGAGCATGGGATTCTTTGATGCCTTCTCCCTTGCCTGATTCCTGCCTACACAGCTCTTTCAATGAGAATTTGGAAAATAAGGAATTAATGTGGGATAAGGCAGAAAAGAAAGGTAGACTGAAGCAAATGTTCAGAGGGTTCTTTTTCTTTTCTTTCTTATCTATTTATTTAAACCTGCTGCTCAGTATCTAATCCAGGACCTCCTGCATGCTAGGCAAGTGCTCTACCCTTCAGCTATCTCCCCGCCCAGTGTTTAGAGGATCCTGATTTTTAATGGACTATTCACTTATCCCTATTTATTTAGGTACCCAGCCAGAATTTCAAAGAGTTTAGAGCCCTCCCCTCTAGTCTCCCTACCTCACTTGCATTAACTTAGTAACCTACCTTTGAGCACATTGTGATTGATTTCATTTCATTAAAAAGTTAGAGAGCTCCAGTTCAGATGCAAGAAAGCTGAATTAAAAAAGAAAAAATGCTGGCCTGGGGCACGGTATTTGTCTAACTGGGCCCTGGGCACCAGGGCCCTAGCACCACATAAACCAACCACAACCCCCCCAACTCCCACCCCTGCTCTCTGGGGGAATAAAAAATCCACACACACAGGGCTGGGGTTGTACCTTAGTGGTAGAGTTTGTGCTTAGTAGGGTTCTGGGGTCAATCTCCAGCACTAAATAGCAAAAAAACAAAACAAAAAAAACCACAATGGAGGGAACATTGGTTAGGGAACATTGGTTAGGCTAATTACATCAGATGGACTTTTTCAAGGAGTGAATTGGAGGGAAAGGCTTTATACCCTTTTCAAGCTGCTTGCTTGCTGGATTTTTTCCTTCCCATTTTTTGTTTTTGTACTGGGATTTTAACCCAGCGGTGATTAAACACTGCTACATCCCCAGCCCTTTTTATTTTTTATTTTGAAAAGGGTCTTGCTAAATTGCCCAAACTGGCTTCGAACTTGTAATCCTCCTGCCTCGGCCTTCCAGGTGTCTGGGATTACAGCATGTGCCACCACACCCAGCTTCCTGGCATTTTATAAAGAAAAATTTCAAACCTACATACAGAATAGTTGATAGAACCTTATAGTGATAATCTAAATGCCCACAACCTGGATTTTTTTTTTAAGTATCAGTTTTTTGGTTTTTTTTTTCGGTGTTGGGGATTGAACTCAGGGCCTTGTGCTTATGAGAGAGGCACTCTACCAACTGAGCTATATCCCCAGCCCCCTTGGATTTTTTTTAAAAGAACTTTTTTTAAAAAAATATTTTTTAGTTGTCAATGGATTTATTTATTTATTTATTTATTTATTTATTTATTTATTTATTTTTGGTACTGGGAATTGAACCCAGGGGCACTCAGCCACTGAGCCACATCCCCAGCCCTATTTTGTATTTTATTTAGAGACAGGGTCTCACTGATTTGCTTAGGGCCTCACTTTGAACTTGTGATCCTCTTCCCTCAGCCTCCCAAGTGCTGGGATGACAGGCGTGCGCCACTGCACCTGGCCTTTTAATTTTTTTTATATGTTGTGCAGAGGATCGAACCCAGGGCCTCACACATGCCAAGCAAGCGCTCTACCTCTGAGCCACACTCTAGCCCCACACAGCCTAGATTTATAATGAACATTTTACAATATTTGCTCTATCACATTAAGTCATCTTTGTTGGATAGGTCTTTAAAACTTGTCATCCATTTTAATCATATCTGTATCTAATGCATTATGGTATCAAAAAATAGTTTCTTTTGAATTTTACCTGTATCTTCTAGGTTGGGATGAATATCACCACAGGCTAATTATGTATGTATCAGCAGGTCTACTTGGGAATGAGAGATCCAGGAAGAGGAGCCATTTTGTTTTTAAAGAAAACACTGTTTACTGGAAATAGTAGGGGGAAGGAAAGATGGTAGCCTAAGCCCAATGTACAGTACAGCCTTGCACTTCAATCACTTCTTCGGCTTTGGGACAAGTGGTTTTTGGAGGAGCTTCTTCTACTTGGTTCTTTCATTTAAAACTTGATAAATGAGAAATAGCAAGTCATATAAAAGGGCCAGTGAGATGATATTCAACCTTAATATAACTTTGGAATTCTAGTGAATGGATTTTTAATTTGGGCTTCTAAAAGTACTTTTAATTTTTAAAAATTTATTTATTTAGGGTACCAGGGATTGAACTCAGGGACACTTAAACCACTGAGCCTCATCTCCAGCCCTATTTTGTATTTTATTTAGAGACAGGGTCACACTGAGTTGCATAGCACCTTGAAGTTGCTGAGGCTGGCTTTGAACTCCAGATCCTCTTGCCTCAGCCTCCTGAGCTGCTGGGATTATAGGCATGTGCCACCACACCTGACATTTTTTATTTTAGTATTTTCAGTGCTGGGGATTGAATCAACTCTAATAGCTTCCTTTTAAACCATTTCTGTTAACAATAGCCACAATTTCAATTAGGAAGCACCATGAATTGAAATTAAGTATACAATAATGATAAATGTTTATCTCCCTTGATTTAAGCGCAAGGTTAGAGACCATGCCTCACTCACATTTGTAGTTTTCTTAGTAATAAAGGTTTGTATTCATGTCTAGGACTGTACCCCTAAATACGCATATAAGGATATTCTAAAAGATTTAGGGATGACCAGGGTGTGGTGATACATGCCTATAATTCTCGCTACTCTAGAGACTGAGGCAGGAGGATTGTAAAGTCAAGGCCAGTGTGGAGCAATTTAGCAAGAACTAGTCTCAAAATAAAAAGTAGTAGGGATATATAGCTCAGTGTTAGGGTGCTTGCCTAGTATGCATGAGGCCCTAGGTTCAGTTTACTGCCAAACAAAAAGGTTGAGAGATGGGCATGTTTATAGTGTTCATAGCAATGAACCATGCAAAACTTGTTCATGAATAGGAATTTGGTAAAATAAATTATGGTGTACTCACATCATAATAAAACAAAACCATGAGAAATAAAAATAATGTTGTAGATGAATATTTGACTTTCTAGGTCTCATGGTCACTAGTAGATTAGAAAACAGACCCCCCTCCCCCCGGTGTTGAGTGGTGGGTGATATCATTAAAAATGAGCCCAGGAAACTGCTCCTTGGGTCTTCCTGGGGATTGTGTTGAGGATTGCCTGCATCTCACAGAGTAAGAGGAAACCCGGCATCATTAACTGGTGCTACCAGCATCTAATGATAAAAAATAATAGCCTAGGCTTTAGGCCACTGAATTGCCAGATTTCTGGGTTGTATTTTGTTCTAAGCAGCTAGGGACTGGGAAATGTACAAGTAATAGGCTGCTTTTTTAGAAAGAAAGACCCTTGCAGCAGTGTTAGTGGTGGTGTGTATTTTAGGCTTGTTCTGTGAAGTTTTACCCCTCAAAGCCTTGTTTCTCCAGTGATTGAGTCTTGGGGTTAGGGGAGTAGTCACTAGTCCACCTAACTCCTTCCATTCCAGAGAGCTGGGTCTTCCTTTTCACATATTGTAGATTCTGGTGTGAATGGAACTTGTAAATAACAGGGCTTGGGCCAGAGCCCAGAGTTTTATTACCTTCCCTAACAACATGAACCAGATGACTAGATGAAGGTTTTATTCATTTTTGGGAACTGTTTAAGTCAGGAGTATAGAACATAGGTTCATAAACTGCCATATGTAGCAAGGTTACTAAGGGACGAAGTTTACCTCTTATTTAAAGATGGGGATATTGATGGGAAATAGGAAGGTCAGTATCAGAGTTCACGTCTGAGTTCTAAAACCCTGATATAGTCCACTTGGTGCCTCTGCACCCAAATTAACTAACCTCATTTAAAATGGGAGCAAGAATCCTTTATTAAATAAAATATATAGGCCTTGCAGCAGCCTTTGCCAGATAAAGAACATAATTGTGATGCTAATGTGAATGCTTAGCAAGAGTGAAATCTGAAGTCCATGGTGTGACTGGATAGAGATGACTAAGATGTTAAAAATAAATCTAGATCTCAAAGCTTGACTGTTCCATGTTGTGTGTGTCTTTTCCCTGTCAGACAGATGATGCCTAATGCTGTCAGAAACCATGATGCTGGTGAAGAGATACATTGAACCTTGCCTGGTCCATAGGGGTTATTAATGAATTGGGAGGGGCTCAAATCAGCATGCTGCACATAGTCATCAAAGTATTGTGAAATTTTGGTAAGTGGTCAGTGACTTTGGTGAGCTTGCCTAATTAGTAGGAAGGGGACAAGGAAGGGGGTTTAAATAGGCACTAGATAATTACTAGACATTTTTCCATTATGTTAAAACATGTTAAGGCTGTACTAGAGAATAAAGAACCTTTTTTCCCCATTCTCCCATTTTTACAGATAGGGGAATTAGAAATTGCTTGAGATTGTATTGGGATAGGAAGTAAGATTTGAATCCAAGTCAGGACTGTGTCTTCTACCCAGTGCTTCAATTTAGACTCCATCCACTTACAAGGAGGCCATGTGAGACAGAAATGATTTCATTTCACACTAAAAGATTATTATTGTTGCCATTTCTGTAATTATTATTTGCAGCACTGGGGATTGAACCCAGGTCCTCACACATGCTAGACAAGCGCTCCCACCACTGAGCTACATCCCCAGTCCTCTCACTAAAAGATTTTTATAATAACTTCTGAGATTGTACTTATCTGATGATGGAGGTTTCCATGGTGTAAAATTTTATTATGCATAAAGTTACTTGGTGCTTGTTAAATGTGCAGATTCCTGGGCAGCCAAAAACTTTTTCATTAGTCAAAAGCAAAATAAAGATCTGCCTGTTACTTTTATTTATTTATTTTTTAGGTACTGGGAATTGAATCCAGGGGCCCTCTACCAGTGAGCTTCATCCCCAGTCCTTTTTTTTTGTAATTTTTATTTTGAAACAGGTTCTTGCTAAGTTGCTGAGAATCTTGCAAAGTTGCTCAGGCTGGCTTTGAACTTGGGATCCTCCTGCTTCAGCCTCCAGAGTTGCTGGGATTACAGGTGTACACCACCATGTGTGGCTCTGTCTGACACTTATACTGTGTCTTCCTGCTCAGCAAATTCACCAGAGTGCCAAGATGAATCACTATTGCTGAGAATGTCCTTGTGAGGCAGTTGGGAAGCCTTAGGTAAGTTTTCAGTAGTTTTGTTGGTGGTAGAGAAGGGAAAGTGGTCATGATGTGGCACTTCCAGCCTTATTTCAGCAGACAGTTATTAAGTACTTACTAAGTGCCAGAAACTGTACTTGACATTTACAGAGTCCTGCCATCACAGAACTTTAATTCTTGTGAGTTTGGACAAAAGGATGAATAACCAGTAAATGTGAAATGTGGACTGGGGATATAACTCAGCGGTCAAGCACTTGCCTAGCATGTGTGAAGCCCTGGGTTTGATCTGCAGCTCTGTGAAAAAACAAAAAACAAAAAAAAGGATAATATATGTATAATGTACCATAAGTGTTATATTGGATTTTTCCCATTATGAAGTGAATAATTGCATTTGAAATGGTTGAATTAAAGTGAGCAACATCATGTGTTTTTCTCTCTTCTACCCATTCTCCCCTGTTTACCCATACCTGCCACTGTTTCTTAATGCAATGGAGGCTGACCTAGCTGAATGCAGATAATCTTCTTTCTTTTTGTAACCCTTCATCCATAGGCTGGATTGTGAAGGATATCTTTGAAAAGTGTTTTAGAGTCCACCAGATGTTCCATGTGAGTGACCACACAGCAGAAGAAGAGGAGGTGGGTCACAGTGATTAAGGTAACACGGTAAAAAAGGTAAGTAGGAGAGGAAAGGTTGACTTTGGTTTGACTCCTGTCAGGGAGGCTCTTAGAAATGCCATTTTCAGACCACAATGACAGGCCAATATTTAGAAAGCCTGCAGCTTTCTCTATAAAATATATTCTTTTTTTTTAAATATTTTTTTAGATGTTGATAGACCTTTATTTTATTCATTTATTTATATGTGGTGATGAGAATCAAACCCAGTGCCTCACACATGCTAGGCACGCGCTCTACCACTGAGCCACAACTCCAGCCCCTATAAAATATATTCTTATCAAAATTGTTTAGAGGGATGATACTGAGGGTCGTAACTGAAATGTTTCCTAGGTAAGCAAGGTGGCATAAGCTCCAGGATTTTGGTGTTGGGGATCAAACCCAACTCGTTCTACCACTGGGTTACACCCACAGCCCCTAAACTCCTGGTTTTGTAAAGTTTTGTTGGAACATAGTCATCATTCATTATTGTCTGTTTTTTATTATTTTTTTTGCTATAGCAGAATCTTGTCATAGAGACTTATGGTCTGCAGAGCCTGAAGTATTGTCATGTGACCCTTTATAGGAAGTTTGCCAACTCCTGGTGTAGGTTAAATGTACAATGTCCACTTTGTCCTCCTTATCCCACTTTTCTGTGGGGTATGTGTTTACAGCTGATCCTAGGATATATGGAATCAATTATTTCTTCTCAAACTCACCAAGAAAGTACATTCACAAATTGGGCTCTCTCTATATATAGAAGGAATTATGTTTTATATGCTTCATTGTAGTTAATTTTATTTATTGTATATGGTTCTCCCATTTCTTCTTTTTTTTTTTGGTACTGGGTATTGAACCCAGGGTCACTCCACCACTGAGCCACATCCCCAGCCCTATTTTGTATTTTATTTAGAGACAGGGTCTCACTGAGTTGCTTAGGGCCTTGCTAAGTTGCTGAGACTGGTTTTGAACTCGCAATCCTCCTGCCTCAGCCTCCCAAGTGCTGGGATTACAGGTGTGTGCCATTGCGCCCGGCTCCATTTCTTCTTTTTTTATAACCATTTTAAAATTAGGCCATTCATGAGTATCCAAAACTTTACAACTTATGATTCCTAATTTTAACCTTATCCTGATTTTAGTATACTTCCCCCTCTGGCTTTTTTGCATATTTCTGCAGATGTCTTAACATTTCTGGGGGAGAAAAGCCATCTTAGAACATAATTTTCTATAGTTCCATATTGGGGAAATATGTAACGTAAAGCTTTTTGTTCATTTGATGCCATTTATTGAGCATCTACTGGGAGCATGTGTACATTTTCATAGAATCTGCTCAAACCCAAAGAGTTGTGTGTTAAATCAGTTATCTGGTATTTTTTTTTTCTCCTCCTGGTACCAGGGTTTGAACCCAGGGGCATTCAACCTCTGAGCCACATCCCCAGCTCTTTTTTTTTTTTTTTGCGCTGCTGGGGATTGAACCCCAGCTCTTTTTATTTTTCATTTTGAGACAGGGTCTCGCTAAATTGCCAAGGCTGGCTTTGAGCTTGTGATCCTCCTGCCTCAGCTTCCTGAGCTGCTGGGATTACAGGCATGGGCCACTGTGCTTGGCAAGTTATCTCCATCTCAAAGATGAGCCTTGGAAAGCACAAGGAACTTTACCTAAGTCATATTGCTAATTACTGGTACAAATGGGAATTAAAAGCATAATTCATGTTGCTCTCTAGTATTAGAGATTGAATTCAGTGCCTCACGCTTACCAGGCAAGCACTCTACTACTGAGTTACATCCCCAGCCCTCTTTTTTCATTTGTTTATTTATTGGTTGGTTGGGCTAGGGGTTGAACCCAGAACCTTGTGCATGCTAAGCATGTGCTCTACCACTGAGCTGCACCCAGCCCCCATTTCCCTGTTTTCTTTTCTTTAGTTTTTTGTTTGTTTGTTTGTTTTTTGGTACTAGGGATTAAACCCAGGAGCACTTAACTACTGAACCACATCCCCAGCCCTTTTTTATATTCTATTCAGAGATGGTCTTGCCGAGTTGCTTAGGGCCTTGCTAAGTTACTGAGGCTGGCTTTGAACTTGCAATCCTCCTGCTTCAGCCTTCTGAGCTGCTGGTTTATAAAAGTGCACCGCCAGGCCTAGCTCTTTTTTCTTTCCTTTTCCTTTCCTTTTCGGTGGTTTGTGCTGCTGAGGATCAAACCCAGGGCTTTGCACACGCTAGGGAAGTATTCAACCACTGAGCTACAACCCCTAGCCCTTCCATTTTCTACTTAAGTGTTATCAAAGTTTTATTTTTTATTTTTAAGTCTTAGAATTTGGCCTTGAGTGAGCGTAGTGTAATAAATGGGAAATTTTTTTTTTTGGTGGGGGTACTGGAGATTGAACTCAGGGGTACTCGACCACTGAGTCACATCAGTCCTTTTTTGTATTTTATTTAGAGACAGGGTCTCACTGAGTTGTTTAGCATCTTGCTTTTGCTGAGGCTGGCTTTGAATTTGCAGTCCTGCCTCAGCCTTCTGAGCCACCCTGCCTGGTTATAACTGGGAAAATTCCTTTTTTTTTTTTTTTTTTTGTGGTGCTGGGGATTGAACCTAGGACCTTGTGCATGCGAGACAAGCACTCTACCAACTGAACTATATGCCCAGCCCAGACTAGGAAAATTCTTTACAAGAGACTTAGTTGATGTGTATGAAGTAAAATGCTGGCTGGAATCAGGAGTCAGAAGCCAGTTTTGATCACCTAACATGTCCTCCCTCGCTGGCATATTGGGGTATCTTTTCTGTTTTCCTTTTTGACAACTTAGGGTGAATTGGTAATGATGTTCTAGCTAAAACCCTGCTCAGCAGTTTCTTCTTTTCTGTTTCTGTCTGAGGCCAGCCACATTCTTACTCTCTAGAAACCTTACTTTCTTAGTCTGTTCAAGGCCTATGATAGCTTTTTTTTTTTTTTCTTTTCTTTTTTTTTGGGCGGTGCTGGGGATTGAACCCAGGGATTTGTGCTTTTTTTTTTTTTTTTTTTTT
>JAJEJO010048549.1:190657-223578 GCA_020662805.1 Glaucomys volans | reverse complement strand
GCTGGGGATTGAACCTAGGACCTTGTGCATGCGAGGCAAGCACTCTACCAACTGAGCTATATCCCCAGCCCTGTGATAGCTTTTTATAGTAAATAGGTTCTGATTTTGGGGTGACTGGGTTTTGGGGAGGATCTGGTAACCTTTAAGAATTCTGTTAACTTTTTAGAACTTTTTCTTTCTTTTTTTTTTAAATAGGGTCTCCCCATGCTGCTCTGTGTGGACTCAAGTGATTTTCACGTCTTAGCCTCTCTAAGCCTTCTGAGTAGCTGTACTGAAAGCTGAAGGACCCCCTACCTCAGCTTTTTAGAATTTGAATGCCAGATGGGGCCTAATGAATCTTCCTAGGGAGAAGAATTCCTGGCATTGGTATATTAGGATAACCATGATTCCTCTACAGTAGTAATAGAACACATGGATGTAACTATTGTTTCTGTAGCAGGGTGTTATAATATGGCAGGCATAATGGTATCCCACAGAAAATGAGCCATAAAAGGGCCTTATACAAGCAGGATGTGTTTTGTTTTGTTTTGTTTTGGTTTGGTTTGTTTTTGTGGCACTGGAGATTGAACCTAGGGGCTTCCTGGCCCCCGAGTGTATCTCTAGCCCTTTTTACTGTTTTGAGATAGGATCTTGCTAAATTGCAGAGTTTGCCCTCAAACTTGCAGTCCTCCCATCTCAGCCTCCCATGTTGCTGAAATTACAGATATGTGCCACCATGCCTGGCTACGGTTCATTGTTTTAGGTTACATAAATGGAGAATTTAATACAAGACCTTCTTTTTTGGGGGAAGTGAGGGTGAGGATACTGGGAATTGAACCTGTATCCTGAGCCCTTTTTATTTTTTATTTAGAGACAGGGTTTCACTAAGTTGCCCAGGCTGGCATTGAACTTCCAATCCTTCTGTCTCAACCTCTCCAGTTGCTGAGATTGTATGCATGTGCCTTTGCACTGGCCTGCAAGGCTTTCTTGATTGTATCACCCTTTAATATGTGGATTAGGGGCTGGGATATAGCTCAGTTGGTAGACTGCTTGCCTCACAAGTACAAGGCCCTGGGTTCAATCCCCAGCACCATAAAAAAAAAAGAAAAAAAAATGTGGATTAGTACTCATCATTGGGCTTTTGGACTTAAAATGGTATGTAATCAAAAAGGCCTTGCAGTCTTTGAAAATCTCCATGTGGGGCTCTATGGAACATTGAAATGGTTCACAAGTAAAGTGAAAGAATCAGCCTCTTATTTACTCTTTTCCTTTACTCTATTTCCTTTCTCCTTCCATCCTTGTGTTGTCCCTCTTCCTCTTTGTCATAGCATTACCTGCTTCTAATTTCCTTTCTCTTTTCCTCCGTAGGCCACTCTTCAAGCTTCCACTACATCCCCCAGTTTAAAGTCTTTTTATCATGGCAGTGTTGGCATCCATTCAGGGCATTGGGTATGCACAACAGTTTCTGATATTTTGTTTTTTATTTATAAGTATTTTATGGTTATATGTGTAAAGGTTTTTTTGGAAACTATCTGTAAGTAGTATTAAGAGGGAAATGGGGCTGGTGATATAGCTCAGTTGGTAGGGTGCTTGCCACATAGCACAAGGCCCTGGGTTCAATCCCCAGCACTGCGGGGGGAAAAAAAAAAGGGGGGTGGTAGAGTGGGGAATGATCTATTTATCTATGTATTTATTTTTGAGATGGGATCTCACTATGTTGTCCTGCTGGTCTGAAACTCCTGGTCTCAATGATTCTTCTGTTTCACCCTCCCAAGTGCTGGAACTAATAGGCACATTCTACTGTATTTAGCTTATTATTTAAATGTTAATTTTAAATATTAATCTTAGTTTACTACTCTGATTACTTTCAGGAAATTTTGGTTTCAGAACCAATCTTATTATAAGTCAGTGTGTACATTAGCACCATTAAAACTAGCTAGACCCAAGAAGCAGATATTGAAGTGACCTCTACTTTTCCTTATAATAATTTTTTCTACCTGGCATTGTCAGCCAAGTGAATATTTATAGCAATGGATTGTCCTATGGTCTTTTGTCTTTTGTGTTCTGAAATGTCTTTGTTTCCTCACCTGCCCTCCATACCGCCTTTCTTCTTTCATTTTATACAAAACAACCATTTTTTTTTTTTCCTCCAGTTTAAACTGGCTACTTGGGTATGGACTCAAAAAGTAGAAATAGATGTGGACCTGGGGAATGTATGGAGTCATGGAATCACTACTGTCACTTTTGAATGTCCTTTAGAGTTGAGTACATGTGATTCTGGAAATTCTGGAACTCAAAATAGTCTTAATATTTCCCCCCATGTTGAGGATTAAACTTAGGGCCTCAAGCATGCTGAGCAATCAATTTTATTTTTAAATTTTATTTTTTATTTAATTATTTTTATTTTTTATTTTTATTTTTAAAATTGATTTTTTTTTTTTCAGTAATGGGGATTGAGCCCAGGAGTGCTTTACCACTGACCTATATCCCTCCCTTTTTATTTCTTATTTTGAGACAGTCTTGCAAATTTGCCACAGCTGGCCTTAAACTTGAAATCTTCCTGCCTCAGTTTCCTCAGTCTCCTGACGTGTGCACCACAGGCCTTGCTAAATAAAAATTTTCTTTTTGTACTAGTGATTGAATACAGGGGCCCTTTACCACTGAGCTATATCCCTAGTCCTTTCTTTAATTTTGAGACAGGGTCTTGCTAAATTGCTGAGGGTCTTATCAAATTGCTGAGATTGACTTCAAGCTATGATCCTGCTGCCTTAGCCTCCAGAATTGCTGGGATTATACCATGCCCAGCAAAAAATTTTTTTAATGACAGGGCCAGATAGGCTAATATCATTATAAATGTTTTGTGATCATTTGTACTCTTTTTTGTGATAGTGGGGATTGAACCCAGGGGCACTCAACCACTAAGCCACATTCCTAGCCCTTCTTTTTGTATTTTTTAAGAGACAGGGTCTCACTGAGTTGCTTAGGGCCTAGCTAAGTTTCTGAGGCTGGCTTTGAACTTGTGACCCTTCTGCCTCAGCCTTCTGAGCTGCTGAGATTACAGACATGCGCCACCACGCTCGGCTGTGCTTTTGATATATCACTTCATTTTACAATACCTCATGATGACCCTTAAAAAAAAGAAAAAAAAGAAAATGCAATATGATGGGGACCATATAGAGGTACTCATATGGTTCTAAATCTGTCCCGTATAGTAATGGCTTACATTGATACTTCTTTACCAGTGGTAATGTTAGGCTATTATATATGCCCACAGGTTGAACCTTATCTGAAATGTTTCAGACTAGAATTATTTAGACTTCAGAGTTTTTTGGATTTGGGGTATATTTACATACTGGTTATCCCTAATCTGAAAATCTGAAATCCAAAATGCTCTGTCTTGTATTTAGGAGAATTTCGGATTTCAGATATTTTTGTATCTTGGATTTTTAGATTAGGTATGTTCAACCTGGTATAGATTATCTCACATCTAATTTGGAGATTATTCTTAAGAAACCCCTTGTGAAGTCACACATTTTGTTGTCATTGCTCATAGGCATCATTAGTTCTAATCACTTGTCCTTTCCCTTATACCATTTCATAATAGTATTCTGACTTGATTAACTTAGTTTATTTCTTTTTTTGGGTTTTGTTTTGTTTTGTTTTGTTTTTGGAACCAGGGATTGAACTCAGGGACACTCGGCCACTGAGCCACATCCCCAGCCCTATTTTGTATTTTATTTAGAGACAGGGTCTCACTGAGTTGCTAAGGGCCTCGCTAAGTTGCTGAGGCTGGCTTTGAACTCGTGATCCTCCTGACAGCCTCCCAAGTCGCTTGGATTACAGGTATGCACCACCACGCCCGGCCAAACTAGTTTATTTCGAGTAGTCTAATTAATTTGGCAAACTATTTGGCAAACAATTTCTTTTAAAATTTTTTTATATTTTATTTATTTGCAGTGCTGGCTATTGAACCCAGGGCCTTGTGCTTGTGAGGCAAGCCTTCTACCAACTGAGCTATACCCCCAGCCCTGGCAAACAATTTTTAAGAATATATTTCTCCCTCATTCAGTCAGATCTAGGTTTTGTCCAGCTGTCACATAAAGGAATTCTTGGCCGGGCGTGGTGGTGCACGCCTGTAATCCCAGCACTTGGGAGGCTGAGACAGGAGGATCAAAAGTTCAAAGCCAGCTTCAGCAACTTAGTGAGGCTCTAAGCAACTCAGTGAGACTCTGTCTCTAAATCAAATACAAAATAGGGCTGGGGATGTGACTCAGTGGTGGAGTGCCCCTGGGTTCAATCCCCAGTGTCCAAAAAAAAAAAAAAAAAGGAATTCTCTATGGCAAGTGTTGGCAAACATTTTCTGTAAAGAACCAGATAATATCTATTCAACTCTGCAATTGTAGCATGAAAGCAGCCATGGACAATATGGAAACAAATGGACCTGATTATGTTCTGATAAAACTTCATTTATAAAAACAGGTAATAGGTGGGATTCGGGCCACAGGCCAGTTCCCTACTTTACAGTATATATACACAAAGACTTTAGAACAGAATTATACAATAAAGCAAACATTCAGAGCAAATTTAATCACATTATATGTGATACAATAACAGTAATACATCTGTACTTGAACCAGCAGTAGAAAGTCTCTTTATGATCTATACCTTAAGTGCATGGCAGAGTGGTTCATAACCTTCATGGGCCATGTTATTACCATTCCTGTAGAGGAATCTCTTTGCTGTGGATCTTTGCATGACTTAGAAGGGACAATGTCTTTGTTACTTATCCTTACAGTATTTGCCCCAGTATTTGCCTTCTTCACTAGCATGTCTTCTGACTTACTTAGGCTACTAAGTGAATCTAATAGGTTATAAACATTGTCCCAACAGTCAAGGTATAGGGGTCCTGTGGTTTTGGTAATTTGCTATGTCAATCCCTAAATTTGACTTTCAGGATTTGGAGGAATTAATCCTTCCATTGCTATCTCAAAAGGTGATCCAGACAAAGGCACGGATATCTCTCAATCAGGTAAGTGATTGTTGACCATGAAAGTAAATATTTTTATTTGGCTTTTTTGTTGTATTTGATAATAGTTTTCCTAATTATGAACCAACCTTGCATTTCTGGAAGCAAATTTCTACTTTTCAATGATTTTCAATTATATTTGCTAAAGTTACTATTTTAATTTTGCTTTCCTTTTTTTAAATTAGTATTTATTTTTCTAGGTTCAAAAGTGAGTTAGTTTGGGGGAGGATGACAGTCTTTGTTGTTGATGGTTAGGATCATTAAGTCAAATTTTTTGTTGCCTGCTATTTAAGCATGTCTCACACATATCCCATGCCATTAAATATGCTTTAATAACATCATTTTAAAACTTGTGCTTAATATAACACTGAATATAAAAATTAATTTTGTTTTCTGATACTTGGACCCTTGTTTCAATTGCTGCCTTTTTTGTTTTTGTTTATTTGCTGTTCTGGGGCTCTCTGGGCAAGTACTCTACCAGTGAGTTATATACCCAGCCCGCACTGCCCTTTTAAAGTGTGTAAATAATGCTACAGTGGACATCCTGTAGATAAATTGTACATATCCATGTTTATATCATAACGTTGAAGAAAATGTACAATTCCTTTAGTAGTATGAGCATGCCCCTTTTTACACATCCTCACCAATATATTGTATTAAGGTTTTTAATAAATTTGCCAATTGCAAAGGTGAAAAAATGGTCACCTTTGATAGTTTAGTATGTATGTCTTTGATTCCTAATGAGATAGAGGAGATAAACATCGTATTTGGGTCTTAAGTTTTGAGTTTCTTTTTCATACTTTTTTTTTTTTTTTTTTTTTGGTAGTACTGGGAATTGAACACAACCTCCTGCTTGCTAGGCAGTGCTCTACCATTGAGCTGCATCCCCAGCCCTTCTTTGAAAGTTTTATTTTGAGACAAGGTCTTGCTAATTTGTCCAGGCTGGTCTTGAACTTGTGATGTTCATCTCTCAGCCTCCCAAGTAAAAATTACAATTTCATGTAGCTTAAATATCTTTTTTCCCCATATTTTAAAATTGATACATTATACTTACACTTGATGGGATTTGATATTACTTATTTGTACATATACACAGTATAACAATATAATTTGACCACTATCATTTCCCAGTATTTCCACTTTCCCTCCCCTCCCCCTCCCCCATTCCCTTCAAATATCTTTTTCTTTATCATTTATTCTCTCCTTTCTTTCCATAATATGAAGATAAATATATTTTCCTATAGTTCACAATTCATTTATGTTTTACTTAGTATTTTTGAATGTGTCTTTTCCATTGTTGATCTGTTTGGTATATGGTATATAACTAACATTCTAAGTGTCCAGCACATTCAGGGTTCCAAGAGTAAGAGGGGTAGCTCAGTAGGAGTTTCAGAATCTTTTCCCAGTATTTGACCCCTGTCTCCCCCACCCCTACCCTGCCTCCCATAGTGGAGACTGAACCTAGGAGCACTCTACCACTGAGCCCCATCACCAGCCCTCTTTATTTTTTGAGATACGGTCTTGCTAAGTTGCTGAGGCTGACCTCAAACTTGGAATCCTCCTGCTTCAGCCTTCATCATGCCTGGCTCCAGAGCTCTGCTTTTAACATGAGTTAAATATTATCTCAGACCCTCTTTCTGTAAGTGTCTTGTCAGTTTTGCGACCACTCGCTTGTGTTCTTTATGACAGGATTGGCAAACTTTTTCTCTATCTGGCTTGATAGTGAATAGTTTAGGCTTTTGTGTCATATGGATTCTGCCATAGTAGCAGGGAAAGCAGCTATGTACAATGCATAAATGAAGTGACTGAACAACTATTTATAAAAAATAGCCAGTAGCTGCATTTGGTCTGTGGGCCATAATTTGCCAATACCTGCTTTTTATGTAATTTTACTGTTTTCTTTTTGGTGGTACTGGGGATGAAACCCAGGGTTTGGTGTTTTGTTTTGTTTTTTTGCAGTGCTGGGGATTGAACCCAGGGCCTTATGCTATGTGGCAAGCACCCTACCAACTGAGCTATTTCCCCAGCCCAAAACCCAGGGTTTATTTTTTTTTATTTTTATTTTTTTTTTTGTATTGGGGATTGAACCCAGGGGCATTCCACCACTGAGCCACATCCCCAGCCCTATTTTGTATTTTATTTAGAGACAGGGTCTCACTGAATTGCTTAGGGCCTGGCTAAGTTGCTGAGGCTGGCTTTGAACTCATGATCCTCCTGCCTCAGCCTCCCAAGTGCTGGGATTATAGGCGTGTGCCACCGCACTGGACTGAAACCCAGGGTTTAATGCATGCTAGGCAAGTACTCTACCACTCACTGAGTTACTTGCTACACCCCTGCATTCCACCCCCCACGTTTTTTTTTGTAATACTAGGGGTTGAACTAAGGTCTATACACATGCTAGGCAGCTGCTCTACCAATAAGCTACATCCCCAGCCCCCAGCCCTCAGCCCTTTTTACATTTTATTTTTTTATTTTATTTTATTTTATTTATTTTATTTTATTTTATTATTTTTTTATTTTATTTTATTTTATTGGTACTGGGGATTGAACCCAGGGGCACTCCACCGCTGAGCCACATCCCTAGACCTATTTTGCATTTTATTTAGAGACAGTGTCTCACTGAGTTGCTTCGGACCTTGCTAAGTTACTGAGGCTGGCTTTGAACTCACGATCCCCCTGCCTCAGCCTCCCAAGCCTCTGGGATTACAGGCGTGCGCCACTGTACCTGGTTACTTTTTATTTTGACTCAGGATTTTGCTAAATGGTGCAGACTGGACTTGAACTTGTGATTCTCCTTCCTTAGCCTCCCAAGTGGTCGGTCGCATAGGTGTGTGTCATTGCACTGGATCTTTTTATAACCTTTTAGATCACTATTTTCACCTCCAGTCTTTGCTAATGATGACCTGTTTCCATATTTCACATTAAACTTTCTGAAAGCACAGGTGGTAGCTAAACTGAATGCTTTGCATGTCATTTGTATCATGTGCTGGGATGTGCAAGTTGTGCTTGCCTGCTTGCCTGCCTCCCTGCTTCAGTATGACTAATTTCAAATAGCTGCATTCTTTTTGAGGGTCTGTTTTTTGCAATCCAGATTTTATTTCAAGAAATAGGCTGATTTATATCAGTTTTAAGATGTTCACAGAACGCATCTCTAGTGTGATATCATTTCTGTGATTCACTTTAGCTTATTTCTGATGCCATGTACTTGTCATCTTACTTTCTGCCACAGACTGGTCCCCTCATTCTCTGTCTTCCTTACGCCTTAGCTTGCTTTTGCAGGCTTAAGTTTTTTTTTCAATCTCAATTGAGCTTGTGTAATCTCTGTAGACATGGCCTTCATTTTAGCTCATCTTTTTTTTCATAGACTATTTGCTTTAACTCTTGCTGCTCTCCAGGCTGTTCAGTTGTCATTAAAGTGAGAATTGGATTCCTTTTGAGTTCTGAAGTTTCATGAGACTGTAGGAATTGTATTTGACAGGTCCAGGGTGTTTCCTCCTATTGATTGCTAAATGTAACTGTCTTTTTTTTCTTATGTTTGATTCAAAGTTGCTTTAGCCTAACACAATCCAGTGAGTGTGAATATTTCTAGTATCATTTAATTGCTCGAACTAGAAGTCAACCCAGTCCAGTCACAGAACATCAATCATACCTGCCCACAAGTTCATAGTCAGTTCCCCAAACTGTATTCTTCCTGAGGGGCTCTTTTGCTTCTTAATATTGGTATTGGTTTGGCACTTTCTCTTTTCTTTCTTCATTATTATTATTATTATTATTATTATTATTATTATTATTTGCATGTGTGTGTGTGTGTGTGTGTGTGTGTATGTGTATTCAATCTGGGGATTGAATCCAGGGCTGCTCTACCACTGAGCTACGCCCTGAGCCCTTTTGATTTTTTATTTTGAGGCAGGGTCTTGCTAAGTGCTTAGGTCCTTAGTAAGTTACTGAGGCTGGGTTTGAACTTGCTCCTGCCAGCTTCCTAAATTGCTTGCATTGCAGATATGTACTACTATGCTTGGCTAGGTTTGGGACTTCAATTGCTAGAAGTAAATTCTCTGGTGAGTTCCCATAATGATAAGCAGTCCACCTGTGGAGACATAATGCTGACTAAGATCACATGCAATTACAAATGATGGAGAACATTAATATGATTAAGCTTCTTAATGGGTTCAGAGACGCACCAGGAAACTCAGCAGGAGTTAATACATCTTTACATTGGGGTTGTGTCATTCATATCACTGAACTTGTATGGTTCTCTGCTTATCTTTTGTGTCTTATAATTTGTCCTTTTAGGTGTTGACCTGTTTGTCCACTTTGATTTTTCTGTACTTCATGTTTTTAGTTCATTCGTAGGTTTCATTTGTTTGTTTTTGGTAGCAGGAGTTGAACCCAGGGACACTTAATCACTGAGCCTCATCCCCAGCCCTTTTTCTTTTTTATTTTTAGACAGGGTCTCACTAAACTGCTTAGGGCCTCATTAAGCTGCTAAGGCTGGCTTTAAACTCGAAATCCTCCTCCCTTAGTCTCCTAAACCGCTGGATTACAGGCATGTGCCACTTTGCCTGGCTAGGTTTTGCTTTCCTATGGCACCTTTCTTATAAGTTTTGCTGCTTCTGGCCCTCATGGCCTCACCTGTGTGTTTCCCGCTGGCTTCCTGCATATTCTTGCAGTTTTGGTTTCTTTTACTATGATTACTTTTTTTTTTTTTTTCCTTTTTTGGAACCAGGGATTGAACTCAGGGGCACTCCACCACTGAGCCACATCCCCAGCCCTATTTTGTATTTTATTTAGAGACAGGGTCTCACTGAGTTGCTAAGGGCCTCGCTAAGTTGCTGAGGCTGGCTTTGAACTCGCGATCCTCCTGACTCAGCCTCCCAAGTCGCTTGGATTACAGACACGCGCCCCTGTGCCCGGCTTACTGTGATTACTTTTGACAGCCAGGTTACAGTTCCTGAGAACAGAATTTTACTACTAGGCCTTCCTATCCCAGTTTAGTTAGATAGTAACATACAAACAACAGTGGTTTGTGTTCTGCAGTTAATATGATGTCACACTGGTCTCTGCTGCTTTTACTCTGCTTGTTTCTCAGCTTCTAACACAGCCATTTAACAACTAACTTCTTCATCCTTTGTTTCAGGGGTTGCAATTGCAAATGTCTGCAGGAACCACATGGGGTAAATGTGTGAGATGGTTCTGGTATTCATTTTCCTTTTTCTTGAAACACTGTTTTTTGTTTTCCTTTCCTTTTCTTTTCTATCTACCTTTGATGGAGGTGTTAGAAGAAAGATTACCCTGAAATATAAACAAATGTGATGTGCGAATGTGATGGTAGGGGTAACTGATGCTTCTAAAAGTATAGTTGGGAGTGTTTGAGATTGCGTTTAACTGAAACATGCACCATTTATCTAAAGGTGATGACTTGTTGGTACTTTGCTGGTACTAATTTCCTAGTAATGTGGGCCTAGTGATGCCAGGATTTCTGGCTCTTTACAAGAAATCTGATTGGATTCAATTTTTGTTTTAAATTTATCAGTTCAACAGATTATTTTTCTAAATGATTTTATAATTTTATGTAAAGTTTCTGCTTTTTCACGATTTTGGCTATTTGTAATGTTAACACGAATATGTTCAACTCAGCTTGGGGCGTGGCGAATATGTTCAACTCAGTTTGGGGCGTGGCTTAGCAGTTTTAATTGGAAGTGTTTGAAACTAGATCACAGTTTATTTGGGTACGTTGTATGAATTAGAACGAAATAGATTGGGAAAGAATAGATTAAGATAGATAGGAAAAATAGGAAAAAACTAACCTCCAGCTCACAAAGGGTAAGTAGTTTGTGAAATATTTGTCCCAGCCATTTGTGTAATCTTTAGTCCAGTGTAGTAGTACTACTACTACTACTACTACTACTACTACTTTTTTTCTTCTTTTTTTGGAATGAGGGATTGAACCCAGGGGTACTCAACCACTGAGCCATGTTCCTAGCCTTTTTTATTTTTTATTTAGAGACAGGGTTTTACTAAGTTGTGTAGGGCCTTGCTAAATTGCTGAGGCTGACTTCGAACTTGTGATCCATCTGCCTCCTGAGTAACGGATCACAGGCAAGTGCCACTACATCAGGCTTTAGTGTATTTACATTTATTTTTTTCTTTTTTGCTGTAACTCTCTCCCTATATGTATATATATTTTGGTACTTGGAATTGAACCTGGAGTGCTTTACCACTGAGCTATACCTTCAGCCCTGTTTATTTTTTGAGACAGGATCTCACTTTGTCGGCCTTGAACTTGGCAATCCTCTTGCCTCAGCTTCTCCAGTCTGTGGGATTACAGGCATGCACCACTGTGCCCGGCTGTCTGTGATTATATTTCTTAACTGTGGACTAAACAACTTTTGTCAGATAGTGAGTGATAGACTGTGAGCAAACAAGGATCCCCTGGTCTAGATCCTTGCTATAGACAAGTCTCCTTTGGTTCCCCAAACAATATTTCTTTAAAATTGGGTGAATATATGAAAATTCAAAGGTTTCACATAAAAATCTAGATTTTATTTTTAATGTGCTTCTGAAATATCAGGGGTTGAGTCTTGACTTTTCACTGAGGTCTGGGGTGTGGCTCAGTGGTACAGTATTTGCCTAGTATGCCTGTGGCCCTGGGTTCAATCCAGCACCAGATGAAAAAAAAAAAAAGATAGAAAATGAAAAGCCACATTTTAGGGGCTGTTGCCACTAAGGCCATGTAGTGGTAGGCTTATTGTAAAGTACGGCCTTCTACTGTGTTGTTTAACACATTGTATACAATCCTGTTGTTCTTTTTTATATTACTTGCCTAGCCAATTAAGGTATTTTCAGTGTATGGTGATCTCCTGTTTCACAAGAATCTAATTTTAGAATCTAAGTTGGTTGCCATTCCTCTTGGGAACAGTAAAGGATTTAAGGAATCTTAATAACCTAATCAATTCTTCATCCTCCCTGAAAAACTCTCTCTTATTTGTAGCTAAATCTGTCAGTTGTGCAGTAAGCAGTAAGTGATATTAGACTCAGGTGTTCAACTAGATTCATAATTGAAATCTTGTGTCAACACTCCTATTCTATTTGAACTTTGTTTTTGTAACATACCATGAATTACTGAGCTGTTTATATCACTTCTTAGGTTTTTGTTATATATCTAAGTACTAATTTGTATATATATGTAGTGAGTCTGGTGGAATATTGGTATATTTCAGTTCTTTGTTTTGAGGGACTGTGTGGTACATTGCAGGATATCTTATATACCTGGCTGCTTTCCTCCACACATCAATAGTGATCTCAATCATTATCAAAACAAATAAAAAGGTCTCTATAGAATTTTCACAGCACTGCCCCAAGGGTTGTCCTGTTCTGGTTTGGGTAAGAATCATTGTTCCAGATCTGTGCTGTTCACACTGTTTTAGGTTATCTTTAATTATTCTATTTTCTCATTCACATATAGTTTCATCTTCTCAACAATTTGAGCTTACATATTCTTCATAGCGTTTTGTTTTGTGAAACCTTTCAGCTTCAGCTTTTGTCCTTTTACCTGATTGTTCTATGACTCAAATTCCTGGGAACTAGATAATCTTGGTTCAAATCTTTTTTTGGCCACAGTATTTTATTTCAGGTTATAACATAGACTTACTCCATTTTTGTTCTTTGATTTGGTACCCTATGAAAGAACACATTTTCTATAGTTTTGTATTCGATAAGAAATCTGCACAATTCTGTTTTCCTCAGAATAGGTTGAGGGCATGTGTAGCAGATACCATGAGTGATCTGACAGGTATATTTTAGTATGGGGCTGCTAGGGAGATAAATATTTGCTAATATTTTTAGCCTAAAATACCTTAACACCTTGCAACTTTCATGTATAGATTCCCTAATGGATTCACTTCTGCTGCTCTAAATAGTAATAACACAAATTGTTGCCTAGCACTTGTGTCCCAAAATGATGGTGTGGGATAGCTTCAAAAGTTTATGACCCATGGGGCTATGGTTTCAGGGGCAGAGCACTTGCCTAGCGTGTGTGAGGCCCTGAATTCAGTTCTTAACATCACATATAAATAATAAAATAAAGGTCCATCAACAACTAAAAAAAAAAAATTAAAAAAAAGTTTATGACCCAGGTGGGCATTATGGCTATCGACTGTAATCCCAGCCACTCTGGAGTCTTGAGAGTAGAGGATTGCAAGTTCAAGTCTAGCCTCAGCAACTTGGTGAGGTCCTATCTCAAAACAAAAAAATTTTAAAAAGCTGGAAATGCTACTTCATGGTTAAGCACCCCTGGGTTCAATCTCCATTACCGAAAACAAACAACAAAAAACCACCACATGAACATGACCCAAATTGATAGAACAAAGTAGAATGTTGGTTGCCAGTGACTGGGGTAGGGGGAAATGGAGAGTTGTTTACTGGGTATAGAGTTTAAATTTTGTAGGAGGTAAAAAATTCTGGAGATTAGTTCTACAAAAGTGTGAATGTACTATTGAACTATTAAAAAAAATGTTTCAGGTGGCAAAAAATAGAGGTAGAATATTATACTGTATAGACAGTTTACATAGCTATCAGAATATATTAAAAATTTAGCATCTTCGAAGAACTTAAGGTCAGAGCATAGGCTTGCTCCATGTTTGTCTTTTTTTTTTTTTTTGCGGTGCTGGGGATTGAACCCAGGGCCTTGTGCTTGCGAGGTTGCAAGCCACACACTCTACCAACTGAGCTATATCCCCAGCCCAATGTTTGTCTTTTGATTTGAAACCCCATGAAAGAATACAGTTTCTCTGACTTTGTATTTAATTTAACTTTGTTCAGTTCTGTTTTTCTTTGAAGAACATCTTCAAAAAAAAAAAAAAAAAAAAGGTGCCTAACTAATTCTGTGTAAGAGGGTTAAAAAAACTGGCATATGAGCCAAATTTGGCCTACCACATTTTTTTGTTTAGTCTATGAGCTGAGAATAGTGTTCACGTTTTTAATGGTTGAAGAAAATCAAAAGGATAATAATTCATGACACTTTGAAGTAGTGATAAATTTAAATTTTATTAAATAAAATTTTATTGAAACACAGTGAGAACTTATTTTTGTATATGTAGCTTATGCTACTGTAGCAGAATAGACTAATTGGAACAGAGACCATATGGTCTGCAAAAGTGAAAAATATTTACTACCTGACCATTGACAACAAATTTCAAGTAAGCCTGTGACCACAGCTGCCTTCCTGACAACATTGACTTTAGTGGCTTTACATGCCTAATTAGCAGCTTTGTCTTGGACTACTAGGGGCTATTGTCATGTGATGGTGGGGGGAAATTCTCATTTCCTTACTTCCTACTGTGACACTTCAATCAGTTGTAGAAAACTCTTGGTGAGTATCAGTTGTGGCTGAAACCCTGTTAGCAATTTCTGGTATTGTGGTCGCCTGAATTGTCAAGAAGTAGAATTCTCTAAAGCCAGCCAAACAACTTTGACCTCCCAGGACTAAGCATGGCCAGCCCCTGAGGTAAACAAGGATCTCTCCAAATAGGAAAACTGTCTAAGACAAAATTTAAAGACAATAAAATTCAGTTTCCTTTCTGTCCAAGGGAATATTAAATTTTTGTTGTATGGTATCATATCAGTTTAATTAGAATACAGAAAGTTGCAGTCCTTTCCATTTGATAAGATTTAGGAAAAAAAAGATTGTGGTACTGGGCATAATTTGCTTCAGGTAGTTTTTCCCCCTTACCCACAATTTAAGTAATTGTTGTAAACTTTTTGAGTGCATTTTCCTAATAAAGTTAAAAATGTTGAGATATGGGGTTGGGGATATAACTCAGTGGTAGAGTACTCCCCTAGGAAGTATGAGGCCTTGGGTTTCATCTCCAGCACCCCTACCCCCTCTTCCAAAAGCAAAATATGTACATCATAATGTTTATATTGGTTATTCTATACAGGTTTCCATAAGTAATTATAATTTCATTTGGGGTGCTTTAATTAAAAGTAAAAATATTTTTGGCTTAATGAAAATGTACCATTTCAGCTGGATATAGTGGCACATGCCTGTAATCTCAGCTACTCTGGAGGATGAGGCAGGATTGGAAGTTTGAAGGCAGTCTCAGCAATTTCCGAGGCCCTTATCTTAAAATAAAATTTAAAAAGGCCTGGGGCATGCCGCTCAGTGGGAGAGATCACCCCTGGTTCAGTCCCCTGGTACCACAAAAAATAAATAAAGAAATAACAACAGCAACAACAAAACAGCTAGGTGGTTAGAAATTGAGAGTAGTTGTTTTATGCTCAAGATAGAGAAGTTTCCATTAGGAGTCAAGGGGGCAGACAGGCTTATTAAAATGGAAAGCCCTTTTAAAATATTAAAATGTATCTTTGTCAAGAATGCTGAAAAAATTGGATACCAAAGAGTTTACTAAATACTAAATACTAAAATAAAATAATTGATAAATAATAAAATAAAATACTAAAATAAAAAATTGTAAATGTCATAACAAAATTTAATTGACCTTAACATATTTAAGTAAATGTTTGACTTGGTATGTAGTTTGAAAAAGAAATTCATAACTCTGAGACCAAATCAATATATTTGTTTTATATTTTTCCTTTTTCTTCCAAAGTGGTTTTCTTTTTTTGGGTAGGGGAATGTTGGGGATTGAACCTAGCCTTGGGCATGCTAAGCACTTGTACTACCATTGAGCTATATCTCTAGCCCCCCACCAATATCTTTTTATTCTTAATGTGATTTATTTATTTATTTTAGTGATACTGTGGATCAAACTCAGGGTTCTGCACATGCTAGGCAAGTGTTGCACCACTGATCACTGCCCAGACACCCTTTTTAAAATTTTATTCTGAGGCAGAGTTTTGTTAAGTTGCTAAGACTTGCCTGGAACTTGTGATCTTCCTCAGTTTTCTAAATAACTGGGATTACAGGCCAGTAGTGGGATTATTAAAACTCCCAGTTTTTATCTGATTTTTTTTTTTTTTCAAATAGTGAAAGGGTTTAGTCTTTTCTGTATCACAGTTGGTTAAATATGTATTCCATTTGTGAGTGAACCCATCCTTTGTTTTGGATTATCTTTCTGTGTTTTCACAAATAAAAACCATAAAATTTTAAAACATGGCTAAAAAGAAGAACTATGCCTCATGTAAAAAAAATCACTGGAAATCAAATCAAAAGATAAGAAATTAGGAAAAATATGTGTAACACTTTGAGTGTTAATCTCCATTATTATATAAAAAGCTTCTAAAACATGAAGTCAGAACACTCTAGTTAAAAATGAGTCATGACATGAACAGATAGTTTACAGAAAAATAGGTAGCACTTAAATGTGAAAGAATACTTAAGTTTATAAGAGAAGTGTAAAACAAAAGTTCAGAAAATTAATACTTGAGAACTTTGTTGGAACACTGGAAAAATTTGGCACTTGTGGAATGTTATAATGCAAAATAGTATAATACTTGTGGAGAGCATTTTAGAATTATTCTTTTGATCTAGTGATCTCTTCTGAGAATGATATTAAATATCTGCAAATTTGAAACAAAAGTTGAATATGTAACCTTGGATTTCTTCTTTTGTGTGTGTGGTACTGGAGATTGAACCCAGAGGCATTCTGTCATCGAGGATCATCCCCAGGACTTTTTATTTTTATTTTGAGAGTGTTACTAGGTTACTCAGAGTGGCCTCAAATTTGCCATTTTTGGGGGGGGAGGGTACTGGGGATTGAACCCAGAGGCACTCCACCACTGAGCCACATCCCCAGCCCTATTTTTTGTATTTTATTTAGAGACAGGGTTTCACTGAGTTGCTTAGGGCCTCGCTAAGTTGCTGAGGCTGGCTTTGAACTCAGGAGTCTCCTGCCTCAGCCTCCCAAGTGCTGGGATTACAGGCTTGCGACACCGCACTCAGCTACCTCAGCTTCTTCTTCTTTTTTTTTTTTTTAATATTTTTAGTTGTAGATGGACTCAATGCCTTTATTTATTTATGTGGTGCTGAGAGTCGAACCCAGTGCCTCACACATGCTAGGCAAGTGCTCTGCCACTGAGCCACAACCCCAGTCCTCAGCTTCTTGAATAGCTGGAATTCCATGCGCGCCACCATGTCTCATGTAAAGAATATTGTAAAATAAAGATCAGAAGCAACCCAAGGGTTCATCAGTAAGGGACTGGATAAACTGGTGCATTCACACAATGGAATACTAGAATGGTGTAACAAAGAGTGAGGAAAGTCTATGAAATGATAGAAAATTTTAAGAATATATTAATTGAAAAACATAAGGTGTGTAAAAGGTACTCCATAAAGCTTCCTTTCTGGTAGAAAATGGGTGAACTATGCATGTTCAGTTATCGCTTAAAAAAGTCATCTGTAAGGGTTGGGAGAATGGGGCAGGTATATCCAGTGATAGACTAAGAATTTTCTATGTACAGTCAGAGTTCTTTTGGTAGTAGACTTGATATATCAGTATTTGTAAGGTTCAGGTAATTTATTTTTGCCTTTTTGTGGTAAGTATACATAACAAATTTTGCCATTTTTGCTATTTGTAGTGTAATTTATTGGCATTTATTTTTCTTTCTTTCCTCTTTTTCCTTATTTTTTAGGTCTGGGTATGAAACCATGGTCTCACTCATGTTAGGCAAATGCTCTATCACTAAGCCACACCCTTTTTATTTTTATTTTTGAAATTTGTGAATATATTACTTACTTTAAAATACTTTTGTAAGTGGCTGGGGCTGGCTCGGTGGTAGAGTGCTTGCCTATCATGTGGGAAGCACTGGATTTGATCCTTAGCACCACATATAAGTAAATAAAATAAAGGCCCTTTAAGAACTAAAAAAATATTAAAAAATAGTTTTCTAAGAAAATAATGCATTCATTCATTCATTCATTCATTCATTCATTCATTCATTCAGTGCTGGGGATTGAACACAGAGCCGTAATTATGCTAACCTGGTGCTCTACCAATAAGCTACCTCCCTAGCCCAATACCTTTATTTTTCGTTATAGTATTACATATATATACTACTATATGTTTCTAAGGTGTATTTTGTTCTTTTTTTGTGTGTGTGTGGTGCTGGGGATTTAACCCAGGGCCTTGTGCTTGCAGGGCAAGCACTCTACCAACCGAGCTATATCCCCAGCCCAGGTATATTTTGTTCTTTAGTCAGTTCTTTTTCCACACTGGTCTTATTACAGTTTGTTTTAACTGTGTTTTAATAGGATTTTTAAAAAAATTAATCATAACTCTCTTTGTCACTCATTCTCTGGGCGATTTGATTACTTGGGCTCAAGCAGTTTTCCTGCTTCCGTCATCTGAGGTGCTGGGACTATAGACCATGGCACCATACCTGGTGGCTCTTCTATTATATTTGCATTTAACTTGTATAAATTAAATGCCTCCTGTGCCATGGTATGTATACTAGACATATAATTACATATATATAGTAGTTTGTAGGTTTACTCAGGGAGATGAGGAAAAGTATAATTTTAAGATACATAGAAGGGTTATCTAACATTATAGATGATGTGAAATTCATGATAAGAAAGGTAGGAAGATTTTTACAACATCAGATTCCAGGGGAATTTTATCACTGAAGTATTGGAGCCAAGTAACCCAGATCACACTGTAGGTCTTTTTCTCTGAAGAACTTTTATAATTGTTACAGTGGACTTTTCGTGTATATTCAGTCCCCAAGGGCTTAAATCCCACGTATTGGAGATTTCAAGATTTAATTTTGAGTAGTTGTTGTTTCAGCTATAATTGTTGCAGTTTGGGGTTAGTAATTATGACGGTCATAAATATACTCATTTTCCCGAAGTCCTTAGATAAGTTTTGTCCATTTTTACCCTGTGTTAAATTGTTGAACACTGTCAATTTTTTTGTCTCACAGTGAGGATACTTTGGCACGCTGGAGTAATTTCCAGATTATTTTCAGTTGTAGAAAACCAAAAATCTGTTTAAGTAATGTTGAGCATCTGACTTAAGTTCTGCTTGGGAGTTCCTTTGACCTAGAATGGTCCCCATATAGCATCAGACCAAATATAGGTATCCCAATGGGTCAGTGTGTTTTGTAGTAACTTTAGTGACCAATATACAATTGGCAATTGAATACTTTGGATTAATCATTTTTCATGTTAAGGGACTAGATGATATATCTGTCAGTAGCTTGAACAGTAGGATTGAACAATTGGTATATCATAGTATATAGACAGGGTAGCCTGGGTTTGAAATTACATTGTTATTGTAGGTTATAAACATACCTTTTAGTAGGCTGGGTGAATCTCTTAAAACCAGTGAGCTTCTGCTATAGTCATGAAGGTCAAAGTTATATTGTATATTTTAGAATTTGTAGGGATTCATTCGTTCTGCATTAACACTTGAGGCCTGTGTTAGGTTGGAAGAATGTAAGGTGGTCTGCGATCTTGCCTAGCAATACTTCTCTGCACTCTGATTTATTGTTAGCCTGGTAGAGATTTGGTTGTGGCTGCCAATATGTAAATCTCAAAGAGGATGTCA
Source organism: Glaucomys volans (assembly GCA_020662805.1). Taxonomy (NCBI): domain Eukaryota; kingdom Metazoa; phylum Chordata; class Mammalia; order Rodentia; family Sciuridae; genus Glaucomys; species Glaucomys volans. The sequence goes on along the minus strand of JAJEJO010048549.1, from coordinate 204,066 downwards.
ACAAAGGATTTTTGTCCTTTGGAATGCTGTGACTTCAGCTGCCTGATACACAGTAGGTTCCTAGTAAATGCTGAATAAGCATGAATAATGGATCTCTTACCATGTATATAATATCCTATGTATCATCCCATAAATACAAATAGTGTTACAGGTTTATATTTTTATATGTCTCATGTTCATTTTTAGGTACTTGTACTAGTAACTCGATAAATTTTTCAGTAAAGGCATTACACATTTAAAAACTGGATTTGATTACCCTTTGACAATGCACCCGTTTTACTGTCACTCTCAGGTTATATTTTTAAAATCTATAATACATGCAAATAGTAAATAGTATAAAATTCAATTTGTACTAAAGTTGATCTAGGCATAAATTTTTTTTTCCAATCCTGATTTCCTAGTCCTCAATATTTCTTCTTTTTTTCCCAGATTACATATACTATTAATTTCATGTTTGACCTTTCAGAGATAGTCTCTGAAAATATAACAGTAGTGTGATTATTAAGTCTGCATATTATAGAAACAATGACTTGATAAAAACTGAAAAGTAACACTTTAGTACCATTTTTTTTGTTGTTTTTTGGTGGTGCTGGGGATTGAACCCAGGTCCTTGTGCATGAGAGGCAAGTACTCTATCAACTGAGTTATATCCCCAGCCCTTTAGTCCTGTTTTTTATAGTGATATGTAAGGAAGAATGCTGGTGCAAATTTATGAGTAATATACAACAAGGCAGTCACTCATACCAGCCATGCAAGGATGCTTCAATTTTAGGACATCTGTTTAGGTCAGAGGAAAATGAAATTACATGTGTATCTCTACAAATGGAATTTCTTCTTAGTCCTTTAACATTGAATTGTTTCTCAGTGATCCATTTGGATCTTATTTTGATCTCATCTATCAAATACTAAACATCTGGATGCACTGGTTTGTTTCATTAACTGTGCTTTCCTGTGACAGTAGGGAATTATTTGGATTGTGTTAAGTGTTATCAGTGTTACTGTTTGTTATACCAACTTGCTCCCTCTCCACATTTAAACTTATTTATGTGATGCCATTCCCTTTGTTCTAATTTTTTCATTGTTTCAAATATATTTGTATCAATTATTGTTCATCTTTATGGCTTTTGATTTTCTTTAACAATCTACTGGAGTCATCTCCATCTTGAATGTTTTCACTATTCTGTGTTGTGTTAATTCTGTCTGGCCCTTTTGTCTTTCCCTTTTTTACTAATTAATATTTAGCAGCTGTCCTATAAGGTTGTCACATGGTATACATACATATATGGACCTAATAAAATTCACATATTAAAATTAATATGTAGGGGGATTTTAAGTAGAATACACGTAACAGAATAACAGTAACAGGTAAATTAGAAACTGCATTAGATAATATTTCATGATCTGTGCTTTCTTGCATGCCAGTTGTTGCAAATTGCTTTTGTTCTTGTTGAGTGATAAGTAATATTTATGGGCTATGTCATGACCATTGTATTCATAATGTTCTGCTTTGGCATGGGTCTTTGCATGGCTTAAACAAGACCCTTTTTCAAAGTCATTCAATTTTATGTTCTTAGTAGTATCAGTTTTAGCATTTAACATGTGACTCTGGACTAAACGTCAGAATACTTGGTTCTTAGTTTGAAATGAAAATTTGTAGATACCATAATTTATGTAATATAATTTATCTAACAGTTTACTTATTAACACATCTTTAGGTTGTCCTTTTCACAAATAATGGTGCAGTGAAAACTTGATCCGAGTATCCTTGTGTGAGTATTTCTAATAAGACTTCTATCTAACTAGAATAAGATATATTCCATGCTTGTATAGTTATATCATAATGGGTTCTGGCTGTCATGTATAACTAAAAAGAACCAAGAAATTTTTTAAAATGCAAAAACAACTACAACAACAACAACAACAACAACAAAAACAACAACCCTACAAAAGATTTCTTTATGATGACATCTTTGGAAAAGTTGATAAAAATATGAGCAAGTTTTATTTATTTATTTATTTATTTATTTATTTAGGTACTGGGGATTGAACCCAGGGGTGCTCCACCACTGAGTCACATCCCTAGCCCTATTTGTTTTTTATTTAGAGACAGGGTCTCACTGAGTTGCTTAGGGCCTCACTAAGTTGCTGAGGCTGGCTTCGAACTCACGATCCTCCTGTCTCAGCCTCCCAAGTGCTGGAATTACAGGGGTGCGCCACCGCGCCCGGCAGGTTTTATTTATTAAAGCCCCTTCCACATTGCCTTCCCCCAAATGTTTTAACTTATAGTACATTATTTTTACTTAACCCCTTTGTAGTTACTTAATACATTTCCTTGCACTTGCCTAGAATGTGCAAGACATTGGGCTTGATCCCTGGCACTAGGAAAAAAAAAATTAAACCAAAAAAAAGAAAGAAAAGAAGAAATTTCCTTCAAGCTTACAACAATATGGACCATTTAACCTGTATTTTGACACTATATCACATAACAGTTGTTCCACAAGGGTCTCAGGAGAAAATTTATAAATTTGATTCATTTTACTTTATTTAATTTGTAAAATGTCTAAATTTTAGCACACAGAACAATTAAAATGTGTGTTAACTTATTTATTGGGTAAAATTGGTGGGAGGTAGATATCATTGTTCTCTTTCTTTGAATTTTTATTTCAGAGTAATTTTTGATTTATGGAAAAGATACAAAGATGGTACAGAGAATTCCCATTACATTAGTCTATTCTATTTGTCACTGTCATAATTTGCCCTCATCCTGGCTCTTGATAACCTGCAATATACTTTAAATTTCTATGAACTTGGTTATTCTAGGTACCTCATATAATTGGTATTGTGTATTCCTTTTGTGTCTAATTTCCCTTAGCACAATGTTGAGCTTCATCCCTACTGTAGCATATGGCAGAATTTCATTCTTTATGATGACTGAATAATATTTCATTATATCGTTTCATGCCATTTCGTTTATGCTTTGGTTTTGTTTATGTACCACATTTATATATATGTCACACATACATTAGTGTAGATGTGTTTATATATATATATAGCATTTTGTTTTTCTGCTATTTATGGATAGTGCTGCTTTAGAACATGCATGTAATGCTTTTCTTTCTTTCTTTCTTTCCTTCCTTCCTTCCACTGAACCACATCCCCAGCCCTTTTTATATTTTATTTTGAGACAGTGTATTGCTAAGTTGCATAGTGCCTCACTAAGTTGCTGAGGCTGGCTTTGGACTCCCAATGCTCCTGCCTCAGTCTCCTGAGCCACTGGGATTGTAGGTGTGTGCCACTACTTGTGGCTGTAATGCTTTTCTTTTCTTTTTTTTTTTTTTTCCGTGCTGGGGATCGAACCCAGGGCCTTGTGCTTGTGAAGCAGGCACTCTACCAACTGAGCTATATCCCCAGCCCTTGTAATGCTTTTCTTAATTGCTTCCACATCTTATTAAGGTAAGTTGGTCAAGTAAAGTATATATTAGAGAATTATTTAACTCTTGGAATAAGAGTTAAATAATGCTGACCTGTTAAGATACAACTTTGTTCCACTGTTACTATGAGGTAGTTATATCAATATTAGTATACATTATCCAAAAATTAACACAAACATTTTCTTATTGTAGATATGATATCTTTGGCATCACTGCCTATTCTTTTCTCCTTGATTAAAATGAAATAATCTCACTGAGTAAAATGGTATTATGTGATTTAAAAAATATCTTCCTTTTGACTGTCTTTAATATAGTTCAATATGTTGTGTAAAATTGGTGTCAACTCCCTGGATCTCTACTGTTTTCTTTCCTTGTTTTCCTTCATGTTCTCTCCATATTCTCTGAGGACCTCTAGTTAATTTCTATAGGGAATAATATGTTTAAATCTGTATCTATCACTCAGGGTTACATAGATTCATTTTTGTTTCCCCCAGCATACTAATGCATAAAAAATAATATGTGCAGTTACTCATGTTCAAAAATTTCAAAACAAGCATAAGCACAATTAATGAAAGCATATGTAGAAACCCTTGGATTAGTACTGTATTTCTAATGTGTGCTTATTTTTAATGTTTAAGATGGCTCTTAACAAAAACATTTTCCTGTCTTTAGATAAATGAGTACATAAAGATCTCTTAATTTGGACCATGATTGATTAAGAACATTTCCATACTTTGTAAGCATTGGGAGCATTTTCAGTTTTTTTTTCCCTAAGTTTGAATACAACAGTGCAGTTAGCATACTCATTGGAAACATTTTTGTATGCATGTGTCCCTGACAGTTTCTTTTATTATAAACCGAAGTTATTAGAGATTCAATTTGGTTTTTGTTTGGTTTTGATTTTTATTTATTTTTTCCATGTGTTGAATAGCTGAAGAGAGTCAGAGGTAAATAGTCAGGGATAATTAGACCCGTGTTAATCAGATGTTGGTTGTATATTCACTCTTCATTCCTTCACACTTTTCTTCATTTTTCCCATTGACACACCTAAGCTTCCTATTCCCTGCTATCATCTACCATTCTTTGCTCTTTGTTTTCTATGATTGGACTCCGTTCATTTTTTTATTGGATGATTCTCATATTTTTCTCATTGTGCTGGAGGTTAAACCGAGAGCCTTCTGCTTACCAGGTTAGCACTTTGTCACTGAACTAAATGCCCTGCCCTCACTGGATAATTTTAATGACTTTTAATGTTTGCAAGATTATTCTGCCCTCTTGATATGCTTTTCCAGCACCATGTACCAAATATAACTGCATTCCTTCTTATTTAACTATCTACTAATCATCTTTTATCTACTTGTTATTTTCCAGATAAGTGTCCTTTGTATAGTATTGTTTTTTGATAATGATAGTTAACATTACATGAACATACTTAAAGTCTTTAACATGTGTAGTAGTGGTTTTTATACTTAGGAAGTAAATTCTAATTTGATCTCTTAATTTTTCAGATGGGGTAATTGAGCTCAAATATACTCAGTAACATTGCTCCCAAATGTCAGAGTGAAGACTATCTCTCATTATCAATGATGCTTAAGTTGGAGGTAAAAGTGAGGTCCTTTTCAATTTCTTGTGATTATAGTGCTTCTAGGAATAGCAGCGAAGGAGAAACAGAAAAGTTTATAGCATTAGGATTAACTGCAGTGCCATTCTAGTAGAACACCTGAATGTGATAATTATCTCCACATTTCATTTTCAAACTGGGCAAGTACAATGAGCCTGTACAGAAAAGACCTTTATTGGGTGTTTTGTTTGGTAAAACCCAGGGGTGCTTTGCCAATGAACTGAAATCCCAGTAGTTTAAAAAAAAATAAAATAAAATAAATAAAAATAAATTTGTAGATGGCCACAATATCTTTTTTATTTATTTATTTTTATGTGGTGCGGAGGATCAAACCCAGTACCTTACTTGTGTAAGGCAAGCACTCTGCCACTCAGCCCCAGCCCCAGCCCCAGCCCCAGCCTCCAGTCCTTTTTATTTTTATTTTCAGACAGGGTCTTGCTAAGTTGCTGAGGCTGATCCTTGTGATCCTTCTGCCTCAGCCTCTTGAGTTGCTTGGATTATAGGTGTGTACCACCTTACCTGGCACAGAAATAACCTTTAAAAAGGTCATTTCTTCCTCAGTGTTGGTTCATTTTTTAGGAATAGTCAAACCTGTAAATTATTCTAATTGACTCTAAATGATTCAGTCATCTGACAATGTTAACTGTTGTTTTCATTACATCTCAAAGACAGGTCATCAAACCAATGGAAGTTTAGAACTTGGCCAACAATGGCCAGCTAGTGCAAATTCCCATTTTGAACCCATGTTTTATGATGCAAGACTTTAACCTATCTCTGTCTCTTTTTTCATTGTGATATTGGGATTTGAATCTAGGGCTCATGCATGGTAAAACAAGTGCTCTACCACTGTACTGCATCCACAGCCCCTCTTTTTGAAAGGAATTTTAATACAAGGTGTTAAGTTGCCCAGATTGACTTCAAACTCAATTCTTTTGCCTCAATCTCCTGAGTAACTGGGATGATAGGTGTGTGCCACATCACCCACCTGAGTCTAACCTAATTCATAATTGTTCCACTTATTCTATGGTGTCATCTTTGCACTTTTTTAGATACCCTTTATGGTTCTGGTGTTTCCTCTCATGGCAAATGTCTCTTATAAACATGTTTTTGCAACGTAATTTCACTCCAGAGAAGCAGATTTTTAACATGAGACTTGTTCCATAGTATTCCATTGGCTTTCCAAGTAGAGGATTGCCTTTCAATTCCTTCTTCCGGCAACCAAGACAGCCATCAAGTCAGCTGTTTTGCCCTAGATGTTTCTTTCCACATTCATTTCCCTCTATCTTCAGGTCTTCAACCTCCACTTAACTTCCCACCTTATCCACGGAGCACTGCCGAGTTATGTCAGATGAGAAATCTTTCCAACTAATAACTGGGAATATTGCTGTGAAGAGGGCTATCTTTTTGTAAGAGGGGTGAGTTTTAATTCATTTAAGCTATAGAACAAGTCATAAATTGTAATGCATTCCTTAATTGTCTGATTTTTAAAGAAAACCCATTAATAATATAACTTTATTATTACAAACCAAACATCTTATGTGTATGTTCCTATTTATTATTATCTACACTAGACCTTGTACATAGTCTCTTCCCCATATCCTCTAATTATTTTTTTCATTAATATCACATACATTATATAGATAAGTGTGAATTGGAGAGGAAATAATTTGGCCAAGGTCAGAATGCCCCCACACCCCCTTTTTGGTACCAGGAATTGAACCCAGGGGCACCTAACCACTGAATCACATCCCCAGCCCCTTTTTAAAATTTTATTTTGAGACAGGGTCTTGCTAAATTCCTTAGTGTCTCACTATGTTGCTGACTTCAAACTTGTGATCTTCCTGCCTTAGCTTCTCGAGCCACTGGGATTACTGGTGTGCACTCTCACGCCTGGCTCAAAATGCCTTTAAGTTACAGTTTATGTTTGAAAGTTCAATTCATAGCATTTTGTATAGTCTGAGAGAGTGTTCCATAGTGATTTAGGGAGCCCTTTGTAGGTTTCCCCCATTTATCTTAGCCTGGTACCACATCTCTGGTGTCGTCCTCATTTTTCCAGTACCAATGGAAGTTAGTCTGTCCAGGAAGTCACTTTTCTTACCCTGTCCCCTGAGCAAAGCCAGATATCAGGGATTATAATCATTTACTTTTACTGTGCCATTGGATGCCTAATGACCCCTTGTACCCATCCTTAGATGGGAGGTGACTTCCAGTATAGGGGTCAAGATGGTATGACAAGAGCTGATTTGGCATTAGATTTTGACATTTTGGGCGGCCTGCTACTTCTTCAGAAGACCTGTTGCATCTTCAGAAAATTGATCGAAGTGCTTTGGGGCCACTGCTACCATGAGTTCTGGGTTTGGCAGTACCCCTCCAGAACCTCAAGGTAAGGGGTATGTGGTTTGAGAGGGGAAATGCATGTCCATAGTCTCTACAGTATGAGCACAACAGATGAGTACCAGATTAGGCCTCATCAGTTTTTAGGTATGACCACTGAGACCTGGGGTCTGTTGTGGGTGGAGGCTTCTGAGAAGTAGATTCAGAACTCAAGTACAGTGCATGAGCCCATCTAGTACTTTTCCTTTTTGAAGTTGAAGGGTTTTGAGAGTCTTGACTTCTCATTAATTATATAACAGAAGGGAAATAGTAGGAATGAGGTAGTGAATTGATGGTACTAGAAATTCTATTTGAAATAGAATTTTCCTTTTGGGGGTAGGGAAGACAGCTGGGGATGGGAGCCTAAGGATTTGGGACAAGAGGGAAAGAGGATCCAGATGGAATTTGTTTCAAAGAAGAAAAACCTGCATAGTGTTTTGAAGACATTGAACATCATGCCAAGAAGAAACATAACCTCAGCAGTTATTTTCAAGTCACCCCCAATTCTGCTCCCATCTTGTTGAGAAGGCATAGCCCCACTTTTACCTATTTAATGCTGGCTCCATATATTTCAGGGGTGGGGGTGAGCTGAAACAGTGAATGAGGGAACACTTCCTTTAGTTCACCAGAACAGAGTAGAAGGGGGTGGTTTCTTGGTGGTATTGGGGTATGGTGCCAAGGGGATTGTGAGTAGCAGAGGAGGTACTTGGGACAGCATGGGGGAAAGGATGCATATCCTGTAGAATCAGTGGTCACATGTTTTTATAAAACACCTACTGCCCCCCAAGTCAGTGATAGTTGTATTTCTATTACCTAGCCCTATCTAACAGCTATTGTAGTTACTAGCAGTGAGTTGTTTTTTTTCTTCCTTCCTTCCTTCCTTCCTTCCTTCCTTCCTTCCTTCCTTCCTTTTCTTTCTTTTCTTTCTTTTCTTTCTTTCTTTCTTATTGAACCCAGGGCCTTGTGCTTGCAAGGCAAGCACTCTAGCAACTGAGCTATATCCCCAGCCCCTGGCAGTGAGGAAAACAAATTGCAACTTCCCTATTTCACTTCCAACTTGGTCAGTATGCTAAGTATGAAGTTCCAAGTTGTGATGGCAGCATTATTATATCCAGATTTACTCTCTTCCCCTTCCCTAGCTTCTAGTGCCTTACTGGGTTTGATGTGCTTCTGTGTCCTAATAGTGCTTTCTGAGTACTTTTGTGTCCAGTTTCTGGGTTGATGGGATAGAGGGAGAGAGAAGCTAAAATGGGGAATTGGGCTGTGTTAAAATCCTAATGATTTCTTGTGGAGTTCACATACTTCAAAGAATCTTAAACAACTAAATATACTAGATACCCTCTGCTTCAGCAGCTTGATTTTAAGAACCCCTATTTCCCATGTTTTACACTTTATATGTTTAAGAAAAGTTAACTGAGGAGTTTCATTCTCAGAACTATTTCAGGTGAATACACCTGAAAGAGGAAGCAAATCTTTCTCAAAAAAGATGCAGATGCCTCCACAAGATGATAAATACCAACATCCATTTGTTCCCCAGGGAATGGTATACCATATAAGCAAGGCCCTTAGTCAACTATATGTAATACTGGTGAAATTCCAGGTGTCCCTTTTTATGGAAACCAGAAAGGACTTCTGCTTGACAAGATCAGGCAAGTGTCTAGATAAATGCTATTATTCTGATCTCTTCATGTTCATCTTGGGGACTTGTTGCATACTAGCTTTTAACTTAGTACAGTAGTGTGTTTTGTATTTTCAGTTAGCAGGTCCTTATCTGAGGTTTCAAGATAAAAGATTAAAGAAATCGCATGTGTTATGTTAGGACCAAGTATGTGATAAAGAATGTAGTGCGATGGTTTTGTGCCAGAAGGATTCTTGTGTTCATCAACCTCAATGTCTGCAAAAAGTTTTTCAATGAAGAGAACAAAGAATACTCTTCAATCCATCTGTAAGAGGAATGAACCCGAAAATAGCGCCCTTCGCTTGTGCTGCACTTAGCCAAATCAGCTCTGTGATGCCCACAAACATTGAGCAAGGTAATCTCTGAACACTGCCAGATGGAATGGCCAGTGCAACTACTGTTCTGTACCCTATATTAAGTTATCTATCCTTTGATGGGATGAGGTATTTTGCTTAGTTTTTAGGGCCCTGAAAGCTTCCTTTGCACTTACCAGTTCAAATTCCAACATCACCACATGTTAAAAGCACTCAAGGAAAGAATGATTTATTTTAGGCTTCTAAGATTACATAGTGGCTGCGTGAATAAACCTGCTTCAGAATCTTTAAATTTAGACCCCAGCACATAAAATGTTTTTATCCAAAAAGCAATCGGTTGTATGCGTAGTGTAATATGTGTAGTCTGGGTGTGCTTTACACAAGAGGGGGGGAATAAATACTTTTTTCTGTGTCCTTGGAATGAGGGTGGGATCCACGCATACCGTTACCTGTTTGACTGTCTGCATAAAGTGAAGGAAACCCATGTTGCAGCAGAGAAGATATTTCATCGTTGGATGTTAAGGTTAGTTTTCTTTCTTGGTCCTTCTCTACCTTGGACTAAAGTATGCAATCTAGAAACACATAGGTGCCCATATTGTCTTACATAGACTGTTCATGGATAGGGACTTTCTAGGACTTGTCAGAATATTAAGTGTTCTGTGACAATAAACTGTAGCATTATTAATTCTATCAAAATTGCCTAATTAAGCATATAATAAAGTATTAAGGTGAACTAGACAGCAGAACTTTGGATGAGAGTTTGCTATCATCATCAGAAAATACACAATAGTACTAAGTCTTAAAAGTTCGGTAGTTTTCTTTTTTTTCTTTTTTTCTTTTTTTTTTTTTTTAAACATAGAAGGTCTTTGCTTTGTTGCCCAAGTCATGGCCTTCCTGCCTTAGCCTCCAGTATTGCTTGGAACGTAGGTACACTCTGCCACCGCTCCCCGCTTATGTTGGACTAATTAACGATTTGTTCTTATCTTTAATTGTTTCTTGAAAAAGTTCTGATACAATTTTTCTGGAACATAGTGCTCTTGTTTGGCTATTGGTGAAATGATTAAGATTCAAGAGTGATTTTCCTGCAATTAGGCAAGAAATTGTTTAGTAATAGCACTAACATTTTTTGCCTCTTTGCCAACTAGGTACCATCTGTTATGGTCCTGAACCTTTCCTTGATTGGCCAAATCATATTTGAACCAATTAATAATGCTACTGTTATGTAACTTAATGGAATTAATAGCTGCTTGTTGTTGCCAGTCATCTTGTCCAGGACATAAGGTTAAACAGGTCAAGACTTAACCTTGGTAATACAGCTAAGATTTCCTACCAGTTTGTTTGTTTGTTTACGACCACTGAGCCACATCCCCAGCCCTATTTTGTATTTTATTTAGAGACAGGGTCTCACTGAGTTGCCTAGGGCCTCATTAAGTTGCTGAGGCTGGCTTTGAACTCGCGATCCTCCTGCCTCAGCCTCCCAGGTGCTGGGATTACAGGTGTGTGCCACCACGCCAGGCAGTCCTACCAGTTTTAAATAAATGCCTGTGAAATATTTTGGCTCCTTAAAGGAGCATTGCTGCCCATCCTATTTTAATTGTTGTGCATCTGCCCCTCCGATATATTTGAAGGATAGTAGAGTACATGCTGTTTTGCTATAGAATTGCCAACATGCACTGTTAGAAAATTACTGTCCTGAAATAGGGTAAACAACTTTAAAAAGTCAATACTTTTTTATAGCTTTATAGATTTTTCAAATTGGATTTAAAACTCAATTGACCGCTGAACTGGGCAAATGGGGCATTTTGGAGTGTGATTATAATGAATTTTCCAGTTTTGGCTACTTTGTGTGTGGAATCAGTTTGATATGTAATTGCATGGGTTTAGCTTTTAGAAATAACTGGTATAGAAATGTCTTCTGAAGTTTTCATCCAGTGCATTTAGCAGTACATTGTTTTTACTGGTCATAACATCACAGAGCTTACATCCAGGAGGTATATATTCATACATAACATGAATAGGCTAGTCATTCTACTTTCCTAGTGCACTGTTATATACTTACATTTAACTAATCCATGTAGCTAGTAGGTATTATTTCCATCCTGTGCAATAAATTTGCTCAATAAGATGAAAGATTTGGTGCCTGTTTTTTGGTTTTTGTTTTTCCTTCAGTACTAGAGGTTGAACCCAGGATAGCTATACCACTGAGCAACATCCCCACCCCTTTATAAAAAAATTTTATTTTGAGATAGTCTTGCTAAGAAAATGAGGCTGGCTAAGAATTGTTATCTTATTTCCTCAGCCTCCTAAAGCTTCTGAGATTACAAGCATATGCCTCCATGGCCATGTTGGTACCTGGCTTTGAAATGGTAAACCCCTAACAGAGTAATTAACAGTCTCTAATTAGATCAATTTTCCTTGGGACATTTAGTCCTGTAATTGGATAGATGCACATCAACCTTGGTTACCTGTACTTTGCCAACATTGCATCATCAACATGGGTATTAGCAGTGTCACAAGTCTAACTTAGCCAACTACATTCTACAAATACGAAGAGCTTCCTAATTGCTCAGTTGCCCCATTAGGGGAGGACATTATTTGCAAATTTCTGGTACTTAAAAGTCACATTTTATTGTTTCTTCTCTTCCCCCCTTTTTTTGTTGTTTGCTTGCTTCTTTATCCCAGAGTTTTAACCCAGGGGCCCTGTACCACTCACTGAGCAACACACTGAACCCTTCATTTTGTTTTATCTTTTGTTCTTTTGGTACTCGGGATTGAACCCAGGGGTACTTTACCACTGAGCTACTACTTCCTCACCCCTTTTTATTTCTATTTTGAGTCAGGGTCTCATTAGGTGCTGAAGTTGGCCTTGAGCTTGCAGTCCTGCCTCTGCATCAAGAGATGCTAGAAATATGGGCATGCACCACCATGCCTGCCTATTAAAGGCTTTTGAACTAAATTATTCAATATAAATATATTTTCATAATTTATGTAACTGCTTTTTTTATTTGGGGGGAGGCATTTTCATTTATTTTTGTTAATGTTTGGTAGAATATCACTACCAGTCATATTTGTAACATGTCTAAATCTCAAACTAGTGCTACATTTCTCAAAAAGACTCATTACCATGAATATTCAGCATCCAATTGTTCTTACAGTGTTGCCCTTTATTATTAGACAAATTTAGGAATAATGAAAATTCATCCTAGAATGCCCTTGACAATATTGAAAACAATTCATTGATAAGGGTATTTGATGGAACAATCAACATTTTTACTTCAAATGTAGAGGTATGTATGCTTTGGGTCCTTTAGATTCAAGATTTCATAACATTTATTTCCATTGTCATTTGCAAGTAATTTTTCACCAACTCTAGTCCGTCATTGGTAGTATGTTTTTGTTGTCATATTTGTGCATTTCAAGTTTGGAGCTCCTTTGGAGACGATAAATAATGGGCTGGAAAGTGTGGACTCAAGTTTGCCCATGCACCATTGCTATTTAGCTGGTGATAGTCTAAAATTGGGAATCCAAGTTTGGTTCTAGTTAATGAGAATCTTTATACAAACAAAAATTGTTTTTTGAGAAGACCTCAGAATAATGTATGTATAGGTGAATTTAGTTTAAAATGTGGGCCTGATTCTCTGGTTCTCATACTGTGTCATGGCCATTTGTTACATTCCAGTAATAGTTGATAATAGGGAACTAAAATGATGTGCAGTTTTCATTATTTGTTGCATATTGGTCCTTTCCAGATTTGTCTAAATTGTGACCACATGGTACCTAACCAGGAAATCTGTTACACCATGCAGCATTTCTTCTTCTTCTTCTTTTTTTTTTTTTTTTGTAGTTTAGGTGGTTGGAATTTCATATGGACTCAGGAAGGTAGTTCCATTAGCAATACAGTTTCATGGCTGACTTCTGTGAAGCCAGAAATTCATTGAAAATATTTTTTTTCTTTTTCTTTTTCTTTTTCTTTTCTTTTCTTTTTTTTTTTT